>BSBK01003194.1:0-297500 GCA_027943335.1 Chamaecyparis obtusa
ATATATATGTATATATATATATACATATATATATATATATATGTATATATATATATACATATATATATATGTATATATACATATATATATATATATATATATATATATATATATGTATATATATGTGTATATACATAGATATATGTATGTATATGTATATGTATACATATACATACATATATCTATGTATACACACACACACACACATATATATATACACTAAATATATATATACATATCTTCACTAGTATTGACTCGTATTGACTCAGTGTTTATCTTACTAAAGCTACAAATATCAACAATTTGAATTAATTCCTTGAAGGGCGTTAATTGGAATTTTTTTTATAATGGTACAATAGAGATATAAGAATGGATTATTTCATTCAAGAAAGAAGGAAAAATATATTTATTTGTTGAAAAGGGTTATTTAATTGTACCTTAATATTTGGAAAAATATTTCCTAAAGATGGAATATTTTGTGATCAAAAGTGAAAGTTCTACCAAAGTATTTACAAGGGGCAACATAAATGTGATCATATGAAGGTCAATTTTTATTATCTAAACTGAATAAGATACATGTTTAATTATTTTATTTTGAATGTGTAGGATATTACATAGGAAAGTCCCTTAAAGAAAATAATTTTAAATGTCACTTGGCTACAGAGTTGAAATATATTGGATAGGGAGTATTACTTAACCCAAGAAAATTCAATATAATATCTTAATTTGTGATTTGATTATCTTTTATATTTGGGTGTAATAAATATGTTACAAAAGATATCATTTTCTTGAAAACACTAATGAAAGATAAGTTTTTATGTATTAAGATATTTATTAAGTTATTTTTGTGCGAGATATATTTATCCAAAGTTTGGCAGAAATATTTTGCTCGATGAAGAGATAAAGATAGTTCAAAAATGAGGATTAGGAGCATTGTTATGAAGGGTTGCATTGGTATGAAGCTTTTTACATCCCTTGGATTATATATTTGTAGGGATTCCAAGACCTTGTGAAGGAGGAGATACAAAGAAAAATTAGAACTTTCATAGAATAGAATTAGATCAACAACTAGGGACATGAATTCAAATGTACTATTTCTTTCAAAATTAATAAAAGATAAGTTTTTTTCTGTCTCACTTGTGATAAGAAGGTCCAATTCTTCTTCAATTATTCCCTTTGATAAATCCAATCTTTTAGATTGCTTTAATGTGTGTTCTTTTGTTAATATATATTGAATTAAATCTTTAGTTTGATCATCCCCCCCTAGAGTTAGACTTACTCCTAGAAGCCTAAAAATAAATAAGGATAAGCATTTCTAAGTCTAACAACATCCTCCCAAGTGTCTGAAGAATCATTATTGGGGTCCCATTGGACCCTTTCCTAGTCTATGGTACAAACCCTGAGGGTCAGTGTCCATTGCTGCAAAATGTGTACGAGCTCTAAAGCCAACTACCTTGGATCGCTACCTGTAATGCATTCAATCCAAAACATGAGTTACATTAGGAATATATTTTCTAAGAACTGAAACATGAAATACATCATGAATACAAGCAAGGCTAGGTGGAAAGGAAAGATGATAAGCTACTGATCCTATCCTCTCTAGGACTTCAAAGGGCCAACAAATCAGGGTGCCAACTTGGAGCCTTTTCCATAATGGATTGGACTCTTTCATGGGTGCACCCTGAGAAAAACTCTATCTCTAAGAGCAAAGTGTACATCAGTCATGTGTGCATCTTCATATTTCTTATGTCTATCTTGAGCTGTCAAAATATGCTCTCTGATACGGTTAACCTGCTACTCCATATCCTATAACATCTCAGGACGTAGAAGTACCTTATAATCCAAACAATCCCAACTCAAAGAAGACAACACAGATGACCATATAGAGTTTGAAAAGGAGACATTCTTATTGAACTGTGATAACCATTATTATATGAAAACTCCACCAAATATAAATATTCTTCCCACTGGGTCCTGTCTGTCCATAACATAAATTTTGAGCATATCCTCAAGAACCTGATTGAATCATTCTATCTGCCTATTTGTTTCAGGGTGATAGGATGAGCTAAAGTTGAGTTGAGTCCCTAAAGTGTGCTGAAGTGAAGTCTAGAGAGCATATGTGAATACTGGATCATGATCAGATATGATCTTCCTAGGAATTTCATGGAGTCGCACAATGTCCTTCATAAACACTTTGGCTATCGATGGTGCAGAATAGGAAGACTACATGGGATAGAAATGAGCTACATGTTGGTAAGTCTATCAACTGTTACCATGATAGCATCATGTCTCCAAGGGGGTAACTAGAAGTCCCATAATAAAATCCATAGAAATAATGTCCCATTTCCATTCTGGCACAAGGTGAGGTTGCAAAAGACCTATTGGATGTTGATGCTCTACTTTAACTCTTTGGCATTCCAAACATCTTTCCACATAGTCTGTTATGTTTTCCTTCATTCCCCAACCAATAATACAACTGACGTAGGTCCACATACATCTTCTTTACCCCTAGATGTGCTGAATAGGGAGCCTTGTGGCTTTTGGAAATGATAAGGACACAAATATCTCCTGATAAGGGTACATGAATTCTGTCCTGCTATTGCAACAATCCTAGGGTATCAAAGGAATATCCTAAAAAATGACCCTCCAAGGGCCTTCCCAACTCTATCTTTTCTTTTACCTCTTGATACCAAGAATCGTAAGTGAGAGCCTCCCTGATATGCTTCTCCAGATCTATGCTCAAAGAAAAGTGGTGACAAACTATGCCTGCACCTGCTCAAAGCATCGGCCACCACATTCATCTTCCCTTGGATGTACTTAACCTTGAAATCATACTCACATAATAGTTCCATCCATCTACATTGTCTAGCATTGAGTTTAGGTTGAGAGAAGATATACTAAAGGCTTCGATGATCTATTTGGAGTTCAAACTTAAGAACCAACAGAAAGTGCCTCCATTTTACTAAGGCATAAACTACTACTGCAAGCTCAAGATCATGGGTGGGGTAGTTGAGCTCATGATCTTTAAGCTTCCTAGACTTATAAGAAAAAACTTTCCCTTCTTGCATAAGGACCACCCCAATCCCTTCTAGTGAGGCATCTATACAGATAATGAAGTTCCTTGATGGTTCGGGGTACCACCAAGATTGGAGCATTGGTTAGTCTTTCCTTCGAACACTAGAAAGAGGCCTCACACTTTTCTAAGCATACAAATTTCTTCCCTTTCATTTGCAAGGAAGTGATGAAATGAGCTATCTAAGAGAACTCTCTAACAAATCATCTATAATAACCAGCCAGTCCCATAAATTCCAAATATCAGGGATGTTAGTCAAAGTTGGCCACTCCACTATGGCTTGGATTTCAGCTGGAACAACAGTGATGTCATTTCCTGAAATGACATGCCCAAGATACTTAACCTCTATCTGAAATAATTCACACTTCTCTGCTTTGGAATAGAGTTTTTTTTCTCTAAGGCACTATAATACTTGGTGAAGATGAATCTCATGTTCTTCAGGAGTTTTAGAGAACACTAAGATATCATCCAAGAAGACTATCACAAATTTATCCAGGTAGGTTCTGAAAAACCCATTCATTAAGCTCATAAATATAGAGGGAGCATTTTTTAGTCAAAATGGTACCACACTGAACTCATAGTGGCCATATCTGGTGTAGAAAGTTGTTCAATGAATATATCCTAAATTCTAAGTTGATGGTACCTTGACTTGAGGTCAATCTTTGAAAATATTTTTTCCCCTTTCATCTGATCAAAGAGATCGTTGATATGGGGTAAGGGATATCAATTTTTTATTATGACTTTATTGAGTTGATGATAGTTAATGTACAATCTAAGAGAGACATCTTTCTTCTTCACAAATATTATTGGTTTACCCCATGGTTCCACACTGGGTCTGATAAACCCTCTTTCCAAAAGCCCTTCCAACTAAAGCTTAAGTTCCCCAAGTTCCTATGTGGTCATGTGGTACAAAGGTTTAGAGATGGGCTCAGCTCCTGGCACTAACTCAATTTGAAAGTCAATATCCCTCTTCAGTGGAATTCTTGGTATTTCCTTAGGAAAAAATCCAAAAATTCCTACAATAGGGGATGATCTAGCGATACATCCCTACTCTCCTCTTTTTCTAAGTCTTCTACTGAGACTGCAAACAATTGGTATCCTTTACGCATGCACTGCTTGAGTTGCATTGCAAAAATTATGTGGAGAGAGATGGGTTGTTGCACCCTAATAATCTTCTTAGGTTCTCCCAATTTGCCTAAATATTGAATTCTCTTGCTTCTACAATAAAAAATGGATTTGTGAGAACCCAGCCAATCCTTACCCAAAACTACTCCATACGAGCCTAAAGGAATCACTCACAGATCTACCAAGGTGGAGAAAGGTCCTAGCCCTAACTTGCAATCTTGAACACAAGATTCAAAGGCCATTCTTTCCCTGGAGGCTAGCTCAATCTGCCACCTATCTTCTTGCCTTACTGCCTTTAACCCACATTGCTCTACTAAAGAAGGAGAAATAAAAGAATCCATTGTTCCTAAGTCAAATAGAATAGTGGTAGAGATACCCCTTAACAAACCTAGGGTTTCAATGATGGATCCCTGATGATTGGCCTATATATGGTCTAGAGTGGTGAATACTCAATGAGTTCTTCCTACATCACCTACTATGGGTTCTGAAGCGGCCTATCTATAGCTAGCTACTGGGGTAGACTTCTGAGGATAGTTAACTGCAATATGATCATGTTGACCACAAGAGTAACATCCTCTATTATTAACAAAATTCCTTCCCATGGAAGGTGCACTAGACTCCTGATAACTACCCCGACTAGAATTTTGAGGCATACTCTAACCTAGTTGAGGATTTGGGTATCTCTTTTCCCGATGTCAGTTGCAAGAATTACTTGACTGAGAACCTCCATTCTTGTTGTTGAAGTTGTTGTTTTGAAATTTCCTTTTCTAGTGGTTCTAACTTCCTTTTGATGAAGAAGGATATCTCTTAGGACTAGGTTTTCCTTGAGATTGGTTCCCTTTGATTCCTGTCCCTACCTGAGAGGCATTACTTCCATGGCTACCTATTTGACCTCCTAACCCCAAGGCTACATTTATTTCCACAATACAAGCCTTGATGACTACATCATTAACTATCTAACATTCAAACAATCACATGTTGCCAGCCAAGCGACCATTCAAGCCTCTAAGGATGTGTTGAGTCAGCATGGGTTCATCATCCTTATAACCTAAGTATGGCTTGAGTTCAAAGAACTTTTTCTGATAGTCATCAACTGACATTGTTAACTACCTTAAGTTGTGAAAATCTTTGGCTCTTTCCCACCTCCATTGATCTGAAAGAAATCTGGCTCAAAAGAGTTCTAGGAACAATTCCCATGAAAGAGTGGTTATATCTATGTGAAGTTTCTCTTTCTTTATTTCCCACCAGATGGATGCAAAATCTCTAAGGTGAATGACTGCAAATCGGACCTTGGTATTGCTATTGTAAGGATGCATGTAAAATAACCTTTCCAAATCCAATAGCCAAGTCTCTGCAGTGGATCCACCTTGAGTTCCCTTGAAAGGGTTAGTCTTAGTCCTGAGGAGGTCTCGCATGTGATAAGAACACAAAGTGTCCTCTTCTACTGTCTAATCTCTCCTCCTAGGGCTCATTTCTCTTTCCTCATGGTGATCGACATTAGCCTCCCCATGGTGACCCCTATCCTGACCTGCATCTAGTCTCTGCAATATCTATTGTAAAAAATCTATTACTTGAGCCCCCTGAAAACCTCCTGAGTGGTTATCAGATTGGTCCCCCCTATCTTCCCTCTCAAAATGTTCTTCTTCCTGAGAAATTTCTTGATGAGATCTAGGAGTGTTTCGGGCACCTCCCCTTCTACCACGGGTCATAGGAGGCATCTTGGACAAGTAAGGAGAAGGATAAGTCCAAGGGTCCTAGTCTAATTTTGGTGTTAAGTTTTTCCTGAAATGAATAACAATTTTAAGAAGCATGGGCCAAATTTCTAGAGCCCTAGTGTAGCAACTTAGTGCTCTGATACCAAAGATCTCATGGCCTGCAAGGGAATTGGGAAAGAGAATGAAGATTCTCTTTAGAAAATAAAAGCTACATAATGAATTTATGAAAAAATTTAAACTTTAAAAGATTAACATAAACAATGCATAATTTAACTTAGAATCCTTCCAAGGTTCCCTATGAGTAAAATGAACAAACCATTTAAGTTTATTAAGTGTACTAACAATATGATTAACTCTTAAAACATAACATTTGAAAATTCTTTAGAGAGAAATATAAATGCTTTCATTTGATTTCTAAATAATTGATTTTATCTACATTCCCTAAGCATTATTTCATGATCAATATAACATTTAAAGAATAAACATAATAAAAGAATTTATCTAGGAGCTTGAACTATTTCACATATGAAATTAACACATTTTATTACTAACTTTTCTTGAACAACCATAATGAGAAACATGCCACTTTGCTTGAAACACTTGTGAAGTTCCTTTTCTTTTCAAATGATTTACATAAATTTCACCATTCCCTTTTCTTTTCCCTAAATTTACCCATTCCAAGTTACATAAATTGAAATAAATTAAATGTCACATTACATTCATCTCCCCTTAGGAGGTAATAATAACTTTACATTTGATAGTTAAGAAAGATAATTACAAGTCTTCTTTCTTCAAAACTAGAACATGTGCAAGTAAGAATCCATAAGCTCTACAATTGTGAAAGGTACCTCAATAAAATATTTACCACCCAATCATGTGGATACCATAAGGCCCACTCCCTCATGCTAGCAGATAAACACCAAGGTCCACAAGGAAGTGATATCTAGGACATACCTAGGGTTGGAGTAACCTTTCCGAAATTACAATTGAGAAGAAGACAAAAGTATAAACCCTTTCCCAAAAGGTTCTAAGGCTAGGTAGAAAATCTAAGTGATGAGCTAGGTGAGTATCTTCGCATAGCCCTCACCCCTTGGGTTTTACTAGTACTAGCCACTTGATGTATGATAAACTTCAAGGCTTGTTTTCACACCCTCCAAGAGACTTCACTTGCCTCCTAGTATCCTATCCCTCTATAGGATCTTCCAATAGGATTAGATCATTAACTAAGACCTACTCAAACTATTCTATAAGATTCGATCTCTGAAAACTTAACCTTGAATGATCAACACCCTAGTTTTGATTCACTTCTCCACACTCACTTGGAAGGCTCTAAGTGCCAAAACTCCATAAAATTTCTTCCACATTGTAGGAATCTTCTCCATTATGAAAATATCCTTATTCTTGTCCATTTTATCCATTTTGGAAGGATCTATAAACATCTTCTTATCGGCTTCCATGATTCACCATGAATTGACCTTTAAAATAGGCCTATTCTAGTAGCCCTTACCAGTCACCTTTTGTTGTTTCTTACAAAAAGTTTCCAAACAACTTGAAAAAATAAGACTTGATTTAGATACCCTTTTGGAATTTTTAAAAGATTCAAAAAGTTTCTGGGTCTGACAGTTATGATACAGGGGGTTCCTATAAACTAGGACAAGAGGCCTAATAGGCCTAATTTCAAGGACTAAACTATGATTTTGATAGAAAACTTGTTCAAACCAAATCCTAAATGATTAGTATGACTCCTATATGCATATCATGGATAGATATGATGTTTAACTTCATGAAAAATTCTTGGAGCAATACGGATCTGTACAACCATGCAATGTTTCTTCACTTCTTTCACCTGTAGACCTCTAACTGGGCTTCACAAACTTGCATAGGGCCTAGCATATAAAATAGTTCCTCATGCTTTCAAGACTCCTAAATCCTAAAAATATATACAAAAAATGACTCCTTTTAAATTTCCATCTAACATGAATGATTATCCACAGTTAGATTTCATGGAGGAGCCATGACTCTCTAAACTACTCAAAACAAGCTAAAAATGGACTCCCTGAACTAGAATACCAAAAACAAGCACTTAGATTAACTCAAAATGACTTTCTCTTCAAATGAAAAGCTATCTTAACAGTCAATAGAATTGTAAAAAATTATTAGATTTATCTTTTCAATCCATATAGTATGACTATCAACACAAACACCAAAAAATCTGTATTGAAATGCTTGCAGAGCTCTCTTTCTTCTATCCCAAACTATTACAATGTATGAATGAATATCATGATTTTGTCTTCAGTGACATTAGATTCCATTTTAATTAATTTTAGGGATTTTTTGTTGAATACAAACTCCTAAACTTTAGGGAATCCAAAGATACCCGTATGCATGCAACTCTTTGCAATAATTTCCAATGTTAATGGCAACTTCCTTTCAACACTTGGCAACTTTGATTTATGTCATGATCCTATATTCTAGGACTCATAACCTCCTATGTCTCAAGGATCCAAGGTCATTTATGACCATAATGGCATCTTTACAACCATTAACAACTCTAAAGCCTAAGACACATTAATGATTCAATCTTATTATTCCTACAGTAGGAAATTGAAAAGCAACTAACAAAGGCTAATTAGTGACCTTAGGCCTAGTGACTAATTCACTTAGCCAACATAGCAAGAGAACTACTAAGGTCCTCAAACAGCCTATTCTAACTTCTTGACTTTTCTAGAGTCAAGTACAAGCCAAAAACTCACTAACCATGGAGGCTAGCTTAGGTTCTCCTGCACCACCACTCCAGGCCCCGACCCCCAAGTAGGCACATGCGGAACCAAATGCCTTTCGTAAAGACAAGTGTCGTTCAATCATACCTACACATAGGTACCTTATCCCACTCCCATCCATATCCTTTACTAGCACTAATGGCATGGGTGAAGCATACATCAATATTTTTAGTGTTTGAACCCATTCCCACAAGTTTTAATTAAGTTATCACTTGTTAAAACAACTCTTCAGTCGGTTATCCTAGTACTAGCCACTTAGGGCCCTAGCCCTGCACTGAGAGCCACTCACCTAGTGTTCTTAGGTTTCCTACCCTTACAAAAACACCATAAACACATAACACTAATATTTGGAGAGATTTTTTAGAGGGTTTGGTGTATGGAAGAGAGGGGAATAAAGTTTTCTTTGAATACAAATGAAAAGCTCTGCAACTCTCTTTTTCTCTGCTATGAGGGTATAGCCAGCCCTTTATATTTAAAAAATATACATTCCAATATAAATTTGATTGGAAATGGATTGATATAGTGTTGGTTTCTATTGTGAACCATTTCCATACAAGTTTTATCTATTTTTATGAGGCTTTGAACAGAGGAAGTCATCATTTACATTGATTGTCCCTATTATTGATTTGGTGCAATCAGTCAATTGTTTTGAAGTTTAAATGAGCACATAGGCTCTCCCACTTTCTTTGGTTATTTTGGATTGTGGGAGAAGCCTATTCCTGTATAAATATGTGCCATTAAGTATTTGATTGCGGGGATATCCAAGAGGTTGAAGATAGAGATCTCCAATTGACAAATAATACTATATCAAAAATAATTACCCTCGGTGTGGGGGCCATAACTTTCCAACCAACCGTTGTATTTTGATGATCTTGGAATATATTTTGATAGACCCAATTTCACCCATCCAAATTGGTGCAATTGAGGATTTTTGGTCGGGATCAAAATTTATACACATCTGAGTGCGGGTCTATTTAGAGGGCAGAAATCTGCCACGTTAGGACAATCATAGGTAAGATGATTGTTTAAATAAATTTGGACCTTGTGTTGATGAATTTTATGAAGAGTTATTTTTTTTGTCATTATTGATAGTAATAGGATAGTTTTTAGTTCTCTTGGTTTGTGTACATTCAATTCATGATACTATCTCTTTCCCAAAGAGTAGACAAAGAGTAGTGACATAGTTCATAATCTAAATCATAGTCCTATATTATCCAACAAGTAAATAAACAATATGGAATCACATGAATCATAGAAACACACAGAGAAAATAATAATTATTTATACAATAATAAATTTCACATACTATCCTTTCTCCTACACAAGATTGCAGACATGATCTAGTAAAATGATCCTCATATTCAATTCCAACTTACATAAACCATTAAAAAATGCTGATAAAAGAAATCAAACATTCAAACAAGGAGTATCTTTTAGGATAGCTCCTACTTGGCTTCCAGTGGAGAAAACTATTGATGAAGGGTGATTCGACTCTCTAAACCTCCTTCCATCACTTCACCAAATTCCTTCAGGATGAAGGCACCAACCTTCTACTGTAAACTCCCAATTTAAACTATCCTATAAAGAATAGTATAGCTCCTCTCCAAAATGCTATGATTCTCCTAAATGCTATATCCTATCAGCAAGACAACAAAGAAGCCTCTTCCCAGATCAATTTTCAGCCAACTCCCTCATCCTACAGGGATTTCCCTTGTAAATAGGTTGAAGGATTGGTTGCACGGGTAAATCAACCGATGCAACCATCCCAACCAAAAATTAGTTTATAGTTAGGCTTTAATTAAATTCATTAAAGCCATTCATAGGAAGGGAATAACTAATCCTATTATTTAATATTATTAATAATAAAATATAATATGAGAGCCTCATAAATATTAATAAACTAATGTGATTTTCCTTTATTTAAGGAAAAGGAAATAATTACTATAATTACTTATCACCTTATTTACTAAGGCTATGGTAAAAGATTTACCATATAATAATTAATCCCACAACTAAATAATTTATTTATTATTATTATTTAAAATACAATTACTTTCTCACACTAATATTTATTAAATATATATGTAACCATAGGCATACGTGTGCACCCATATGCTTATGTGTACATATATCACATAATTAAGATGCATTATTTAAAATATCATAAACATCTAATTATTATAAGTATTATTTTAAATCAATTACTAAATCATATTCCACACAAAATATAATCATGATATATATATAGGGTAACTACTAACATAAGATAGAAGATACCACAAAACATAATTTAACGTTAGTAATCACAACATCATACTCTCATCAATGCAAGAAACAAGAAACAAGAACCACATAATCCAACAACTGCAATACACAACAACAATGCATCATCGACACAAGGGACTAACTCAGGAACTCCTCACCTAAGGGCCAAAGGGTCAGAGGTAGAGTTCCTTAATATGGGACCTTGATGATAACTCCGTAACAACAAAAATGATCATGGATTTTGAGGGATCACTCAGACCTATGAGACCAGGTGGAGACAATGCCCGTACTAATATAATTGGCACCTATTTTTTATGAACAAATGGTCAAACTTTCTACCAAGATTGGTTGAATGATCTATCAATGGTCTTGTCGCTATTTTCCTATTCGAACTTTCGACATATCATTTTCCTATTTGAACTTTCGACATATCATTGTTAATGTAGAATGTTCTATGCCAATCTTGGTCAAAACAAAC
The DNA here is from genome assembly GCA_027943335.1 of Chamaecyparis obtusa. Classification (NCBI taxonomy): domain Eukaryota; kingdom Viridiplantae; phylum Streptophyta; class Pinopsida; order Cupressales; family Cupressaceae; genus Chamaecyparis; species Chamaecyparis obtusa. The sequence continues at coordinate 11,437 of BSBK01003194.1, forward strand.
ATCTATAATTGGCGGGTTTATTCGTCAAACTTTTGACCACCATCAGTCAAAATGTTTGGCCCACCCGACCAAGATGCCAAAACCACGACGCTAAATTTTGAGTAACATTAGTCAAAATTTATAAAAATGTTGGTCAAAATATTTGGCCCATCTGAGCAGGATGCCAAACCCATGACGCTACATTTTGACATAGAATGGTCGATATTTAGTCCAGACTTGGTGAGAAATTTGACTAAGGTTAGTCAATTTTTTTACCAAATATGGAATGTTAAAAAAAAATACCTTCCTTCTTTGTCACCATAGCATACAGCGATCAACCCAACTTATCGTTGATCATTGCAGCACAATACTTCTTTCAATCACCAAAATCCTTATCGCCATTTCTATAGCGATCTAGCCCTTTCATTTCTGGGACCACTCATCACGAAAACCTATAGAGATGTAATGTTTTCATCGCCAGTCGATGTAATAAAATATTATCCCTTGGATCTCCTATGACACATGTTTCCATAACATACAACAAAGGTTTCACATCCTTCCTTTACCCATCGCCATGACTTACACCAACTTTTGTCATTACTGATCACACAACCAAATCCGCAAGATCCTGCTCATCGATGATCGCTATAGTTTATAGCGATACACCATTCTTTATCACTCATTTCTATATCAATAATGAGTTTTCTCTACACAACGATGAACCCGATCGCTATATGCTATAGTGATACCATACCCATGCTGACCTTACTATCTTCATTTTAGAATACCCTGATATATGATGTCTTATCACTATAGCTATAGTGATATGTGAAAAAATCATATATATCATGGAATTTCAAGAAAATTAAAGTGAAGATTCATGGATAGAGATTGCCATGTGATAAGTGTTGGAAAGTTCTCTATATTGATGTATATGACTTGATATAGTGTTGTCATTATGGCAACAAAGTCATTTAGCAATTTGGAGTCAGCGCATTTGAAGAGAAGATCAAAAATCAGTCAAGTGTTGAAGACTGGACAGTGTACAAAGTTCCTGCAGCTCAGAGCATCAATGCATGTGTGTACAGATGAATTATGGTATGCGCCCTAGAAGTTAAGTTGGTTAGACTATATTCATGCTTAGTTTATGATCACATGATCAGATGTGCAAGGATGAGAAAGTTACAGTCAGTTGAAGTTGCACAGCCAGTGTGTGCTTGAGAAGAATAGAGGATAGAGCCGACAGTTAGTATTTTGGTTTGTGGAAATAATGTAATGTTGTAAAGACTATGCACGTATTGTATTTAGGTTTCCGACATGCATAATTGTTATTTTGTTAGCACGCTTAAGCCAATTCATTTGGAAGCATTGTATGTAATAGGTCTAAGGGTTCACCTAGTTGTTTATTTTGTATGCGCGTATAAATATAAGATGCACCCATTGTATTCGGTATGGAAGTTGATATAGAGTTGTAATAAGAAAAGAAAAAGTGTGTGAAGACACTAGAAGATGTATTAGATCTGTTGGTGCCTTTTCCCAACTCTGATTTTCTCCCCAAAATTTTGAAGAAATTTATCATCTTTTGATCATAATAAACCCTCTCTAAAAAATTTTCCAACGATATTAGGGTTTATTATGTCTTTGTATCAAAAGAGAAAGAAGTTAGGGTTTAAAGTCTTGGAACTAGCCGTTGTATTAAAAAAAAAAACCCTAGTTTTCTTTTTTAAGTGACTTTCTATTTCTTTGTTACTTTTTTGAAGTCACTTAAACTTTCTAAAAGCATGTGCACTTTAATGTTTACCTTGGTCACTAGGTCGCGTGATACTCTTAGCATACTTCTCTTTATCTCCCAATCACGAGAAATCCTCTAGTCTCCAAGTCGCTGGATAAAAGAAGCATATTCTCTATCTTCTTGAGACCTAGTGGTGAATGTTAGTTGTGAAATCTCCAGATGCTTTATAATCTTCTCGTGACTTAATTTATTAAGTGGATAGACTATAGTCACCAGATCTCTAAATCAGAAGTTGCCTAAGTCAGGTGATCTCAAGATAAAGGACTAAGAACATAAAACATCTAGCGATTATGACTTCTATGATAGTCGCTGATTCTCCAGAAGAAAAATCAAATGGCATTTCCTTTAGTCGCCAGATCTCAGAAGAAAATCCAACAAGCTATAAAGATTAAAAAGATCTAGTGACTACCGTCCGATCTTTTTAATGAACTTCTCATCTAACGGTTATCATTTAGTCGCTAGAAAACTGGTGATGTCACTATTTCTTTCTGAGACCTAGCGACTATTGTTAGATGAAGATCGAGTGGCTCATATTTAATCTCAGAGAAGGGAATGAGTTATTCAGTGATCAGGAGACTTCCTTAGGTCGCCAATTCACTAGATGTCTACTTCAGTCGGGTGATCACTGAATAAAACTTAAAAGGAAATAATCTTCTCGCGACTTGGAGAAAACTATAGTCGCGTAATCTCAGACAACTAAAAATTGAAAGATGAACTAAGCTTAGTCTCCAGATCTTAGATAGAAGAAATTTTATCTAGCAACTTATAAAACTATAGTCGCGTGATCGCTAAGAGAAGTAAATTAATAGAAGGAAAGGCTTAGTCGCGTGATCGCTATAAAAGAATTGAGAGACATAAAACATCTGGCGACTCTGAGAAATTATAGTTGCCATATCTCAATTATAAAATTATGTGGTAATGGCTTAGTCGCTTAATCTCAGAGTGAGGAAATACATTCCCATGACTAGAAGGAGAGACTATAGTCGCTGAATCTCAGAATATTTAGAAAGGTGCCAGATTTATTACGAGACTTCGAATTTCCTTCAGTCGCTGCATCACCAGAAGATGAAATTTAAAAATATGTCACCTCTCAATGATAGCTGAGACATGAAGTTGCAGAGCACACAGTCTTAATTACAGAAGTGACATTGTTGCAGGGAACCAAGTTGTAATCAATTCTTCACCGTTAAAACTTAAAGGTTTCTCATTATCTCATTTCTACCAAGCATTTGAGCAATCAGAGAGCAGAGCATTTCTAGAGGGAAGAACATTTGAGCAACCAGAGCTTTTGGCGATCACAGAGCTTACAAAAGACAAAAATTTACAAAGTGAGCAGGAATTTTCAACAACAATCATCATGAGTCAGACTATAGTCGGCACCCCATCAGTGAGTAGGGCAACCACACAACAAAAGGTTAGTTTTTCTGACGAATTCATCGAATTGCTGCCTGGTTCTACCCAAAATAAGAAGGTTAGTGATGATGTCTTCTCTGATGTCTATTCACAATGTGGGGATGCTAAGACTCATGATGTACTGGCCATGAATTTGTTCTACTACTTCCAAAAGAATCAAGATATGCCTATCCCTATGTCAAACCTGTGGACTTCAGTGTTTGCAAAGATGATTGTCCCTGATGTATTTTTTGACGTTGATCTTCTTGTCTCCTTGGCTGAATGATATGACCCCCTCTCTAAGGCAATTAGAAAGATAGATGGTTCTTCTTTGATAACTCTATACAGAGGAGCATTCATGAGGACTTTTGGGATAGATGTCCCTATGGCCACAGAGATTAACCTGCAATCTCTGGCAAATAGATATGTGAGGGAGTCTGGGGGTGTTGCAACTACTATTCAGTCCCATGTCCCTGAGGGAAACAAAAACTATATTGCACCCATGGAAGAAGGCCTCCCCTATGCATTTAAAGATCTAAAATTCTATATGAAATACATTGCATATGGGTTATGTAGAGTTCTGGGTATTCATGCTCCTAAAGAGAGGATTTCCCCTAAAATTTTGATGTTAGTAATAGATTCCCAATCATGCCAGACTAGTCATGGGTATGATTACATTGGATACTGTATCCAGAAGATGCATGAGGGTTTAGAAATGATAAGAAAGAAGCAATACCCTCCCAAATTTTTGCACTACTCCATGCTGATGCATCTTATCTTCTACCATAATGTAAATATGTTTAGTCTACAATATTTAAAACCTAAGTTTCAATGGAATGGCTAGCCTAACCCTGTACAGTCTTGGTTAGATGTCTGGATTCCAATGGCCCTTAAGCATAATTTTTGTATTTTTGAGAATATAATAGTAGATGCTATTCTTATCCACTTGGGTGTGAATTCTTCAAGACTTCCTATCAGAACCTTGCAACTTCTTAGACCAATGGAATATGTAGATAAGTGGAAAGATAATCATGATCACAATTGGGGTGATTTCTATTTGAGAGAAGGGTATACATTAATAAGGGTCTATGGATGCCCACAACCACCCCACATTTTTCCTAATAATGTTCCCCCCAGGATTGCAGCCCTTGAGTTCATTTGGCAACTCATGCTTGTAGATAAAGAGCATCTAGTCCCATATAGAAATGGTACATTCACCCCTAGACATTTCAAATTGGCCAATTTAACAATTGGAAAGGGGCTTTTGAAAAGTTTAACACATATTTGTTACAGTTTATGATGCCTGCTGCACATCCTAGATTTGTTGATCCCGAGGGATTTTTGGCTGCTGCTAGGAGATATTACACTCCTACCATCCCTCTTAATAAAACTCATGATGTGTCCTATGAAGAGGACGTAGTTAAAAATATTCTTGATAAGGATGAGGCTAAGACAAGGTCTTGGCAGCTGGACAATTATTCCAGCTAGAGAAATCCATGAGAAGAAAAGATGTCAATTTTGTAGGATTTTACCCTAATCTGCCATATCTCCAAAGATTAGAGATGATGATGAAGAATTACAATGTTATGATGGAGCAAGGGGAACAACTGATTGAGGATAAATTAGAAAATTTAAAAAAGAAGAAGAAGCACTCCTCATCAAAATATGAAGAAGATAGTGAAGGGGGGTATTCTATTCATAGTTACCTTGCCCAAGAACTTCCTCTTGATGCCCCTGAAGAAAGAGGGGATGAAAATGAGATAGTTGATTTGACTGAGGCTCTTGGCTCTCATAATGAGGTAGAACCACCTACTAAAAGGCATAAATTAATGGTAGGAGAGTCATCACAGGAAAGGCCTGTTGAAAAAAGAGATATGGTTGCTGCTGTCATCCCTGGCCAAACAACTTATGACCATGAAATTAGAAAAAGGGTGAGGGAGGAAAAGAAGAAACAAAAGGAGATAGTTGAGGAAGTGGAATTTCCTCTTGCTATGTGCATAGATGAGAGAATCCAACAGCAAGAGGATTTTCTAAAAGATGATGAATTCATCAAGACTTGTGAACTCAAAGATTTCCTCCTCTGGCACAAACAGCGACAAGTAGCTTCCATAGTGCAGATTGGAGAAGATGGCCAAATTCCCATTGAGGCCTTAGAAGCAATAAAGGATTATGATCCAGAGAATGAAGAGATAACCCCTGAAGAGGCTAGGAGGTTAGTAAAAGATAGTAATATGTTATTATTACCTGGATGGGATTTGGCCTCTGTATTTATTATTGATCAAATAAGGAGACATGAAGATATTACCCTGACTTCAGAAAAGAAAGTGGGAGATTTAATAAAAGGGTTCGGATATAGTCCAAAGAATAAGGCATTAGCCATGTGGAGCCTCTACCCCAAGGACAAAAACCCATCAATTTTGAATATAAAAGAGCATATGGATGGGGATAAGATGATTTGGTCTATCCAAAATACAGGGGACTTAGAATTTCCCAAATTTTGACTAATTTTGCCAAATTGAATAAAGACAAGACCAAGAAACTATCAGAAAGACATCATAAATTGTATGATGATTACACTGCTTTGGTCAAAGACAGGGAGTTGCATATAATAAAGGAGAAAGAATTTGAAAAACTAGTTGATGAACTAAAAGTTAAAATAATAAATATGGAAGCTACACCTCCACCTCCTCCTAAAGAGGTTGTAATTGAGAAAGAAGTACAAGTAGTACCTGAAGAAGGTATTTCTTCTTCAGAAGAAATTGAAGAAAGTAAAAATAAAGCAATTGTATAGACATTGCTAGAAATTCTGTAGCATAGGATTTTGAAGTTAAAAGAAAAGGTTGAGGCAATCTATGCTGCCTATCTCAAGTTTCCAGAGTTGCAACTAGAAGTAAATAATTTCATCTCAATTTTGAATTCTTTTTATGTAATTTGGTCAGTAAGGACTCCACTTTTTGAAAGGTTAGTAGCGGTTCAACCTTTTAGGCCAGATATACCTGAGGAAGTACTGTAGGTAGGGGAAGAAATAAATAGAATAAAGACACTTCTCCCATTATTCAAAGGAAAAGCCAAGTTAGTGGAAACAAAATTAGCATTTTTGGAAGAAGAGGCCAATAAATTCATTCCTAAGATAAAGGATGACAATGGTACTTTGAAAACCGCAGATCAATGGAGATCAGATTTTGATCTCAGATTGCCTAAAGGGGAAAATTTTGTCAAAATAGGTGGCGGGGTAGATATGAATAAATTTAATAACTTTTTGGATGATGCAGTAAAGGCAGAGGTAAAATTTTCTAAATTCTTGGCAGATGTCAGAATAATGATGGATGCTAGATGGGAGAGGCAAAAGGCACAATTGCAGATAGTACAGAATTTCCCATAGCCTTCAGAAGATAAAGTAGCTACGTGGGATGAATCAACAAAGCCTAAAATACCTAAGTCCACTATAGTAGACCTTGATCTTCTAGATGATTAAAAGGCATCTTGATGTTGACATATTTTGAGGGCAGGGGTCATCAATTTTCTTGAAGATTGGTGAGGGTTAGCTGAAGTTGGTAGTCACCAACTTTCTTTATGGCTACTGCAGGGTTATTAATGCTTTCAAGCAAAGGTGTCAACAACAACAACAGAGGATGCTGCAAGTCAAGGATTCTTTGCCTTTCCACCACCTAATTGTACTGCATTTTGTTTTTTATGCTTTAGGGCTAGGGTTTTGACCATCTGAAGCTTGTTGCATTCCCATCTTTTTAGGGGAATTCCAAGATGGTTAGACCATATATATATAGTTTTAAGAGTTTCTTTCAAAAAGGGAGGTGAAAAATATAGAATAGAAAAAGTTGTTGCTCCGAGACAGACTTTTACAATTTTTGTCTGGTTTCTTTGAGTAAGGAGGTTTGAATATATTACTATAAATTTGATTTCAATATGAATACAGTGAAATTTCTTCCTTATATTGTTCTTGTCTTTCTATCTTGTATGCTTACTCTTGTATGTTTTATGTGTTAGGCATTTAAAATATATTTGGTGTGGCACAGATTTATGAGTTTCTTTGAAGAAAAGAATTAAAATTTCTCATAATTTGTTCCTAGGAGTAATTATATTTGTGGAAATTTGATGATAATGATATCAGGTTAAAAGAATGGTTTGTAAGGAAATCTGTTTGAAATTGTATGATATGCAAGGCATGTTAATGTATTATTCTTGAACTTCTTTTGCAGGTATATGTTTAGATTCCTTTTTCCCAATAGATAAGGCACTGGTCTAGATTGTCTGTTTCAACTTTACATTCTATCTTTCGACTCAGAAGTTAAAACAAATTTGAAAATCTTCTATGATTTATTATTTTGATGTTTAAAATTTTCTTGAATATGATTGATTAAGGTTGTTTCTAGGATTCAATCTTTTATTCTATTGATTCTAAAAAGAGAGAATCATAAAGGTTATCCCTCCTTAAAAGGAAGAAGGATGAAATTCCTTATACCATTGATCTCTGCTGTAGTTTCAGGTCATAGTTTCTCAAAATAGTTCAGTAGGGCTATATCAAGACAACAAAATTAGTTTCCACCTTTCAAAACTATATTTACAGTCATTTATCAAGGTAATACCTGCCTGGGTGTGTGTGGAACTCAAAAATGAAGAAGGATCTTATCCAATCCTTAGCAATTAGGATTTTCTTGTAAACTTGGAGCCCCTTTTATCTAAAATCTATCCTAAGACAAGAAAAATCCCTAACAAGATCTTTGCTAGAGGTCAAAGCATTAGCGCATCAAAGGAATTGATCTGACAATCAATGTCACAGTGACAGTTCATCCCGTAGATAAAGTGTGTATCTAAGATCAGAAGGTTGTAGCCATCACCAATTGAGTAGTGAGCTCTAGGACAATGCATCCACTCCCCTAACAGGGACTATTGTAAAAGACTCCTAATAGGGTTTGACCCTTAACAAGGTCTACTATACTTAAAGCATTATAAACCAACTCCTAACAGGGTTAAGGATCTTCTAACAAGGATCACAAAACACTAGTGCAGAATATTAGTTGGTGTCAATTCCCACTGGGGTTTATACCTATTTGGGTTTCCCCATTATCATATTGGTGTCATGTTTTTATTTCATGTTTCATGTTTATGTAAATGTTTATTTTAGTACTTAAGCATTTAAGTTGACTATAAAGATTAAAGTGAAGTTAAAATATAGTGAACACTGATTCACCCCCCCACCCTCTCCATGTTCCCATTCCTAAAAATTGGTATCAGAGCTCTGGTCCTTAGAAAAGAAGTTTAACCACTTGAGGAGATCATGGACAAAGAAGAAATGAAACATCTGAAAAGAAATCTTGAAGCTGCTCTTGAAGACCTGGACAAGTCTGAAAGAGAAACTGAAGAACTAAGGGATAAACTCAGTGATGCTCAATTAGTCATAAAAAGGCTAAGGAAAGATTTGAAATAATGCTCTACCAGTGATCTAGGGACAATGGTCAAGAACCTAAGCAAAGAAAATAAATCCTTAAAGGAACAACTTAAAGTGTTTGATGATAAATTGACTAACAATCAGGAAGTATATGATGAACAGATCAAAGAGAACCTTCAACTGAATGAAGAACTAAGGCAAGGAAACATGGAAGTCTTGGAGCTAAGGAATAGCAAAGAAAGCTTGGATTCTAAATTGAAAGAAGCAAAGAATCACATTAACAAATTACACACTAGTTCTGATTTGATAGAATTGGAGTTGTACGCAAGAAGAGCCAAAAGAGACACTAGTTGTATTGGATACAATGAAGCACAAAATCAAATTGACAACATGTGAGCAAGAAATGATTCACAAAAGGACTCTATTGATGCTAAGGAGATTGAAGATCAAACCAAAGATAATGGTGAACTACCTAAGAATGAGCGTAAGCCTATAGACTGCACTTGTTTTTCTTGTAACAAGCATGGAAACATTGCGAGGAACTGTACAGAGGTAAGACCTTTCAATGGTTAATGTTATTCATGCAATAAATTTAGTCATAGAGCTATGAATTACAAGACTAGTAAGAAGAATAGGATTCATCATGATTAGAGAAATCAAAATTAGACAAATGTAAGAAGTTCTTAGAATGTTACATGCCAGATATGTCACTATAATCATCACTCAGCTAGATAGTGTAAAATGGTGACTCATGTTAATGCACCGAGGAATATAAGACCTCCAATAATTTTTCACTCTTGCAACAAGGTTGGACATATCTCAAAGTTCTATACATCAAGGATGCAAGGTCAGGAAATCCCTAAAAAGGCCGAAGAACCAGTTTTGGATCCCGAAGGAAAATTTAATTTTGTCAAAGCCTCAGATGATGTGAGCTTGATTTGGTCAGAGAAAAAGAAGGAAAAGACTGATGAGAATGCATTGGATGCATCCACGGTGGATAAACCCTCTACATCTAGATGAATGGCCCTCAGGGTCATAGGGGGAGCTAATTTAGCTCTAGACCCCTACATGGCTGGTATACTCATCCTCAGAGTATGCACCTTTGGACTTAATCTTTTGGATTATAAAGGTACCCTTGTGCAAGAGTGCACATGCTGATTGTGAATAGAACTTGAGTTGGAAATTTTGAAGTGATAGCCCAGTTTACGCGACTTGCATTAATGGCAGAATTTTCACTTCAAGTACACAGAAATTTATTTGATTGCTCATTGCATTCAAATTTAGAGAGATAGGCATAGGATGAAAATTGAGCCTATTGAATAAGAAAACATCAAATTGATGTCAATGATACTGGGATATGTGTTTCATCACACCAATAGGGTGAATAGTGTGTCTGTGGGCACAATTCTAGTAGCCATCAGACTTGTGAAGGAAGATGGGGAGTTCAACTTGTGTGAGATCTTACACACATAGTTGATTGATAACATCAAGGCCATCAAGCATGATAAGACCAAAATATTCAGGTTTGGGTCTTTAATCATTCACATGTACCTTCATATAGTTGGGAGAGTATTAGATATGTATTTGGACAAGTCCATTCCAACCATGCAATAGATATCTAACAAAGCATCCACTAAGTGTACATTGAGATATTATATAACATTAGAATTGAAGACCTTCAGGGCTAAGATGCAAATGAGGTACATGATTCTAGAGAGCATTGTGGAAAAGTACAAGGATACAATTTGTTTTATGGTGGAGATAGAGACAACTTGTATGGAAGCTATTGAGCCAAGAACTAAGTGGATTCATCCACTTGGTAATGAGGTAGATGAATAGGTCCTTGAAGCATATGCACAGGGACTACTATTATCCCCCAAAGATCCTAATGAACCTAGGTGGGGAGCATATGTGGAGAAAACTAGAGAATTAGATGCTAAACTTAATAGTACAACAACAAAAAGAAAGGTTGCCAAAGTCACATCAGAGATCTTGAGGATTCATGGTGTGTCTCAAGCAGACCTTGATAAAGCAAGGGATGAAAAAATTGCTTTGTAAATTAAGAGTGCATCCATAGTGGAAGCTAAGTATGATGATCCCAAGATAAAGAAGGTGAAAATTGAAAAAGATGATAGTCATAAGGGTAAAGAAGATGATACTCCTTCTATGCGCAAGGTAACCATTGATCTTACTACTCCTGTCAAGTATAAGGCAATGCCTCAGAGGAAGAAAGAGGTTGGCACCAGTCATCCATCATTGCGAGTCAAAAGAAACAAAAGGAACACTCAAGCACCTCTTGTAGTAAGCTTCAAACCCAATCTCAATGTGCTAAGTGCTAGAATAGTTGATGAAGGAAGAATTGATCAAGTAGGAAAGTTTTATGATAAGTATAGTGAAATTGACAAGTCAAAGATTCATAGCATGATCGTAAAGCACATGATCAAGTTCAAAAGGATAGTTTTGGAACTAAAAACAATGATTCTTGACAATGTATGGAATATCCTTAAATTCCAAAAGAGACAGGCTATTGAGGAAGATCTGAGGATAAGGGAAAATATTCTTGATGATACCCTTCTTGTGTGTGAATTAGAAGAAAAGAAATTGTTGTTAGATCTGGTGAAGCCTCACCTCAGAACTAAGATAACAACTCTGAACATAATGGATAAAAATTATGAGTTAATTGCAAAAAAGATAGAGAAAGCCTTTGAGAAGGTATTTATGATTAGAAACATGTATCCACCTACTGCCCCCATAGCTAATGTACCCATAATGGTCACCAAAGGGTCAAAGACCATCAAAGTACATTCTACAAGTCCTTAGGATTCAGCACCTACAATGGAAGTACAATCAGAGGTAGAAAAGTCTGCACCCATGTCAGAATCACTCAAGGACAACACCATTATCATTGATAATGTGGAGATAGCCATGGCGGCCACTATCACAGATTTGGACAAGTTTGAGGAAGCTTTTGTGAGCACACAAGAAACTGATATTTTATGTAGCAACACACCTTCCACTCATCAAGAAGAGGTATTGATTGAAAATATAATAGATGAGAAAGAAGAAAATAAAATGGAAGAGGAAGAAAAGAAAGAAGAAGAAGAAGAAAAAGAACAAGAGAAAGATGAAGCTTCTGTTGAACTAGCCAAGGTAAAACTAGAAGTGATGGATAGCACTCCCATCACTCCCTCCTTAGCATTGTTGTCAAGTTTGACACCTGACACATCTAGTTTGGACTCATGGAGAGAAGAAGACCTGATTAAGTTCAGTGTCCTAGCTATGGAGAAGGCAAAGGAGAAACAAGTAATGAGAAATCCTCTCCTTATGGAATCAGTGAACATACTGAATAGTTTGTTGCCTACAAACAAGAAAGTGTCTAAGGTACACTCAGTTGGTGATGTAAGTACAATCATTTCTCAGTTCAAAAGTAATTTATCAAGCCTTAAAGAATCTACATCCCAAGTTGTAGAAGAAAAGTATCTAAAGAAGAGATTGAATGATTTGATGAGAAACTTTGTACTAGATTTGAATTCACTCAAGACTGGTCAAGCATCTTTAGAAGAATTTTCTGATCAAGAAAGGAAATTCATTATAGATAGCATGGATCAGGATAAGCTTACTGATGCCCATCTTCAGAAAATAAAAGAGGTAGAAGATATGATTGAGAAGGTGAATATTTTAGTGAAAGACACATCCACTAATGTGAATATGTGCAACAATGTCTACCAAGGTCAGTTGGATAAAATTGAGAAGGCAGAGAAAGAGATGGCAAAGATAAGGTCTAGATAGACTCAGTTGAGGAATGCTCTTGCACCCTCATTAGACATCCTTAATCAGAACATCAAGGAGATTGATGCCACAATGGTAACATATGATCAAGGTCCTTCCATAGACTTGAAGAAAATGGAGAATCTTCAATATGCATTATGTGCCCATCTCCAGATAGTAAACTCTTTGATTAGTTTTTGGAAGAAGGAGATCCATAACCTAAAGATTGCATATCCAGATGTTTTCCCTCAATGAGTATGTATAGATACATTTTTTTGTAATACCTTTGTCATTAATGTCAAAGGGGGAGTTTTATATAGAATATGGATCACAATATGTATAGGGAGATATAAGTATATGTATAGATGACAAAAAGTTTTTTGTATTAAGGACAGTTAGCAACTTGGCCATATTCCTTTGTTGTCATCAATGAAAAAGGGGGAGATTGTTGGAAAGTTGTCTATACTAATTTATATGACTTGATATAGTGTTTTCATTATGGAAACAAAGTCATATAGCAGTTTGGAGTTAGTGCACTTGAAGAAAAGATCAGAAATCAGTTAAGTGTTGAAGACTGGATAGTGTACAGAGTTCCTACAGCTTAGAGCATCAGTGCACATGTGTACAGATGAATTATGGTATGTACCCTAGAAGTTAAGTTGGTTAGACTATATTCATGCTTAATCTATGAGCACATGGTCAGATGTACAAGGATGAGAAAGTTACAGTTAGTTGAAGTTGCACAGCCAGTCTGTGCCTAAGAAGAACAAAGGATGGAGCTAACAGTTAGTATTTTGGTTTGTGGAAATAATGTAATGTTGTAAATTCTATGCACCTATTGTATTTAGGTTTTTGACATGTATAATTTTTTGTTTGTAAGCATGCTTAAGACAATTCATTTGGAAGCGTTGTATGTAATAGGTCTAAGGGCTGACCTAGTTGTTTATTTTGTATGCACATATAAATATAAGATGCACCCATTGTATTCCCATATGGAAGTTGATATACAGTTGTATTAAGTAGAGAAAAAGTGTATGAAGACATTAGAAGATTTATTAGAGCTTTGCTAGAGGTCAAAGCATTAGCGCATCAAAGGAATTGATCTGACAAGCAGTGTCATAGTGACAGTTCATCCTGCAGATATAGTGTGTATCTGAGATTAGAAGGTTGTAGCCTTCACCACTTGAGAAGTGAGCTCTAGGAAAGTGTGTCCACTCCCCTAATAGGGACTATTGTAAAAGAATCCTAAGAGGGTTCGACCCTTGACAAGGTCTACTATACTTAAAGCATTGTAAATTAACTCGTAACAGGGTTAAGGATTTTATAACAAGGATCACAAAACACTAGTGCAGAATATTAGTGGGTGTCAATTCCCACTGGGGTTTTTACCTATTTGGGTTTCCCCGTAACCATATTGGTGTCATGTGTTGCTTTCATGTTTCATGTTTATGTAAATATTTATTTCAGTACTTAACCATTTAAGTTCAGTTTAAAGATTAAAGTAAAAGTTAAAATACAGTGAAGACTGATTCACCCCCCCGTCCCCCCCCTCTCAGTGTTCCCATTCCTAACAATAAGTAGGCCCAAGGGATGCACCTTGAGACCTGTATCCTTGATATAGATGACAGATCATGATTTTCTTTGCAATAAAAAAGGGAGGGTAGTAAGAGATTCTTTTATTCATCACAACTATATAATTATTTTATGCTATAAATAAAGTGTTTGGAATGAAAAAAAACTTTTAGATGAAAGTGTCAATGTAATTAACTATAATCAAAGAAGTAATAGGTGGAAAATATTTGCAAAATACTGAGTTCCACCAGTGGCTCTAGTTGGGGACATGTACCCCTTGTGGGTGTAGTGAGAATTCAGATATCTCTGGAAAAAGTAGACCCATTGTTAAAAGAAAACAATAAAAACATAAAGTAAAAGGGGAGTTAGGGATACACCCGATTTCAGTTCTGAAAGAAAAATCCCTTTAAATACTGAGTGTGAGTGGATAATTCTTGATCATGTCCATCGATATCCTACAAATAGTAAGAGTCCTCGCCATTCTTACCAGTGATGACATATAGACTGAGCCATGAAGCTTCAAACTTTTCATGCTCTCCCTTGTCTGGATCCTTTGCATTCCATTTCAAAACCCAATCTCCTTGGAATTTTCTACACTCTACCCTTTTGTCATGCAGTATTTTCACTTTCTCCTGTTGTCTTATATTTTGTTCATGAGTTGCTCTTCTCATCTCATCCAGTTCAACTAGTGCATTCATCCTAGCATTCAAAGGATCCAAATCTTTTGAATCTTCTTCATTTATAAATGGTTACTAGCCAAACTTTAAAGTTGCATTTCATAAACCTTTGAAAGTCATGAATGGTAGAAGTTGGAATATTCTTCATGAGTGACCTCCTTCAGATTCTGAAGTCAGACTGCCTTGACATCCCTCCACTATGAGGATAGTGATAAAGAGTTAAGCATCTCCTCCCATGGCCTACATTATTCAAGCCACGAGAGGGGATGCTTGTTTATGGCTGTACTTGTAGTCTACAAGTGCGGGAAGTAGATAAATTCCTACACTACAAGGATAATGATAAAGAGTTTAGCATCTTATCTTTAGTCCTAGCTAATGGGTAAGGCCTGGAAGACTTATACCTGCCAATCGTCGAGAATAATCACTGCTTTGCCTTTATGTACACTACATAGTATTGAATATAAGAGAATGCATAAAATATGAATGGATAAAAGAAATGAAAGATACAATAATATTATCTTTTTGTTTACCTTCTCATAATTGATCCCAGTCTCGCAAAAGTAATTTTATATGATCACTAGCACATTTTGTGCATGGATGAGAAATAGTATCCAAATTTTCTAGATTTTGAGAAGAGGTATGAGTGGAGGCCAATGAAGGGATATTTTTGAAGTTTTTATAGACGTGGGTTACTGAATCATCATCTCTGCACTGGTACTCAATCTAGAAACCCTCGTATGTATATAGCCACTCTAGAAAATCTCCACATCTAGCAAATCTCTAGAAAAATCCCTTCTGACCTCCACTACATATACATCTTCTTAGAATCTAAAAAATCTCCATCATTGATTCTCATTAATGTACGAATAAAATTGTGAGAAAATGCTTAATCCCTAATTCAATCTTTGACAAATAAAATTATGACAGAACACTTAACGAATATGGAAATCTCACAATTTTTAGAGACACACTTGACTTTAAGTGCCATGTACAACAAAAATTATTTGTCCACTTTGGATAATAAGTCTAATTTAATTTGTCTATGGGCTGAGATGTTAAATTATTGAGCTTCTCTTTGTTTTGAGAATAGTTTAACATTCTCTACTTAACAGGGCCAACCACGTGAAGGTGGAAGCTCATCTGGCCCCTCCTAGGAGCCTCTTATGACCCTTTACAACATTTTAAGTCATCTAAGATGTATTCTTAGGGATTGTAAAGGGTCATAAGTGGCCTTGGGACACAACAACTGATAAACATAAATGTAGGCATCATGGTCACAATTTTTTGGAGACAACATAATTGAGTGGTATACCTAGATGATGCAAAGAAACCACTACTCCTCTGGTTCTAAGTCGAGATTGCGGGATCCAAAAACCATAGATAAGGAATAAATGTAGAGAGTAGAGGAGGGCCATAATGACCAAAATAATATAGGACAAAGCTAAAGTTAAATGAGGAAACTGCAAACATTTTAATAGATTTTCATTATTAAATAATGAAAATTGCATATACTAGTGTTCTAAGCCCCCTCATTACGTGATTTATTATTGTAATCCCCCTCTGACTTACACATCTATAAAATTAAACTACAACCTATTGGGATTGAGACAAACCTTATAAAACAACAACAAGTAAGAAGGATCACTTGCCAACATTTGTTGAATACAAGGTTGGAGGCAATGGTTGGAGGCCCTTGTATTCAGAAGATGTTGGCAAGTGATCCTTCTTAGCTACTATTGTTTTATAAGGTTTTTCTCAATCCCAATAGTTTTTAGATTCATTTTCTAGATGCGTAAGTCAGAGGGGGCTTACAATAATAAATCATGTAATGAGGGGGCTTAGAACACTAGTATATGCAAATTTCATTATTTAATAATGAAAATCTATTAAAATGTTTGCAGTTGCCTCATTTAACTTGAGGTTTGTCCTATATTATTTTGGTCATTATGGCCCTCCTCCTCTCTCTAAATTTATTCCTTATCTATGGTTTTTGGATCCCGTAGTGCCAACTTGGAACCGAAGAAGTAGTGGTTGCTTTGCATCGTCTCAGTATACCAATCAATTGTGTTGTCTCCAAAAAATTGTGAACATGATGCCTACATTTATGTTTCTCAGTTGTTGTGATATCTATACTTATGTTTCTTAGCTGTAGTATTTATGTGCATTTTCTTTATGTGTTTGGCTTCTCTCCCTCTCATCCAAAATAATATTTTCCCACTCTGAATCGAGAATGCATGTGCAACACCACCAGAATATGCATGGATAGAAAGTGGATCCAAGAAGACTCAACTTGTTTACATTTCCTAAAACCAAGATATTGTCATAGTTAATATTCTCTATCCACAACAGAATGGGAAGACATCTTTCTAGCCTGGGCTTGGATCCTTCTACAATTAGCTTCATAATAAATAAAGCAGTTGAGAGCTGAGAAATTAGCTTCCCAAGAAAAATCTCATAAATGAGCTATGTGTACCCCAATTCCTATGCCCTCTGTGTGTACCTAAATGATATATTTGAAACAACAAGGGTAAGGATTAAAGAATTTAATTTTGCATCATAGTCTATAGTTGTTGGAATAGCAGAGCATCAGGCACCACCTTCAGCAAAATATGATCACCTTCATATTGTGATGAATGTGGTGCCTAATGCTCTACTTCTACAACAACTATAGACTATGATGCAAAATTAACTTTTTTAAGCCTTACCCTTGTTGTTTCAAATATATCATTTAGGTACGCACAAAGGGCACATCAATTGGGGTACACACAGTTCATTTATGATATTTTTCTTGGGAAGCTAATTACTCAGATCTCATCTACTTCATTTATTATGAAGCTAATTGACGAAGGATCCATGCCCAAGATACAAAGATGTCTTACCATTTTGTTTAATCCATATTCCTTATTCTTGTGAAACTTCCTTGGTATGGTAGGCTTTCTCTTTGTAGTACTCTTCTTCACTTTGTGTTCAATGATAACCATCTTCTTCTTCTTCCTAATTGTAGCCAGAACTTCCTTTTCATCAGGATTCAACTCCACTTCCCCCATCTCATCATCCTCATCACCCTTAGCTACCATCCTAAGCCCTTCTTCCCTCTCCACTTCTTCAAGCCTCTGCAAGATATTTGGATCAATAAAGTCTGCAACATTGTGTCCATCCATGATCTCAGGAATATTATCTTCTTTCCACTCTTCATTTGCCTAAATATACCACTTCTTCAAGATTATAGGGTAAAATCTAGCCCCACCATTTTCATTATCAATATCCTTCTGTAGCCTCCTAGCCTCCTTGGGTGCAACACATGTCCTGGCATCCAAAATAGCTTGAGGAATACAAGGGGGCCTCTCTTTCCCATCTCACAGCTTGAGCATTGCAACATGAATCTTATTGAGACAACTATTGATTTTCTTCGACTTCATCTTAATTTCCACTATTTTCTCTAGCAACCTCTCGCATGCCACATTCTTCACTACAATAACCCCTTCTTCCTTCAAAGAACTCATAGCTTGAGTAGCACGCCATCATCCCCCCCCCTCCTGATTCCCAAAGAACCCACCCATATTTTTCCTAGCCTCAGATCCCATCTCTGCAACCAATTTTGTATCCTCCTCTGGTAGTGTCTCTAGTGGTTACAAATCAATATTATTACAACTACAATAAGAGGCTTATTGGAAAATAGAGGTTTTATGCTATGAAATAGAGCTAGCTGTTGCACAATACTATAACCACAAGACCCCACAATATCAAGGAAAAAAAAACAACTGCCTTCAAATGATCCAAGGCAATAATACTAAGCATCTTGATGGTGTTCAGGTCCTCCAAGAGGTGGTAAAAAATACCAGGGGTATCAATAACCTAATACCTCAAGTACTTATAATCAGTATGCTCGACAAACATAGACTTAGTAGTAAAAGCATAAGGTTACACATCCACATCCACCCTAGTAATCTTATTAATAAATGAACTCTTGCCAATATTAGGGTACCCAAAGATCAAAATAGTCCTGGTATTTGGATCAATAGAAGGAAACCTTTCCATATGCTTCCTCACCTATTTGAGGTAAGCCAAACTCAGTCTAATTCGCTTAACAATGATACACATCCATCCAAGTGTAGAAATTTTCAAAGATTTGTAGCGGTAAAGAGAATCCCCATATTTTATCAGGCTAAGATAGTCTTTGGCCACTTTGGCAATGAGATTATGAGTAATATTGACCTGGCTAAGGGCCAACTTGTTCCTAACAAAAAAAATTAGAATGAACCAATGGCATGTTAACAATAGAACTACAAAAAAAAATTTACAAAACTGAACCAATGACATGTTTACAACAAAAAAAATTACAACACTGAACCAATGGCATGTTAACACAAAAAAATATTACAAAACTAAACCAATGGCATGTTTACAATAAAGAAATAGATGAATTCTTAAACATACTTTATCTGATATGATGAATTCTTAATAAAGGTCTAATTCTGTAGACTACTAGCATGAAGGAAGATTTGACCTAGCCAAATCTTCCTTGTACCACACAAAAAACTATGATAACTATGTCTACTCCAACCTTAATTGTTTAAGAATTGTTGGGAGTTCTATTAGACCTTTGTTGTAAACATGTCATTGGTTTAGTTTTGTAAATTTTTTTTTTTGTGTTAAATCCATTTAAATGGAACATTAAGCATAGTAATAATATGCTTAATCTATTAGTAATTGGCAGATTAAATGCAGATAACACCTTTATCAGTTTATCATGTTTAATGCATAGTAATTACAAATGATTCTTATCCTCATTGTTATACATTTACTATTAGAATAATTCTATAGGGCACTAGAATTTTGCTTGCATGCGCGAACATGGCCCTAATTCTACATAGTAATAATATGTTTAATCTGCCAATTACTAATAGATTAAGCATATTATTACTATGCTTAATGTTCCATTTAAATGCTAGTATATAAAGAAGACAATCATAAGATAATGAAGATTTGTTTGACCAATAGTCTACAGAATTAGACCTTTATTTGGCTAGGTCAAATCTTTCTTCGTGCTAGGAATCTACAAAATTAGACCTTTATTTTAAATGCATTTAACAGAAAAAAAAATTACAAAACTGAACCAATGACATGTTTACAACAAAGAAATAAAATGATAATAATATGCTCAAAATTCTATTATGTTTAGTACACGCCAAAGGGCCAGTCCCAACAATTCTTAAACATACTTTATCTTATATGAGGAATTCTTAATAAAGGTGTAATTTTGTAGGCTGCTAGCATGAAGGAAGATTTGACTAAGATTAGCCATAAAAGTTGCTCAATAAATACTCACTATTTGGATAATGTCTAGTCTAATGAAAAATAGTGTATAGAAGGTATCCAAGCACACTAGCATGAGGTACATGAGTTATGTCCATCTCACTAGATATAGATGGGCATTAATGCTCAATTGAATGATACGTTCCCATAAAAATGTGAACTCCTATTAATCTACAAACTATCATGTTAAAAAACTACAAAATAAAGTCAACATAGTTCCTTTAATACAACCAAAGTTAAAATTAAATTATCTCTATCCCTAAGATAAACTAAGTAGTCTTCATATATTTTATGTCAAACTACTATTAAACTGACTACACCCTACCAGTCACTGTCTCCAGAATATCAACCAAGGCACTAGACTTAAATACAATAAAAATAGTGAAGTGAAAGGTGGAAAGATAAATGGAATTCAAATAAGTGTTCCTACATCCAAAACAATCAAATCATTCCTTACCTCTTATTTCTTTGATCAAATCATTCCTTATCTTTGTAATCGCCTTGGCCATTTCATCGGACTTGAAACAAATCTCCCTATACTTGGTCAAACTCCTACCCTTTAGTGAATTTATTCTTCATTCTCTTAATTTTATCAAATGATGGGGTGAGAAAACATTTCCATAAAGGCATCCTTCTCCTCTGCATCTTCCTTGTCCTCTGTGTTAGTGTTCATATCTGAATAATGAGTAACAAAATATCTCTATGTTCTATGTGCCCCAAATTTGTGCCCCAAATTTACTCTTAATATCAATGTTTGGGGAGAGGGCTTTCATGAACTACATCATGAGAAGGATAAGAACTTCATTCTAAATAATGAGTCACAAAATGTCCCTATGTCTTATGAGCCTCAAATTTACTCTTAATATCAATTTTGGGGAGAGGGCTTTAATGAACTACATCATGAGAAGGATAATCACTTCATATCATGGGGAGTTTAGGGTTTTTGTTGTGTTCCTTAATTCTTAATTCACATGTTTTGAATTCTTTGAGAATCATTTAACATGATTATACCCTCACACACAGTGGATTAACCTTTCTTTGTTCAGTTTTATTTCATTATTTTGAAGTTTATTTGTAAAAAATAACCATTCCATGGACTCAAAGGCATAGAATCCATGAAATGAAGTTCACTAACATGTATAATAGTTTTATCATCTTGAAGTTGCAGAATTTTGATGAGAGGAAGTGATCACTGGCTGTAATAGAGAAGTATTTCATTGAAATTCATGGCACAAGTATAGCAGCAAGAGTTTCTCTTGAATACCATGGTTGTTTTATGATTGGAGTAGTCTTATATTGTTGTATGAATGGTGAATCAATCACTAATTGATCTTGGAAGAGATTGAAGGGTTGAGGTTGAAGAAACCCTTGAATCAAGGGTTTAGGAGAGGAGATTTGGGGATTTTGGTGTTCCCAATGGTTTGGGTTAAATTCCTCTTAGATTTAGAGGTTTTGAGACATTTGAAAACACTATCTAGAGTTTGGGATCTTTGGGTTACCTATAGATAGGATTTGATTTGTTAAACTACCCACTTTTGGGTGCATTTGCAGGGGTATAGTTAGGGTACTATGAGTTGTTCCAAAATAACAATATCTAAGTCTTTGGTATGTTTAGGTATGGTCAAAAGGGTATGTGAATATGTGTTTATTTTTATTAGTGTTTTGGGAAAGTGAAGAGTTTAAAGAGCTAGAAGGTCTCATCAAGGCTACAAGGATGGGCCGTTAGGTCTTTGGAATAGTCTGAAGTGATTTAGCCATTGGGAGTGTGGGTAACACTTGAAACCTTAAAACCACTTTAATATACCCTTATACACCTTAAAGACATCAAATCTATCTTTGGTTTGCATTGGAAGAACTCTTGGTTGGGTTGGGTCACTTAAGAATAATTGGGAATTGTGGGAAGTAGTTCATTTGAGAACAAATTTGTAAACCCTTGCCTTGTTTATCAGTTTTATTACAAGATATGAAACGTATCAATTAAATCAAGAATGCTGATGGACACCTTAGAATGTTAAAAGAGTAATTGTTAAATCTTAACATGCTTGTAATCAATGAACTACAACTGATTTAGAACATTGAATGAATAATCTATGATTGAAATATCACTAAGGAGTTGCTGATTAGATATGCAAGATGATTTAATCAGTATTATGTTTTCATTGATGTCAACTAGTTTGACAATACTTATCTTGTAAGTTACTATACTAAAACATCTGAAGAAAGGAGAAAGAGATGAAGAATAAGAATATCTACATGAGGAAGATGTATATATCAGATGAGGATAAGGAATACATTGAGTAACTTGTTGATGAGTCTATGACTTGATGAAATTGACTTTATTATGTTGCATTCATCTATGATGAAGAATAGAACTGAAAGCCACAAAGTAGTGTTGTCGGTAAATAAAGCATTCCTATATACACCGACGGAGTGTAGTGTATACTGAGCATAGTGTTAACTGAGCTTGTGTTCACCAATGCATTTTTTTGTTAACTGAGAAGAAAAAAATGAATTAAATGATCATTTTATCCGATAAAGTGATGAGTTGTAAAGCATATGAAATCGAGGTAACATATAAGGTTTGTTATGAAGATTGATGGCTAACATAATTGAAGAAGGATCTAATGGAGTAGATTGAAATGTGTTACTGACACATTAGCTAAGGAAGCTTAAAGTGGAAAAATCTATGAATATGATTAAGTGGCAAAATCTGATGGAGGAAAAGAAAACAATTTACTCATCTATATAAGATACATTGGTCTCATTGTTGAAAGACGTCAAAAGAAGAAGATATTGTAGAATTATCATGTGAACAAGTTTTCATGCATTCTGATCATACTGGTTAATGAGAACCGAGCTACAGAACAATTACTGAGCTATAGAGAGTAATTACCGATGGACAATAAGTTGATATAGTATTGAATTTAAAGTGGTATATTGATCGAAAAGATTTGAATGAGCTGAACATTGATCTATAAACTGCAATTGAAGTTGTTTCAAGGTAGATCATCTACTGTTACATATTTAACCATTGCACATAGTCAAATCTCTTAACTGAGTGGACTAAGAAATTCTTTTGATATTTCATTCATAGAGTGAACATTGTTATCTTGTCAACCCCAGAGTGATTGCTGGTTGGATGATAACTTCTGGTCTAAAATCCTCTAACAAGGTCACACCTAACAGTGTGTTTGTAAACCTTTAATAGGGTTGGGTCTTCACCGACCTCACTTCAGAAGAGTGAATAATTTTTGGGTTGCTGGTCCTAGGTGGTTTTTCCCTTCACAAGGTTTCCACATTAAATCTCTTGTGTTATGTGTTGATTGTGATATTTGTTTGTTATCATACTTTTCATATTACATGTTAGATTTGATCAGTAACTACTATAAAGTTTTAGACTGACAATTGGTAAAAACATAGACAGTGAATGTATTTTATGTTTACCAAGTAGCAGAAGTTGAAGAATTTTTTTTGGATTATACATTTTGTTTTGGGACATTGGATAATTGATTCACCCCCCTCTTAGTTATTCTAACAATTGGTATCATAGTTGTGGTTGCTTAGAATAGAGTTTTAAGGACTCTAGCAAAAAGGTCATAAGATGTATAAGAGGGAAGTGCCAAAGCTAAACAAAGAGAACTTCGCAGTATGGCAAAGGCGGATGAAGTTGCACATATCTAGAATTGGGAATTTTGCACTAGAACTGATGGAGAATGGCTACGTTGAACCGACACCAGGTCCCCTGACACTTGATCAACTGAAGGATAGGCATGAACACAATATTACTATGATGGAACTTGTTGCTGCTTGTACTGATGCCAAATTTGAAGACATTAAGGGATGCACAACTACCAAAGCCATGTGGGATAAACTGACTCTAATATACAGTGGAGATGCGAATGTTAAGAGAGCCAGAGAAGAAAGCCTAAGAGGTTGATTTGATGATATGAAGATGAAAGAAGGTGAGAGCATTGTGCAATAGAAAAATAGACTAAAAGAGGTAGTACATGCTATTAGAGCATCAAATGGAGTTATTGACAATGAAACAGTGATAAGAAAGATTCTCATAACTTTGCTGCTAGTTTATGCGATCAGGATCTCTGCAATTCATGAAACAAGGGATACATCCAACCTTACTCTTGACACACTGATCGGTAAGCTTACAACCTTTGAATTGAATAACTTTGACAATGGAGTTGTACCTTCTCTTGAATCCACTTTCATGTCCTCTTTGAAGATTGGTAAGTCTAGTAGCAGGAATGATAAGAATGATGGTAGTGATAGTAATAATGATGATGAACTTGATGAGCTTGAAGCTCTTATGGCTAGAAGATTGCCCAAAGATAAGGGAAGGTATAGAGGCAAGCTACCCTTAGCATGTTTTAATTGTAAACAAGTTGGCCACATCGCTGGTAGATGTCTGAATAAGAAAGATGATGATAGATCCAAAGACCGATCCGAAGGAAGCTATGGGAGAAGAGTCAATAGAGGCTACTGACACAACAACAGAGATAACTGAGATAGCTATGACAAAGGGAAAAATGTATGTTACATAGCCAAAGAATTTGAATCTAAATTTGACATTGACGATGATGTAGAAGTAGTATTTGTTGCTATGAGAGATGATTCAGGGGAAGAAGAGAAACATGAAGAAACAACACTAATCTCTAAAGTAAGAAGAAATGATACATGGATCATAGACAATGGATGTGGACATCATATGACTGGTGATATAGAGAAATTTGATATACTTGATGAATATGATGGAGGATCTGTAAGGATGGGAAATGATGCACCCTATATGGTAAGAGGTAAAGGCTCATTGATGATTAATGATAGAATAAAATGTGAAAATGCATACTGGGTAGATGGACTGAACTATAATTTGTTAAGTGTGGCACAACTGAATAACTCAGGCCACCGACTTGCTTTTGAGAGAGGAAAGGTAAGAATCTATGATGATGGAGGAAGACTTGTCAGAACTGGTACACAATCCAGAGGTAATCTATTTTATCTTGATATTGATCAGTCTTCTTGTTTATTAATGAAGGATGAAGATGCATGGTTTTGGCATAAAAGGTTATACCATGTGAACTTTGATAACATGATCAAGATTAGTAAGAGGAAAAGAGTTAGAGGGTTGCCTAACTTATCAAAATCGAATCATGCAATCTGTCATGAATGTCGGAAAGGTAAGATGAATAAGTCTAGTTTTAAGAGAAAAGACTACTCAACAAAGAAGATACTTGAGTTGGTTCATATCAACCTATGTGGTCCTATGAGAACTTGGAGTTATTATGGTGATAGATATTTTATTCTTTTTATTGATGACTATACTAGACTGATGACTGTTATGTTCTTGAAAGAGAAATATGAAGCCTTTAAGATGTTTAAGTGGTATAAGGAAAAGGTAGAAAAAGAGACTGGTAAAGAAATTAAGTGCTTAAGATCTGATAGAGGAAGTGAATTTATCTCTGACAAATTTACTAATTTCTATAATGAGCATGGTATTAAGAGACATGTCTCTACACCGAGAACACCTCAGTAGAATGGGATTGTTGAAAGAAGGAACATGTCAATAATTGATTGTGCTAGAACACTGATGATACAAAAGAATGTTGCTTAAACATATTGGAGAAAAGCTATCAGCATAATTGTATATGTGCTTAACCAAGTACTGACTAGTTTTGTCAGAAGACATCATCCTGAGACACAAATTATTGGAGACAGACAAGCTGTCATGCAGACAAGAAGCAAAACAAGACAAGGTCCATGTCTAGTTTGTGAATTTGAACCAAAGAATGTGAAAATTGCATTAGAGAATGGATAATGGGTTAATGCAATGAAAGAGGAAATAGAACAAATAGAGAAGAACAAAACTTGGTCCTTAGTACCCCAACCTAAAGATAAGAATGTTATCAGTACCAAATGGATATTCAAAAATAAAATAAATGAAAATGGTGAAGTGAAAAGAAATAAAGCGAGATTGGTATGCAAGGGATACGCATAGGAAGAAGGCATTGACTATGGTGAGACATTTGCACCTATTTCTAGATTGGAAGGAGTTAGAATGCTACTTGCATATGTTGCACACAAGAAATTTAAGGTTTATCAAATGGATGTGAAGTCAACATTTCTAAATGGTATACTTGAAGAAGATGTCTACATAGAACAACTTGAAGGATTCATTGATCCACACAATAGAAACATGGTATGTAGATTAAACAAAGCTTTATATGGTTTCAAGCAAGCACTGAGAGCATGGTATGAAAGGCTACATACTTACTTGTTAAGTATTGGATTTGTAAGAACTAGTGAAAACAACAATTTGTACATGAAAGGTGATACTGATGACACTATTATTATTGCTGAAATTTTTGTTGATGATATTATTTTTGGAGTTCAAGATCATGTATGTAAATATTTTGCTGATGACATGAGGAATGAGTTTGTAATGTCTATGTTTGGAGAGATTAAATTCTTTCTCGGATTACAAGTGATTCAGCAGAGTGATGGGATATTCATCACACAGTCCAAGTACATAAAGGAAGTCTTGAAGACATTTGGCATGGAAGATGCTAAACCTATGGGAACATTGATGGGTACTGGATGTAAAATGACTAAGGAAGATGAAACTACAGAGATAAACCACACACTTTACTGATCCATGATTGGTAAGCTAATGCATGTAGTTCACAGTAGACCAGATATAGCACATGATGTGG
This sequence comes from Chamaecyparis obtusa, assembly GCA_027943335.1. Classification (NCBI taxonomy): domain Eukaryota; kingdom Viridiplantae; phylum Streptophyta; class Pinopsida; order Cupressales; family Cupressaceae; genus Chamaecyparis; species Chamaecyparis obtusa. The sequence continues at coordinate 38,065 of BSBK01003194.1, forward strand.
GAATTGTTGCTACATTTTCTACTAATCCTAGAGAATCACACATGATTGCTACTAAAAGGATCTTAAGATACCTGAAAAAGATAGAGGATTATGGATTATGGTATCCTAAGGAAGGTAAGTTTGAGTTGAAGGTTTAAACCGATGCTGATTGGGCTAGAAATGTGGATGACAGAAAAAGAACCACCGAAGGAGCATTTTTCTTTGGTGAAAGACTTGTAACCTAGACAAGTAAAAAGTAGGCTTGTATTTCTCAGTCTACAGTTGAAGCAGAGTATGTTGTTGCTGCTACTAATTGCTCAAACATTGCATATATCAAGCAAGTGTTGGAAGGAATGAATGAGGTAATCACTGACCCGATGATTATATACTATGACAACACAAGTGCTATCAATATTTCAAAGAATCCAGTGATGCACTCTAAGACAAAGCATATATCAATTAAGTATCACTACTTAAGAGAACAAGTGAAAGAGAAGCGAGTGAAATTAGAATTTGTTACATCTAAAGAACAACTTGTAGATATCTTTACAAAGCCTCTACTGAAGGACACATTTGAATACTTGAGGACTAGACTTGGGGTTCATCCCCTATTTATCAGTCACTAATGTGATCTGGATGTTGCATCAACTTACACTTATCAGATGATCACACATGTTGATGTAGCATAGTTCACACTTTGGATATTGTTCAAGGTTGTGATTAAGTTTGACGAACTAAAATAGATTGGGATATCAGTATACAAAGATATAGAGATTGTATTGGACAACAGAGAGTTACTTAGCTACTAAAAGAGCTGATTATTTATTTGTTTCTTTGGAATTGTTGTCAAAGGGAGAGATAAATAATATGAAAAGGAAATGGAGAGATATGCACCGATGAGAACTACCTAAGGGAGAGAATGACAAAGCTGTATTTTTTTATGTTGTTTAGTAATGTAGTGATTAAACATATTAAGCTAGGGAGAGCTTACATTACATAGAATTTGATCACAAAGTTGTAGAATACATGTTTGGTATGTGTATGGTAAAATTCATATTACTTGAGTTGCCACCAATGCCAAAGGGAGAGATTGATGAACTACCACTGATTTAGAACACTGAATGAAGAATCTATGATGGAAAGATCACTGAGGAGTTATTGATTAGTTGCATTCATCTATGATGAAGAATAGAGCTGAAAGACATAAAGCAGTGTTGTCAGTAAATAAAGCATTCCAGTATACACCAACAGAGTGTAGTGTATACCGAGCATAGTGTTAACTGAGCTTGTTTTCACTGATGCATTTCTTTGTTAATCGAGCAAAATAGAAAGGAATTAAATGATCAGTTTAGCTGATAAAGTGATGAGCTATAAAGTGTATGAAATCAAGGTAACATATAAGGTTTGTTATGAAGATTGATGGCTAACATAATTCAAGAAGGATCTAATGGAATAGATTGAAATGTGTTACTGACACATCAGCCGAGGAAGCTTAAAGAGGAAAAATCTATGAATATGATTAAGCGGTAAAATCTGATGGAGGAAAAGAAAATGATTTACTCATCGATATAATGGACATTAGTTTCATTGTTGAAAGACGCCAGAAGAAGATACTGCAGAATTATCATGTGAACAATTTTTCATGCATTCTAATCAGATTGGTTAATGAGAACTGAGCTGCAGAACAATTACTGAGCTACAAAGAGTAATTACTGACAGATACTAAGTTGATATAGTATTGAATCTGAAGTTGTATATTGATTAGAAAGATTTGAATGAGTTGAACATTGATCTATAAACTGCAATTGAAGTTTTTTCAAGGCAGATCATCTACTGTTACATATTTAACCATTGTACATAGTCAAATCTCTTAATCGAGTGGAATAAGAAAGTCTTTTTATGTTTCATTCATAGAGTGAACATTGTTATCCTATCAACCCCAGAGTGACTGCTAGTTAGACGATAACTTCTAGTCTAAAATCCTCTAACAAGGTCACACCTAACAGTGTGTTTGTAAACCTTTAACAGGGTTGGGTCTTCACCGACCTCACTTCAGAAGAGTGAACAATTGTTGGGTTGCTGGTCCCAAGTGGTTTTTCCCTTCATAGGGTTTCCACGTTAAATCTCTTGTGTTATGTGTTGATTGTGATATTTGTTTGTTATCATACTTTGCATATTACATGTTAGATTTGATCAGTAACCACTATAAAGTTTTAGACTGACAATCGGTAAAAACATAGACAGTGAAAGTATTTTATGTTTACCGAGTAGCAGAAGTTGAAGAATTTTTTTTGGATTATAAATTTTTTTTTGGGACACTGGATAACTGATTCACCCCCCTCTCAATTATTCTAATAGTAATGGCTTTGATAAACAATGTATGAATTATGCAGCTTCTACCGCCTTAACGTTCTATTTTCTTTGTCTCTTTGTTCGAACCAATTTACAATGTATATGGCATGAATAGTCTCAGCTAGCAGTCCTTAAACAACAAATATAAATAATATACATTAAGGAGAAAATTAAGCCTAAAAAAAGTTAGTTAATTCATGGGATTATAAGCAATAACTTGTCAGAAATCTGAATATTTCAGGAAGGAAATTACATCATATCAAGAAAGAATCGATCAAATCATTGATTGTCTCAAATTAGAAGTCAATTGCCTTCATTTCTTTGAAAATTTTGAGGTGAAAATTAAGCTAAAATCTAGAAATAAGTAATTTTTCAGTTCAAACACGTTTTAGATTTTGATTCTCACCATCCTCCTCATCATAGACTTTGAAATAAATCTAATCAAATCTACCGAGATTTCACCTTTCTCAAAATTTTGAGCTCTCCCCCATGTTCATCCACCATCTCCCAAGTTATTTTTTTGCCTGATCTAATGGAGATAATCACTGCATGTTGAGATGCAATTCGATGCCTCTTGTAAATTTTTTTTTTTCTCAAACTCGGTAAAATTTGCTTCCCAATTTGGATGAAACTTTGTTGCCTTATAAGGAGAAATTTGCTGCTAATTGCAGAGCTCAATTTTATTTTGAGATGATATTAAAATAAGGTCACTTAGTCTCCTTATATAGGTGATTTGTGGGCCAAGAGGCATGACTACCCAAGAGGGCTGACTTGAGTTTCTTAAGGCCAATAAAGATTATTAAATTTAATTGTTTTCAAATCCTTAACTTGGGCTGACCTAGACAAGGAGGCCAAATGGTAATTAAAATTTATGTTTGTCTCCTCATTCATGCCTTGTTTGCTATAGTCCTACACCTAGGTGGAAATGAATGGGTGGTTGGGATAAAAATCCCAAGAAGAGGGTAGATTCTATCCCTTTGGAATTTACCTTTACTTCATCATCCCAGACTTAGTCATTTTCATGCCTTTAGAAGCCCTCCCTTTTAAACTTGGACTTAGATTTAGGTACTTTACTGATTTTGATCTCAAGCTTACTTCCTTGACTTCACCAAAATTCTTAATTTTAACTTTGGTTGTGTTAAAGGAACTATGTTGACTTTATTTCATAGTTGTTTAACATGAGAGTTTGTAGATTAATATGAGTTCACATTTAAATGGGAACGTATCATTCAATTGAGCATTAATGCCCATCTATATCTAGTGAGATGGATATAACTCATGTACCTCATGCTAGTGTGCTTGGATACCTTGTATACACTATTTTTCATTAGACTAGACATTATCCAAATAGTGAGTATTTATTGAGCAATTTTTATGGCTAATCTTAGTAGGAAAAACATGATAACAGTCAATAAATTTAAAATATTTATGGTAAATATATATGAAGTATTCAATATTTTATTGTAATTTGTGTACTATAACTCAATTATAGCCAAAATAATTTAGTATCAATACTACAAATCAGTTGTAGACATAGTAGTGCTGGTGTAACGTGCAATAGTGTCAACTTGAGGATAGTCAAAGTACTATCAAATTCCCAATGAATCAATCTTTTCACATGTGAATGGAGTATATATCAATGCTTAGTTTCATTTTATTCATGATGAAGGGGAGGAAAAGAGAGTTATCTTGGAGAAGGTAAATAATTTGTGTGAATCTTGTAGATATTTGAGAAATCTAGTGGACAAAAAGAAGTTTTGATAGGGTAGTGAAGCTATGTGCAATTCTATCTTAAGAAAGTACTTTATTGGCTATTATTGTTTCTCTTTTTCTCTTCCAAGGTATATTGTTGGCTTGTGGTGACTAATTAGGAAAGTATTGTACACTTTTCCTCCTGTCCTCGTCGGGGTTTGGGGCTGACATAGTTTTGGCTATTTTTGGGCCGACATGTTGTAACTCATTCTAACCTTAAAGTGACAAAATATTGTATACTATGGCTTAGGGTTAGGGATTTCATGATGCATGAATTTAGTACTTGTGGAAGAATTGAGTTGTAAGGGGATTATAGATTGTAATTGGGTTGTAATCACTAGATAAAAATAATATTGGATTCATTGTTGGTGGACGTAGCCTAGGGATTGGGTGAACCATGTTAAATCTTTGTGTCTTGTTTTCTCTTCTGTGTAGTTTGTTGTTTTATGATATCTGGTTATATTTGCATGTAACTATTATTTCTATCTTTTTAATTGTAACAAGTGGTATTAGAGTGAGGTTGTTTTTCAGTTATCCTCTGCAGGAATATCTCATAGTTTAGTGGGAGTCTCACAGTTGAGTGGAAGAAATGGAAGATGAAGGTAGGCTAAAGGTTGAAAAGTTTAATGGGGAGAAATTTCAGTTATGGAAAATGAAAATGGAGGAATATCTCTATCAGAAGGATCTATGGCAGCCATTGGAAGGAAAAGCCAAGAAACTAGCAAGCATTTCTGATGAGGACTGGGATATTCTTGATAGAAAGGCCCTTGGTAGTATTCGATTATGCCTAGCACAATTGGTGGTATTCAATATTACCTAAGGAAAGATGACTGAAGATTTGATGAAAACCCTAGCGAAGTTGTATGAAAAGCCCTCCACTTCAAATAAGGTATTTCTCATGAAGCGTTTATTTAATATGAAAATGGTGGAAGGTGGGTCAGTTATTGATCATTTAAATGAGTTTAATACAGTTACCAGTCAATTAAATTTTGTTAATGTTATTTTTGATGAAGAAGTCAGGGCTCTCTTGATTTTGTGTTCTTTGCCTGAAAGCTGGAATGGCTTGGTAATGGCTATTAGTAACTCTATTTCTAGTTCTAATAACCTAAAATTTGATGATGTTATTGGTGTTATTCTGAGTGAGGAAATTCATAGGAAAAACTTAGGTGGATCCACATCAAGTAGTGTCTTAAATGCACAAAGAAGAGGTAGAACCAATGTGAGAGGAAATAATTATGGAAATCTTGGGAAATCAAGAGGAAAATCAAAGGAAAAGAGGTTTGAATCCAAAGGACCAAATGATTGTTGGTACTATGGAAAACCAGATCATAAGAAGAAAGATTGCTAGTCTCAAAAGAATAAAGAAGGAGATAAACAAGAAGGTAACAAGGAGGCAAATGTGGTAAGTAATAAACCTCAAGAGGATTCCTTGCTTCTATCTTTAGAAAGTGTTGATGATTCTTGGGTTTTAGATTCTAGGGCTTCATTTCATGCTACACCCCATAGAGGTTACTTTCTTGATTATGTCCAAGGGGATTTTAGGTTAGTTTATTTGGAAGATAATGAACCCTGTCAGATAGTTGGAAAGGGAAAAATTAAGATTAAGTTGCAGAATGGGAATCATTGGCTACTACAAGAGGTAAGACATGTTCCAAGGCTGAGTAGGAATTTAATTTTAGCAGGGCAACTAGGTGATGAGGTTTGCATAGTTACTTTTAATGATAGAAATTGGAAGGTTTCAAAAGATTCCTTAGTAGTAGAAAAAGGTGTGAAAGTAGGCACCTTATATCTTTGTACAGGTCATACTGTTCCTTCTACTTTAATTGTTTCATAAGATAATGAATGTTCAGGAATAGTGGTTGTAGTTGATCAGGAAGAACATCAAACCATTGCTGTAGATTCTGACACATCACTTTGGCACACTAGACTCGGGCACATGAGTAAAAATAGTATGAAATTACTTCATTAAAAGAAAGTTTTACCTGGTTTGAAATGTGTCAATATGGATTTCTGTGAGAGTTGTGTGTATGGAAAACAAAAGAGAGTTAGTTTTGTGAAGAGTGGGAAGGAAAAGAAAAATGAGAAATTAGAGCTTGTGCATACAGATGTATGGGGACCAGCTCAGGTATTTTCCATTGGTGGCTCTCTATATTATGTTACATTTATAGATGATGCAACAAGAAAAGTATGGATTTATTTCCTTAGACAAAAATATGATGTATTTCAAACTTTTAAGAAATGGAAATGCTTGGTTGAAAATGAGACTGGTAAAAACATAAAATTTCTCAGATCTGATAATGGTGGTAAGTATTGCAGCATAGAATTTGAAGATTATTGTTCCTCTAATGGTATTTTTAAGCATAAAACTGTACCCATGAGTCCACAAGAAAATAGAGTGGCTGAATGCATGAACATGACAATAATGGAGCGTGCAAGGAGTTTGAGGTTGCATGCTAGGCTGATGTTAAACATGTGGGAAGAGCTTGTAAACACTAGTATTTATTTAATCAATAGAGGCCCCTCTACTCCTTGGACTATGGTATTCCAGACGAAGCATGGAGTGGTAAGAAGGTGAGTTATTCTTTTCTAAAAACCTTTGGTTGTGAAGCTTTTGCACAAATAGATTCTAAAAATAGAACCAAGCTAGAAGCTAAGTCAAAGAAATGTGTATTTGTTGGATATGGCATTGATGAATTTGGTTATAGGCTTTGGGATTTTGAAAATCATAAAATTGTAAGAAGTAGGGATGTCATATTCAATGAGAAAGTGTTGTACAAAGATCTGTTGCAGCAGCATCAGAAGAAAGAAAATGATTATGTAGTACTAGATGATACTCCAAAAGATGATGTTCCAGTAGTTCCTTATGCTCTGCAACAATAGCAACAACAAATACCACACACCCCAATGAATGTTAGATGATCAACAAGGCTAAGTAGACCTCCATAAAGATTCTCTCCCTCTTTGTATTTTATTTTTTTAACACATGCTAGTGAACCTGAATGTTATAATGAAGCTGTGCTGGTGGATACCAAGATTCAGTGGGAGTCTACAATGATAGAGGAAATGGACTCCTTGCTGAAAAATCAAACTTGGGATTTATGCAAGTTACCTGCTGGTAAAAGGGCTTTACAAAATAAATGGGTTTATAGGCTGAAATTAGAGGATGGAGGTGAAAAAGATTTAAATCTAGGTTAGTTGTAAAAGGATTTGCACAGGAAAGGGCATTGATTTTGATGAGATATTTTCTCCAGTTGTTAAAATGACTTCTATTCGTATTGTTTTAAGTATTGTGGCTGCTGAAGATTTTCATTTAGAGCAGCTTGATGTTAAAACATCTTTTCTTCATGGTGATTTGGATGAAGAAATATATATGGTACAGCCACAAGGATTTGAAGTCAAGGGTAAGGAGAGTTTGGTGTGCAAATTGTAGAAAAGTTTATATGGCTTGAACAAAGCACCTCGAAAATGGTATATTAAATTTGATACTTTTATGAATGAGCATTGATATACTTGGTGTCATTCTGACCATTGTGTTTATTTTAAGAGGTTAGATGATGATAGCTACATTATTTTATGCTTATATGTTGATGATATGCTTGTAGCTGGGTCTAACATGAATCACATTAAGGGATTGAAAAAATAATTAACACATTCATTTTCTATGAAGGATTTGAGGATAGAAAAACAAATCCTTGGTATGAAAATTTGCAGACATAGGAAAAATAGGAAGTTGTCTTTATCTCAGGCTGATTATACTGAGAAGGTGTTGCAACGTTTCTCCATGGAGAATGCCAAAACTATCAACACACCTTTTCCTGATCATTTGAAATTGACTAAGGAGATGTGTCCTAAGACATTAGAAGAGTAGGGTAAAATGTCTAAGGTACCTTATGCTTCAGTTGTAGGGATATTAATGTATGCTATGGTATGTACTAGGCTAGATATTGCACATGTAGTGGGAGTTGTTAGCCGATATATGAGTCACCCTGGTATTGAGCATTAGAATGTAGTCAAATGGATTCTTTGATATTTGAGAGGTACATCGAGTAAGTGTTTACACTTTGGGGGATCTACTACTATTGTACAAGGCTATGTTGAATCAGATTTGGTAGGAGATATAGATAGTAGGAAGAGTACTACATGCTATGTATTTACTGTTGGTGGGACAAAAGTGAGTTGGATTTCTTAACTACAAAAGGTGGTTTCTTTATCCACTACAGAGGAAAAGTCTATTGCTGCTACAGAGGCAACCAAGGAGATGATATGGATTCTATTCTTCATTGAAGAATTGGGACATCCACAGATGGATAATTTTATGTATACAGATAGCCAAAGTGCCATTCATCTTGTGAAGAATTCTACTTTGCACTCAAAGACAAAATGCATACAGTTGTTTTACCATTTCATTTGGTCAATTTTGGATGATGGGCAGTTAAAGATGGAAAAGATACATACAGATGATAATCTAGCAGATATGTTTACAAAGGTAGTAACAAGGGAGAAGTTGAACTCATGTTCAACTTTAGCTAGTCTTCTAGACTGAATAGAATAAAGAAACAACTAAGTCCAAGGTGGTTTGATCCAATGGGAGCCTCATATGGTAGCAGTATTGCTATAGGGTTAGTCTCCAAGTGGGAGGTTTCTTAGTGTGGATCCCGATCAGTCACCAAGTGGGAGATTGTTGGCTTGTGCTGACTGATCAGGAAAGTACTATACACTTTTCCTCCTTCCATCACCGGGGTTCGGGGCCAACATATTTTTGGCTATTTTTGGGCCGACATGTTGTAACTCATTCTAACCCTAAAGCAGTAAAATATTGTATAATATGGCTTAGGGTTAGGGATCCATGATGTATGGTTTTAGTACTTGTGACAGAATTGAGATGTAAGGGGATTATAGATTGTAATCATGTTGTAATCACTGTATAGTCATAATATTGGACTCGTTGTTGGTGGACGTAGCCCAAGGATTGGGTGAATCATGTTAAATCTGTGTCTTTTTTTCTCTTCTATGTGGTTTATTATTTTATGATATTTGGTTATATTTTCATGTAACTTTTATTTATGTCTTCTTAATCCTAACATATATAACATGGGAGAGAATGTCGAGATTGTTTCAAATATTTTACAAATCCTCACATATTATTTATTATGCACTCATGCAAAAGGGGTTTCTCACTTGAAATTATGCTTGATGCCATATAAAATATGTATTATGATGTGTTTATAAATATCTAATGTTATGTAAGATGTGTAAGATAGTTGGAAAATATTGGAGACTTGTGATTCTACAAGGAGTTGTCCTATCATAATTTCTCTAGATAGAATTGGCGTAAGAAATTATAATTGTATTATAACCACAATATTGTTGATTACTAAATAATACACCGATTCTCTCTTTGTTAATGTGTTTTTGAAAGAATTTTTATATAATAAATATTATTTTTATAAAGTCAAATGAATGATAAATACTACACATTCTTAGATAAAACATCTATATCTATATCTATATAAAAATAAAATAAAAACTAAATATACTAAAATACATAACATTGAGGCTAAAGAAATAGGCCATATAATACTATTAGTATTTAGTATTCTCAACCTCACAAAAGTGAAAAAACACATTTGAACTAGACACTTCAAGGTGAAAATAAACTAATACTTTCTCATTTTGTCTTGAAATGTGTTGACGTAGTCAGCTTAATCAAGGGGAACAAAACTAAAAAAATTTAGATTTATTGATGGGCATGAGAGTAAACACCAAAAAAACATAAAATATTACTAATAATGGCCAAGAATTGTAGTTTCAAACTTGGATGCATCTAAAATTATATGGCTTGACTTGGCATGACATGACGTGAAATTTGGAGTCCTCTTTCATTTGGTGCCATCACTTACAATAATATATTCAAAATGGTATCAGAAGCTATGTAAGGTTGGATAGCATTGAACGATAAATCCATTAATTATATAAACAAAGGTATAATTAGGTTATATTACTACATTGACTCCAAAACCAAGGCACATGTCTTATCCAAAAAAACAAAGAACTTTTCCCATCTGGTCTCTGATTCCTTGCTTATGGTTGTCCTATCTATATGGTCAAGATCCTTAAATATGGTGAACACAGGGCTCCATGACCACAAATAGTCTTTCCAAAGGGTATGAGACAACCATTTTTAAACTTTGTTTTCTCACACACACTCGTCCACTTATATATTCAATAAACCCTAACCTTTTTGGTCAATAGCCTAGGGCTTTGTAGAAATATTCTTCTCCTCCAACTCAGAGCCATAATACCGATTCTAACCTAGCTAAGATCACATTCAATCAAATATATAGACTCAATGTTGTATTCACTGTTCCATGGGACACTCCCAATATGCAAAGAAAACTCTTTGTTTAATGTTTGTAAACCATTACATAGTTTCTTTACAACTCTAATAAACCGCCAACAACCTCCAACATGATAGTGTAGAAGTTTTGTTCTTCAAATATGTTTGGGACACTCTTTGAATTCCATGGCTCTTTGAATTCAAATATGTTTTCTCATGGTTTCCACGTAGGTACAAACACCCCGCCAACTGGATCTTGAATAACTTAAAAGAAAATCTAGACAAATTTGAAGTTTAAAAGAAAACCGATCATACCATAGGTTAAGGTAAGGAAATCCTTACAGGAGGTCCTCCTTTTACACCAAATAATAGTGGAAACCCTCATATGTGGTCCTCCTTTTACACCAAATAGAAGTGGAAACCCTCATAGGCGGTCCTCCTTTTAAAAAAAAAAATAGTGGCAACCCTTAGTGGTAACCATGAGTGCCTACAACTAGCATGGTCAGATGAGACTCCCCTTAGAAGCTCATTCTAGCCAGTCCAAAATTAGAGACATAAGAATTTAAATAGACATCCAACAAAATATTTGTGTCCTTAATGTCTCTATGATAAATTGTAGGCTGTACGCCATAGTGCAAATAAGCCAAACCCTTGCCTGTACCGAGCACAATATTCTTCCTTTGCGGTAATGATAGTGGTACTTTATAGTCTCTCCCAAATACGTGATCATCCAAGATACCATTCAGCATGAAATCATAGATCAAAAACCTTTGGTGCCCTTCCACATCATCACTGGCAACACAACAACCTCTCAAAACTACCAAATTTATGTGCTTTATGTTGTTGATAATCTCCACTTCATTCAAAAATTTTGCATCTCCTTTAGTAGAGCAGTTTTGAATTCTTTTCATGGCAATGAGATGACTATCAAAAAGAGTTCCCTTATACATAGTATAGAATCTACCCTGGCTGATGAGGTTTCGCATGCTGCAACCCTTGAAAAAATTTGTCGTGCCGGGTAATAATGAAATCTTTTTTTTTAAAGTTATGCCCATGTTGGTCAAAATTTAGACCTACATGGTATTGGTCAAAATTTCAACCAACATAGGCATGGATTAAAAAAATAAAATTTTTCCTTCTATAATCTGACAAACCTAAACCTTTTTATTTGATGGTCAAAAATTTTGGTAGAAAAATAAGGTCAAATGTACTAGTGTCGGTACCTGCAATCCTACATCACCAAGAAGAAATACATGTGCAAATATATATACATACATATGAAAATAGATGACCAGGATCGATACATCATGTGGACCTCAACTAAGTGAGTAACTATGACTTTGTCTTGAGTCATGAAAACACATCAAACATAGATACATGAAAACATAAGACATCATAGATAATAATTGTTAGGTTCAAATCCTTGAGTTAGCTTTATAAATCATGTAAAGATAGATGATTTCAAATTTCATAAACATATAAATGATAATCATAAATGAGTGTATATAAGCATCTGATAAGTGCATCATCATCTAAATAAGCATAACTGTGATCATATAGTTCTAATCATCATAATGAAAATGTCCAAATAAAAGTACAAGTATAATCATCTAAGAGGGTATTACATGTATGACCATGTTAACTTAGTCTAAACTTTATCAAATTGAAAACTTTTTTTATTTTTCTTATAGTAGGAAAATCATAGAATGTGACACATGTTTTGGATTTCAAAAATTTTATATAGTTTGAAAGTTATAGCTATTTTTCAATAAGTCCATCAATCAAGACTAGAAAGATAACAAGTAGGTGTATGTCTGACCACAATAAACAAAATCAAATGATAGTATTTTTTTATAAGATTCTAGATAAAAGTAGTAGACTCATGTCCAGATGTGATGTATATTTTTTTGCATATTTTTTCAAAGTAAATAATTAATTAAGATTTTTCTGCTATAATTTTTCCTAAATATAAAAACTCTTGTGTCTAAGCACCTTAACTTAGTCTAAACTTCATAAAATTGAAAGAATTTATTATTATTATTGTATTAGGTGAAGCATAGAATGTGATGAATATTTCAGATTTCAAAAATGTTATATTGTTTGAAAGTTAAAGTTATTTTTCAAGGAGTCTATCAATCATGACTTCTTTTTCACATCACCACTTTTTGGCATACTACGATCCTGCACATACCTGAGAATTAAAGAGGAATTAATTTTTTATGAACTAAAGTGGAAAAAGAAAATGATTTGAATTAATTCTATGAAGGAATTTAATTGGAAATTTTTTGATAGTGGTATAATAAAGATAGAAGAATGGATTACTTCATTCAAGAAAGGACAATATATTTATTTGTTGAGAGGGGTTATTTCAAAGTGCCTTCATATTTGAAAATACTTTCTAAAGATGAAATATTTTGTGATCAAAAGTGAAAGTTTTGGCAAAGTATTTAAAATGGGCAAGATATAGTTGATCTTATGAAGGTAAAATTTTATTTTCTAAACTAAATAGGATACATGAAATTAGTTATTTTCTTTTGAATGTGCAAGATATTAAACATAGGAAAGTCCCTTAAAGTAAATAATTTTAAATTTCACCTAGCTATGTAGTTGAAATATATTAGACAGGAAGTATCACTTAACCAAAGGAAATTCAATATAATATCTTTATTTGTGATTTGATTATCTTTTATATATGGGTGTAATAAATATGTTACAAATAATATTATTTTATAGAAAAAACTAATGAAAGATAAGTTTTAATGTATTAAGATATTTGATTAAGTTATTTTTTGTGTAGGATATATTTATCCAAAGTTTGGTGGAAATATTTTTCTTGATGAATGGATGAAGATACTTCAAAAATAAGGATTAGGAGCATTTCTCTATGTTTTAAGCTTTGTATTAAAATTTTCCATTTCAGTTGTTGATTTAGGATTAGGTTTTTGTTATGAAGGGGTGCATTGGTCTGAAGCTTGTTTGCATCCCTTGGATTATATATTTAGAGGGATTACAAGACCATGTGAAGGAGGAGATATAGAGAAAAATTAGAACTTTCATAGAATAGATTTAGATCAACAAATACATACATGTATTTAGATGCACTATTTTTTCAAAATCAATAAAAGATAAGTGTTCTTCTATCTCACTTGTGGTAAGAAGGTCCAACTCTTATTCAATTAGTCCCTTAGATAAATCCAATATTTTTAGATTTATTCAATGTTTGTTCTTATGTTAATATTGTTGGAGATTTGCCAGCAGGCCAGTACTAACTCTAAGTTTTTCATTGATGACAACATGTGGAAAGTATCATGCGTGGAAGTCTTATACAGTAAGATTTATGTATATGTAGTATGGATGTGATATCAGCATGATATCATTGGCACAGAGGTTAACTATTAGTACAAACAATTATATAGCAGCTGGTGTTAGCAGTGTTCCTTACAGAGTAACGGGCAGTGTTCTATGTATGGTTGTCTGTACAGTTATCATCAAGCCTTGTGTGCTTATATTTATGTTGAAGACATGTTAGTCATGTTAATTTCATGAACACATGGTCTGATGAAGAATGCAAGTAAAGTTATGTAGTCATTATTCAGTAGCAGTTTCCTGTGTTTGTTCAGAAGAGCCGACATAGATTTTATTGGTTCTTGAGTTGCATCTATCTTGTGGGTATGCACCCTTGGAGTTAAGCTTGGAGAAGTGTTATTTATGTTTGGTTAAGAGTGCATGAGTCAATTTCACTTACAAAGAAAGATCCAGTTGTTTTTGTAGAGCCGACAGTGTGTAGCACATGTCTACATTTATTTTATTAGACAGGTTCCAGATTATGTTGCGTGCATAATGGAGCTGAAAAAATGTTGTTGGAGTTTATTATGATTTCTCTAATATGATTTCAAGGTGGTTCTAATAGGCCGACTTGATTATATGATTTGGAGGAAAGATATTTATAGGCAGTCATCTGTGATTGCTGAAGTGTGGTTCATAGTTGTTTGAGCAGAGCAGAGTAGAGTGTGCAAAGTGTTTGAGCCATTAGAAGAAGGTCTATGTGACCAAGTAAATTACTTGTGCTATTCATTGGAACTAATCCAGATAGAAGGTCAAATCGTAGTTCACCAAGATCTAGATATAGTGTATATCTATTATTCAAAAGGTTGTAGCCTTCGCCCATTTGAGCAGTGAGCTCTCATATAGTGCATCCTATCCCCTAATAGGGACAATTGTAAAAGAATCCTAGTAGGGTCTAACCCTTGACTAGGTCTACTGTACTTAATATATTTTAAAGCTACTCTTAACAAGGTAAAGGATCTTCTAACAAGGATCATTATACACTAGTATAGAATATTAGTGGGTATCAAGTCCCATTGGGGTTTTTACCTATTTGGGTTTCCCCGTAACCAAAATATTGGTGTTGTGTTCTTGTATTCTCTCATTGTGTTTATGCTTTATGTTTAAGTATACTTAATTGGATAAAGAATTGAATCTTGTAGATAACTAATTCACCCCCCCCCTCTGATTTATCTCTTGGGACTATTCCTAACAATTGGTATCAGAGCCAAGTGACTTGGAGTGAAAGTTTAATAGCTTGAGGTTGATCAGATGGTGTACTTCAAGAAAGAAAGTCCTAAGTTCGATGGAGAGAATTATCTTGATTGGAAGAACAATATGGTAACTCATTTGCAGTGCATTTCTTTTTAAGTTTTTGATGTGACTATCAAAGCAGCTAAGATACCTACCCTAGATGACCTTGCACAAGAAGATTCTATTGATAGGCAAAAGGAATTGTTTCATCATAATTCTATTGCTAAAGAAGCTCTTATCAGCGCCCTATCTGATGGAGAGTTTTCATAAATAAAAAAGGTGGATACCGCCCACAAAATATGGAAGCACCTAGAAGACATATATGAAGGAGACAAACAAGAAAAGGATGTGTGTAGAAAGACTTGGGAGAAAAGATACAATGCATTAGAGATGTTGCTTAAGGAAAATATCAAAGCTTACAATCAAAGGATAAATGAAGCAGTTGCTGGAATCAGAAACAATGGTGGAGAGATTTCAGAGGAGGACATTATGGAAAAATTGATGACTACTTTTACTCCTAAATATGAAAGAAAGATCAACATCCTTAATGAGACCATGTAGCTTACATCAAACTTCAAGAGAGAGACTTTGATCAGCAAACTCTCTACTTTTGAGATCTCAAGATTGAAGTCAAAACCAAAGAGTGAAACAACCTTCAAAGTAATAGTCCGTGGTAAGAAATCTGCAAACACTTCTGGTAATTTTGATGATGATGATGAAGAGAAAACTCTAGAGGATTTCATTTCTATGATTTCTAAAAGAGAAAATAAAGGAAAAGGAAAATATGAAGGTCAATTACCATTTAAGTGCTTTTCTTGTAATAAGATTGGTCACTTTGCATCTAAGTGTCCTACTAGGGTGAGAAAGTTCAAAAAGGATTACAAGACTAAGTATTCTAAGGAATGCTACTATGCTGGAGATGGTGTATCAGATGATGAATCTGGTGAAGAAGAAATTGGATTCATTTCTATTGTAGATAAAATGAATAATAAGATAGCTCAAGAAGAGAAGAAAGGAAATCAAGATCTTACATTAATTTCACAAGCTGACATAAGGACAGACTGGATTATAGATAGTGGTTGTTCACATCACATGACTGGTGATAAAGGTAGGTTTATTCATTTAGATAAATACAATGGAGGTATGGTCAGATTTGGAGACAACACTCCTAAACCAATAGTTGGTAAAGGAGCCATCACTTTGGATGCAAAGAACAATACTGATGATGTTCTTTATGTTGACGGTTTGAAACATAACCTTCTCAGTGTTGGTCAGTTACTTGGAAAAAGCTATCAGTTGGAGTTCAAAGATGAAAAATGCATCATTAACAACAAGGATGGTGTTATGATTGCATCAGGATCAAAGACAAGATGTAATGTGTTTCAACTCAATTTAGAAGCAAGTTGTTTTGTTGCTAAAGTTGATGATAGTTGGTTATGGCATAAGAGACTATGTCATATCAATTTTGATAACATAGTAAAGATAAGAAATGTAAAAGAAGTAAGAGATCTACCTAGCATAGAAAAGCCAGTTGATACTATATGCAGGGAATGTGTGATGGGGAAGCATGTGAGAAATTCATTCAGGAGAAAGCAGAATTTAGTAGAGAACAAGTTGGATCTGATTCATACAGATCTGTGTGGTCCAACTCAAACAAGATCATACTATGGTGAAAGGTTCTTCATTTTGTTTGTTGATGATTATACTAGGATGATGTGGGTTGCATTCTTAAAAGATAAGTCAAAATCATTTGATAAGTTCAAAACATTCAAAGCTAAGGTTGAGAATGAATCTGGACTAAAGATAAAGTGTTTGAGATCGGATAGAGGAGGATAATTTACCTCTGAAAAATTCTATGAGTACTACGAAGAACATGGCATAAAGAGATAGTTAAGTGCACCTAGAACCCCTTAGCATAATGGAATTGTAGAGAGAAGGAGTAGGATCATTCTTGATACAGTGCGCACCATTATGATAGAAGGAAAATTTGCACACACGTATTGGAGAGATGTAGTCAATACAATAGTCTATACCATCAATAGAATTCAATTAAGGCTTGGCACTGACAAAACACCTTATGAGCTATGGTTTGGTAATGTTCCCATAGTAAAATACTTTAGAATCTTTGGATGCAAGTGCTACATCAACAGGGATGAAGAAGTAGACAAGTTTGATGCAAGAAGTGATGAAGGTATTTTTCTTGGTTACTCTACTAAAATTAAAGCTTATAGATGTTTCAATTTAAGTTTGAAGAAGATCATTAAAAGTGCTCATGTAAAGATTGATGAAAATTTTATGATTAAAGAAAGATATCATGATTACTCACCCATGATTGAGGAAGAACCTAGACCCTCCACTAGTGAGATAGTTATTGAAGAAATGTTTGATAGTATTGATGTATTATTCAATGAACCTGAGACAAGTGAAGAAGAAAATCCCAAGGCTAATAAATTAGCATCACCCAAAGTTCCAAAATTTGCATCAAGAAATCATTCCAAGATAGACATCATTCTAGATCAGAGTGCCAAAGTCCTAACAAGGTCCCAAGCAAAGAACTCAGCTAGCAATGAAGCGGTATGTTTACTATCTCAAATTGAACCTTTAAGTGTTGAAGATACATGTAATGATTCAGATTGGCATGATGCTATGAAAGAAGAACTTGATCAGATTGTTAAGAATGACACTTGGGAACTGGTCCCAAGACCTAGTGATAAGAATGTAATTGGAACAAAATGGATATTCAGAAACAAGATGAATGAAGATGGTACAATAGTAAGAAACAAAGAAAGATTAGTATGCAAAGGATATGCACAAAGAGAAGGTATTGATTATTCAGACACATTTGCACCTGTGAGTAGATTAGAAGCTATTAAGTTGTTTCTAGCTTATGCTACAGTCAAAAACTTCAAATTTTATCAGATGGATGTCAACTCAGCATTCCTAAATGGAGACTTGAAAGAAGAAGTGTACATCGAGCAGCCGGAAGGATTCACCTTATCAGACAGACCTAAGATGGTATGCAGATTGAAGAAGGCCCTCTATGGACTTGAGCAAGCCCCTAGAGCATGGTATGAGAGACTAGATGGATACTTAACAAAGATTGGATTCAAGAAAGGAGCAGTAGATTGTAATCTATTCATTAGAGAGACATCTGAAGGTTTGCTTCTTGTATCTATATTTGTTGATGACATTATCTTTGGAGGTAATGACAAACTAAGTGCTAAATTTTCCAAAGAAATGCAGAATGAGTTTGAGATGAGTATGATTGGTCCTATCAAATACTTTTTGGAACTAAATGTGCAGCAGATAGAAAATGGAATTTTAATTAATCAGTCAAAATATGTGAAAGAGGTACTGAAGAAATTCAAGATGGATGATTGCAAGCTAGTAGGAACCCTTATGATCACTGGATGCAAGCTTACAAAAGATGATGACTCACCAGTAGTAGATGTAACATTGTATAAGTCTATGATTGGTAAACTCATATATCTTACTCAGACTAGACCTGATATTTCAAATGCAATTGGTATAGTTGGAAGATTTGCAACAGAACCTAAACAAAGTCACCTCATGGAAGTAAAATGAATATTTAGATACTTGCAAGGAACTATAGATTATGGTCTATGGTATCCTAATTCAGAAAATGTTGAGCTTCATGTGTACACTGATGTAGATTGGGTAGGATGTGTTGATGATAGAAAAAGTACTTCAGGAGGAGCAATGTTTCTTGGTGACATACTTGTCACTTGGGCAAGCAAGAAACAAAATTGTATTTCTCAGTCAACAACAGAAGCAGAGTATGTTGTAGCAGCCCTGAATTATTCTATAATTTTTTGGATCAAGCAAATGATAAAAGACTTTGGAATTCAGATTGATTATGCTATTGTTATTCATTGTGATAACACTAGCACTATCAATATGTCAAAGAACCCTATGATGCATGCAAAGAAAAAACATATTGAGATCAAGTATCACTTCCTAAGAGAGAAAGTGGCAGAGAAAGAAGTCAAGTTGGACTATGTGAGTACTAAAGATCAGTTGGCAGATATATTCACAAAACCCTTGCCTAAGGATACTTTTGAGTATCTCAGGGAGAAGTTGGGATTCATTCCCTTCCCTATTTTTACTTAGAACAAAGAAGGAAAGGCATCAGTCCTCTGGGACTAGTGGAAGGTTGACTACTCTACCTCAGGAGTAGTACCAGTGCTTAAAATGAATGACACCCTTTTCCATTGATGTCAAAGGGGGAGTAATATACAGAGTCATGAAAAAAAGTAGCAAAAGAGGAGTAATACACTAAGGGGGAGCAGCATTCAGATATGACAATAGTTCAGTTGAGGAAATGGAGAATATTATAAAATATTGCAGCAGATGGAGGATTCATCTTTGGGGGAGTTTTGAAGAGGAAATGGAGAATGTTAGAATAGAAATGTTCATTTGGGTTGGTGGTGGTTTTTCATTCCACATGTTTCCGTCAATGCCAAAGGGGGAGATTGTTGGAGATTTGCCAGTAGGCCAGTACTGATTGTATGTTTGTCATTGATGAAAACATATGGAAAGTAGCATGTGTGGAAGTCTTATACAATAATATTTCTATATATGTAGCATGGATATGATATCAGCATGATATCATGGGCACAAAGGTTAACTATTAGTACAGATAGTTATATAGCAGTTGGTGTTAGCAGTGTTCTTGATAGAGTAACAGGCAATGTTATGTGTATGGTTGTCTGTATAGTTATCATCGAGCCTTGCACACTTGGATTTATGTTGAAGACATGTTAGTCATGTTAAGTTAATGAACACATGGTCTGATGAAGAATGCAAGTAAATTTATGTAGTCGTTATTCAATAGAGGTTTCCTATGTTTGTTCAGAAGAGCCGACAGAGATTTTATTGGTTCTTGAGTTGCATGTATCTTGTGGGTATGTTCCCTTGGAGTTAATCTTGGAGAAGTGTTAGTGATGTTTACTTAAGAGCACATGATTTAATTCAGCTTATAGAGAAAGATCCAATTTTTTTTGTAGAGCCGATAGTGTGTAGCATGCGTCTACATTTATTTTATTAGACAGGTCCCAGATTATGTTGCATGCATAATAGAGCTGAAAAAATGTTTTTGTAGTTTATTATGGTTTCTCTAATATAATTTCAAGGTGGTTCTAATAGGCTGACTTGATTATATCATTTGGAGGAAATATATTTATAGGTAGTCATTTGTGATTGCTGAAGTGTTGTTCATAGTTGTTTGAGCAGAGCAAAGTAGAGTGTGCGAAGTGTTTGAGCCATCAGAAGAAGGTCTATGTCACCAAGTAAAGTACTTGTGCTATTCATTGGAACTGATCTAGACAACAGGTTAAAGTGTAGTTCACCAAGATCCAGATATAGTGTATATCTATTATTCAGAAGGTTGTAGCCTTCGCCCATTTGAGCAGTGATCTCTCAAACAATGTGTCCTCTCCCCTAATAGGGACAATTATAAAAGACTCCTAATAGGGTCCAACCCTTAACCAGGTCTACTGTAATTAATAAATTGTAAAGCTACTCCTAACATGGTAAAGGATCTTCTAAAAAGGATCATTATACACTAGTACAAAATATTAGTGGGTATCAAGTCCCACTAGGGTTTTTACGTATTTGGGCTTCCCCATAACCAAAATATTGGTGTTGTGTTCTTGTGTTCTCTCATTGTGTTTTTGCTTTATGTTTAATTATACTTTATTGGATAAAGAATTGAATCTTGTAGATGACTGATTCAACCCCCCCCCCCCCTCTTAGTTATCTCTTGGGACTATTCCTAACAAATATAATTTGAATTAAATCTTTATTTTGATCATCAGATAAAAATATTGGTTATAATTTTATTTTTACTGGTCTCTCAAGTCAGGGTTAAATTCAGTAAGACTAACTATAGATTTATATTTGGATTGTATTTCATATAGAAGCCTTTGAAGTGATAGGCTTGTTACAAAAGCAAGTTATTAAAACTATCTCCAAGGTTGTACATAGGATTTAAATTGGATTGACTCTATTGCCCAAGTTGAAATAGGCATTGTTCTTGTCATTTGTTGGATTATAGTCACTTGATTCATTGTTTAAAGTTTTTGATATTCTATTCATCATTCATTCATTTTATGCACATATTTTCAAAGCATTCTTACAACTAAAAAAAGAATTTTAGTCTTGCAGTTTATGATTTATTGATTATAGTTTGATTTTTTTCAAGTGCAATTTCCATACTTGAGAGAGAGAGGGTTTTAAGTTTATTTAGATCTACTATAAAAATCTTTAAGCTTGGAGGATAAGTTAAGGTGAAGGCCTACTAGCCTTGGTCATGCAGAGCCAAAATTGTAGAAGTTCCAACCTTACCTTTGGTTGAAACTCGTTAGTTGGCCAAATCACTTGGGTTTCCTAGCATTGGATTGGAAAGTCCATAGGAAATCCAATCTATTGATTTGAGCACCAATAGGTGGAACTAGTGGATGGTGAAGTTATGTAAGTTAGAATTTTAGAGATATGTCCTAAGCAGCAAGGATACAATCATATTTACAGATTAGATATGGATCATAGTTAGAGCCAGGACATCATAAGGATATATTTGAGCCTATACATGTAGAGATCTAGCTAGGGATAGATGAGAAATAGAGACTCAAGTGCATAGTGGAATGGATGGAGCACAAGGTAGTAGACACCCGATGCAACCTACAGGAGTTGTGAGGTGTCATTCATGGATATGAGATGTGGACCACACATCTAAGAGTGATCAGACACACTCAATGACCACCATATTTGCATCACAGGCTAGAGGGCTGAGACAACCACCACCCTATGGATGAAAATTAATTTTTCATGCTTTGATATTTTTATTTTGGGTTGTAGGACAAATTTTGAGCAGTGCCAACTACTTGGATGACATTTTCATATATGCTACATTATATATTTTGATTTATGATGCTTATGTTGATTTTTTATTTCTATTTTGAATGCAATTATGATTTATTTTGAGATCATTGAGTTGAAGATTAAAAATGATATACATGTTATTTAATCAAAACCTAGTCTTAATAAAATGCAACTATTGTAATGCAATGCATTTATGTAGATAGATAAATACATAGTCTAGTTAAAAATATTAACTAAACTCTATTCTATCCAAACATAAAATATATAAGAACTAAGAAGTGTACAAGTATCTTTGAGCAACTACCTAACCAAAAATGATCAAAATGTTACAAAAAATAAATCAAAGACCAAACATATTTTTTTTTCAAGAATGAAGCAATACATGAAAATAGAAAAGTATATGCTTTAATTATCAACACATACGTTCTTTGTATAGACACAAATACACATGTAATTTATTGGAATGACATAAATAAGGAAAGAGAAAGAAAGGAAGGAACAAAGGACAAGAGTTATGTGTAGCACTGACATAAATACATAGAATTTATGAGGTCTTTAAGGGGTATACCATCCATATTTTCTATCTTATATGCATCAGAATCATAGACTTCTATTATGATAAAGGGACCAAGACAATTAGGACTTAAATTTTCTCTTTCTTCAGGTAAGGCATTAACAATATATTGATTATCATCAAGAAAAAAATATCCAACCAAGAAAGATCACTCAATCACTTTATTTTAATATTGCTTCTTTAAGGATTTTTTATATGCTTGAATATGTTAAAGGGAATTAATTCATTGTTCATCCAACATTTCAATTTGTTGAAGACATTATTCTCTATAAGTTTCATTATCAATAATTTCATTAAGATAAATCCTTGGGAATGGTATCTCCAACTCCAAAGGCATGATTGCGTCTGCACCATAACCTATGTTATAAGGAGTTGTTCCTTTAGCAATGTGAATACTTGTCTTCTAGGCTAATAAGACATAGGTTAATTGAGTATGTCAATCCTTAGAATGTTTATTAATAGTCTTCCTAATAAATTTCTCAATTATCTTATTAGATGCCTCAACTAGACCATTAGATTGAGGATATTAAGTAGTAGGCAAACGTTGTTTGATATGATACTTATCTAGAAAAAAATGTTACTTCCTTATTTTTGAAAGGAGTACTATTATCATACACTATTGTGGAAGGAATGCCAATTTGTGAAATGATATTCTTTAAGAGGACATTACAAATCACATAAGCCATAGTGGAACATAAATGAACAACTTCCACCCACTTAGTGAAGTAATCTGTAGTGGTTATGATGTAGGAATGTCCTTAAGAAGGAGGTGATATTTTAGCAATGTGATCTAACAACCAAAGGTTAAAAGGCCATGAAGCTACCTTAGAATAGAGATCATGTGCATGAGCATGGATTGAATTCTTATGATGTTGACATTGAGGATAGTTTTTGACAAAATAAAAAGAATCTTTCTCCATAGTGTGCCAATAATATCCCATATGAGGGTATGTGCATGATCATGGTATGCCAAAAAGTGGAGATGTGAAAAAGAACTCCTAATTGATAGACTCTTTGAAAAACAACTATAACTTTCAAACAATACAACATTTTTGAAATCTGAAATATAAATCACATTCTATGCATCATCCAATACAATAATAATAAACAATTCTTTCAATTTGATGAAGTTTAGACTAAGTTAAGATAGTTAGACACAAGAGTTTTTATATTCAGGAAAAATTGTAGCAGAAAAATTATAATTAATTATTTACATGGAAAAAAATTACAAAAAAATATACATCACATCCAGACATGAGTCTACTACTTTTATCTAGAATCTTATAAAAAATATTATCATTTGATTTTATTTAATGTGGTCAAACATACACCCACTTGTTATCTGTCTAGTCCTGATTGATAGACTTATTAAAAAATAGCTATTACTTTCAAACTGTATAACATTTTT
Source organism: Chamaecyparis obtusa (assembly GCA_027943335.1). Lineage (NCBI taxonomy): Eukaryota > Viridiplantae > Streptophyta > Pinopsida > Cupressales > Cupressaceae > Chamaecyparis > Chamaecyparis obtusa. The sequence continues at coordinate 61,945 of BSBK01003194.1, forward strand.
GAAATCCAAAACATGTGTGACATTATATGCTTTTCCTACTACAAGAAAAAAAAAAAATTGATAAAGTTTAGACTAAGTTAACATGTTCAGACATAAGAGTTTTTGTATTCTGGAAAAGTTGTAGAAGAAAAATCATAATTAATTATTTACTTGGAAAAAATTACAAAAAAATATGTGTCACATCCAGACACGATTCTACTACTTATATCTAGAATCTTGTAAAAAAAAACTATCATTTGATTGTGTTTAAGGTGGTCATACATACACCTACTTTTTTTTTCCTGAAATTTTCATACTACTACATTGAAATTTGAAATTTTCAACATATAGAATAATTATTTTTCAAAAAAGGCCTAGTATCTTAGAGACTAAATTCAATTTTCTATAGATTCTCTTCTTGCATATTTTAGATATAATATTTATAAATTGTTTAAATTTTTATGCCAACTTGCCTAAACCTAATTTTCTAAATTTTCATTGCCACTTAAGGGCCTATTTTGGCATACCATGATCCTAAACATATCCATGAAGGAGCTTGTTACCTAAGGATTTTCAACAAAAATGACCACCATAAGATCCTGAGTGGGCCTCTTGAAGAGCCACATGAATCTCAATTTTTTAAAGACATCATAGGAGAAGACCATTGTAAGAGTATCTATAAAGAACATTAGAAAGAGTAATGTATCTTGTAGAAAGTTTGCAAACTTGAGCTCTAGTATTTCTCATGGATGATTTAGGGAAAGTATGATTTTGAAATTATTGAAAGATGCTCGTGAATACCATTCATCTAAATTAATAATAAAGTAGCAAGTGTCATCACTATAAATTTCAGATATAGCAAGACTCATAAGATTGTGTATAGTGAATTGATAACTATCGACATTGTCATGTAGATAAATAAGAGAAGTCACACTTGCCATAACATCTATGTGTCTAGTATTCTTGAGAGGTAAAGAGGAAATATAATAGGTGAATAATTTATTATGGTTAAATAAATATCATGATATTGAGACAACTTAGAATGTTTATCTTGATAAGTTCCCTTGGTTTGTTTAACTATCAATTGTGAATCCCTAAAGATGTTTATATTTTTCACTTTAAGGGGTAAAGCCACATTTAATCTAGCAATAGGGGATTCATAATCTACAATGTTGTTAGTAGAAGAAAAATTGAGGTGATATAATATTGGTATTTGTTTCTTTGAAGGAGATACTAGAATAAGACTAGCAGTGGAGCCAATTCAACATTTATATTTATCAAAATATAATTTCTATGTATCATCAATGTCAATAGGCAAGAAAAAATCATTAGGGAATATTATGAAATTGAAAGAAATATTTGGTGAAGGAGCCTCAACTAGATGATCAGTCAAAGATTCCCCTTTGAATGCCCTATGAGAGATAAAGTTTAGATGAAAATCACTTAGCATCATAACCCATTTGGCCAAGTGTCTTAAAAGATCTATTTTTGAGAAAATGTCTTAAGGGATCAAATTTTATAATGAAATTAATTTCAGCATTAAGAAGATAATGTGTAAGTTTTTGGGTAGAAAAACTAGAACAACACATTTCTTTCTATCAAAGTATATTGAGTTTCATAGTCTAAAAAGGTATGGCTAATGTAATATACTAGTTATTCTTTTATGTTTTGATTATGTTTAGCTAAGACAACTACCAAAGCATTAGAATAAGTAGAAGTGTATAAGAAGAAGGGTTCATTAGGTTAAGTAGGTTGTAATATGTGATGATTAGAAAGATATTATTTTAATTTCTCAAATGCTTTGTGACAGTCTTGATTCGATGAGAAAGTGTTATCTTTGTTTAGTAAGGAAGAAAAGATAATTGTACAACCTACCAAATGTGATACAAAATTTACAAATAGCTTGTATTTTTCCTTGTACAATATGAAGTTGTGATATGTTTTGAGGTTGTGTCATATTCACAATAACATCAATTTTTTTTATCTTGTTCAATAACCCTATTTGACATTATTAAACCATGAAGTTTTCCATTATCTACACCAAAAGAGAATTTCTAAGGATTTAAATACATATTATACATACAAATTCATTTGAAATTTTTTATAAGAACAATTACATAATCCTTACGATTGATGGACATAGCTAGGATATCATCAACATTATCTTCTAGAATATTATGGATATAATCATAAAAGATAAGTATCATAGCATGTTGATAAGTAGTACCTACATTTTTTTAATCTGAATAGTGTGAAAACCCAACAAAAGATTCCCCAAGGAGTGATAAAAGTAGTTTTGTATTGATCTGGAGGAAGAATAAAGATTTGATTATAGCCAGAGAATCTATTCAGAAAGGATAATAAAGAATGTCCATTTGTAGAATCTACAATCATGTCGATACTCAGAAGAGGGAAATCATCTTATAAAGAAGCTTTATTTAAATCTAATAAGCCTGTACACAATCAAATTTTATTGTCACCCTTGGATATGGCTATAATGTTTGATATCCAAGCAGAGTAATCGATAGGACCAATGATGCCAACATCAAGGAGCTTTTCAATTTCAATTTTTACAAGAAAAGCAATATTTGGATTGATTTTGTGAAGTTTCTATTTTACTGGCTTCACATTAGGAAGAAGGAAAATGTTATGTGTAAAATTTTAGGATCAATAATAGGAATATACAAATAATCCCAAGGATATATATTGGGAAACTCAAGAAGAAGAGCATTAATCTCTTTTCATTTGTTCTCATCTAAACATTTTCCAATTTTTATCACCTTTTCCATATTATAAGGATCCATTTGCACATCAATGGTTTTAGTAATAAAAATATTACTTTGTTGAAGGACATTCATAGGAAAATGTGGTCCATGCTTTTTTTTAGAGGTAGCATGTTTTCCAATGTATACATCAACATTTAAACAGTAGGGAAATCCTTGATTATGGTGATAATAGGGGAGATCATCACATGCTCCAAAAAAATTGACTAAAGAATCATCATTACTAAAAGAATCAAAATAAGGCCTTTCATGAATGACATAAAAATTGATAATATGAGGCTTCACAAGAGGCAAAGGTCCTGAAGATATGGTATTAACACTGAGAATATTTGTGAGGTTGTTTTGTATGCTTATAAGGATTATATCCTAGGAAAAAGGAATGTTCATGCCCCTCATTTCCCAAGGGAACTTGAATTCCTTGCTCATGTATGCCACATCCATTACCATTTAGTCCATATTTTTATAATAAATGATAATTAAGACAATAATAAGAAGCCATATCAGAGAGGGTTAATGGAGATTCATAGGTCACTATGTCATAAAAATTGGGCTTGATAGTTTCTAAGGATTTGTTAGAATTGGAATCATAGAAAAAATTGTTACTAAGCTGGGTAGAAAGAGAAGTTATTTTCTGATGTAGGAGCATCTTGGGTGTAAGGGTAATCTTGCATCACACAAAATATTTCTGGTTTTGTTTGAATAAGGGCTATCTTGTGCAGAGCTATTATTTAGGAAAACTTACTATGTTTAGTAAGTTGATCATATGAACTCAGAATGTTCTAATTTCACAGGTGAAGGTTCATCTTAGTCATATCGGTTTGCTAGTTGAGTTGAGTTTCCATATCATTTGTATTGGTGAAGTTATCAAATTTTTTGGGTACAAAGTATTTGAGCTTAATTTTGGAGGCCTTAGAGATTTTGGATCATGATGGAACTCAGCTGACTGGAGCTTGCACGAGCGAGGCACTATAGATAAAGTCCTCCCATTTTTGAAAAGTGGTTATAATTGCCAAATGGAGCTATGATTAAAAATTTATGGCCTCCAGAAGTCGGGCTACCTAAAAATAAAAATTTTAATTATTTTGAGCCGACCCTAATGTAAAAGAAATGAAAAATAAAATAATTCTAAGGGCGGTCAGCCTGAAGGGCTAAGTTTTTGGAACCTTCTCAGGTAGTGGAAAATTGTTTATATAAGGAAGGCCCATAGTATTTTCTAGGGAAGTTTTAGGTAGTGATTTGAAGCTTTGTCTTACATAATAGTGTAAGGAAAATGACCATGTGGCTTTGCATATTGTCATTCTAAAATTTGTAATTCTACACTTGTGGAGATATTAAGAAGCCCATTTTCTATTCTTGCAATTGTTTTTGTGTCTCTATTTCTGTTATGTATTTGTGGTATTAAGTGGAGCACCCTTCATCAAGTGGTATGAGAGTAGGAGTGCTTGAGTGTGTAGATAGATTGCCGACTATGAGACAGTTTGCACAAGGATCGTGGTTTAGGGTTTGAACAGTAAGCACAAAAATGCATCTATGAAGGTAATGTGGTGGAAGAGCTAGAGGTGTGTCACTTGAGGTTAGAGCCCTCCAGAGACAAGTGTGAGAATTGCAAGAAGAGATTCACAGAGTCATGAATCTTGTCATAAGAGAGGAAAGTGAGGATGAAGCCGAAGAAGAAGGAAATTTTGATCAGGAAGGAGAAGGCAAAATTCTAAACCAAGAGGAAGAAATGCTTTTTTGGGCCATTTTCAAGATTAGGAAAAGCCCTAAGATTGAGGCTCCCACATTTCTAAGAAATCTTAACCTAGAAGAGTTGATTGACTAGATCAATGAATTAGAATAATATTTTGAGAATGAAGATATTGAGGATCCCGATAGGGTCAAGTTTGTGAAGGTCAAACTGAAGGGTCATGTGAAGATTTGGTGGTAGGAGATTCAATTGGAGCAAAATAGAAGAGGAAATGAGAAAATCACAAGATGGGATCATATGGTGGATAAATTAAAGTGAAAATTCATTCATGTTGATTATGAGCTTGATCTACTGAAGAAAATGGAAGGTTTAAAGGAAGAAGGGAGATCTATTCAGGAGTATACAGAGGAGGTCTATCAAATCCTTATAAGAATAGGCCACACAAAAGATGACAAGGAGAAAGTTGCATGTTACTTTAATGGGTTGAGACCAAGCATTTAGGAGGAGTTGAATTTGGTTTGAATGAACAATATTGAAGAGGTATACTATTTTTTTCCTAAAGGTAGAGGAAGAGCTGAACAATAATTTTGAGAGCAGGCAAAGTGGAAGAGGTTGTGGTAGAAGATCCAATGGATGGTCTTATTGAGGCCAAAACGAAGATCAAAAAAATAAGGATTAGGTGAGTAGTAGTCAAAATTAGAGAGGAAACAATTTTAATAGTTTTCATGATCAGAGTAATAGAGATCAGAGAGGAAGGGGAAGAGGAGGCTTTCATGGAACATGTTTTCACTATGGAGAAGAAGGTCATAGGGCATATGAGTATCCACAATGCCAAGGAAGGATAGATAAGACAACTGACGACTAGGCTAGAGTTGCACATGTGGATGAGGATGCCAAATCAAAACATTCTAAAGATGCTAAAAAAGGAGAAACACTAATTAAAAGAAGAGTCCTTCTAAGTGGTGAGAATGAAGCTAAGAAAAGGAGGAACTTGTTTCATACTAGATGCAAGTGTGAGGATAAATATTGTGATGTAATTAGAAATAGTGGAAGCACTAATAATTTGGTTTCAGAAGAGATGTTCACAAAGTTAAGGCTCAAGAGGAAGAAACACCCACATCCATACCAGATTACATGGGTGAAGGATGACCAAAAGATCATGGTTAATGAATAGTGCCTAGTAAAGTTAAAGATTTAGGGATACCATGATGAGATACTATGTGATATCATATCTATGGATGTATGTTATTTTTTTTGGGTAGACCATGATAGTTTGACAGACGTGTTGTACATGATGGTCATGTGAATACCTTGATGGAATATGGATGAAGTGACTGAGAGGGGGGGGGGTGAATCAGTCAACCATAAAACACTTCACAATTAATTCTTTCCAGATCCCTTAGGATATCTTAAAAATGTTATCTATTTTAGCACTCGGTAAATAGATTGCAGTAACTTTGAAGATGCAGAAAGTATTAGCAAAATTATCTTTTAGATATTCATCAGCACTGGTGTATGATTAAGATAGCAATTAATAACACAAGAGACACAAGATTTAACATGGAAACCCAATATGGGAAAAACCACCAATGTATCTAGATACTGATTTTCACTTTTCTGAAGTGATGCCCGGTTAGAAGCCAACCCAGTAAAAGGTTACAAAACACACTGTTAGGTGTGACCTTGTTAGAGGATTTAATCACCCTGCTAGGAGTGGCCTGGTAAGAGGTCTTGAAAACAATTCAATGGAATTGTCACCTTGTTAGAGGATTTACAATATGGTTGTTAAACCAACTTGGTTAAGAGATTTAGAATTCACTGTTACAATGATAAGAAGGTAACAATGAAAAATGACCTGTATAATAATGCAACTACCTTGTTGATTACAGATCTCTGTTCTGCATATGTGTGATCCTTCCTGATCGAATAAATCTCTGCTGCACCTTAAGGATATCTGAACATCCTTCACAAATTTGCACACACCTTTCCTGTCTTTTCTTCTGTAAATCTTCTTGCTGTATATCCCTTTTTATTTTTCACATTTGACCTTTTATTTATATGATTTTAGATTTGTCAAATCGACATTATTTAGTATAATAGTCAGCTGAATTAAGCAAACTCTTTTTGCAAAAATCCTTCAAGGGCCAACAGTGCTCGGTGACCATAACTTTCTACAATCTTTCAGAGACCGAGGGAACTCGGTAAACATCGACAATCCTTCGATAACCAACTGAACTCGATAAACACTGAATTTCCTTTGATAACTGACTGAACTTGGTAAATGCTGAATTTCCTTTGATAACTGAGTGGACTCAGTAAATGCTGAATTTCCTTTGATAACCGAGTGGACTCGGTAAATGCTGAATTTCCTTTGATCACCGAGTGGACTCAGTAAATGCTGAATTTCCCTGTCTGGTAGACTGACTGAGCTTGGTAGGAACTGATTGCTGCGGACTATGACATTGTGTGACATCAAAGACAATACATAATTTGAGTAGCAATTTCCTTCAGACAATTGTTTCCAACAATCTCCCTCTTTGGCATTGATGGCAACACAATATGTCATAGCATAAGAAATTTGAAAGAGTTAGCTCAGTTCAGATTCAAATCTCCCTCTGTTAGCAAACTTCTTTTATCCTAAAAATTCTTCCTTCTGACTATTGAAAATTTCTTGAAGTAATAGAAAAGACATAGCAAACACTCCCTCTTTGACAACACATGCCAAAGATAATTCACATATTACCGGTGTAAATTAATGTACCTCAAGTACTGATTCATATGCAATGATTCCTTGAATATGCTGCATCAACTGGTTGATTTTCAATCATGTTCTGGTTGATGCATCACTAAAACTATATTTAGTGAGCCTCGGATAGGGGAATGACCCCTAACTTACCTCTTAGATACATAAATGCATCCTTAGGTAATGGTTTGGTAAAAATGTCTGCAATCTATTCTTTTGTATGAATATATTCTAATCTGATTTCCTTGTCCTACACCAATTCTCTGACAAAGTGATATTTAATAGCAATGTGCTTGGTTTTGGAATGCATCATTGGACTCTTCGAAATGTTTATTGCACTGGTATTGTCACAAAATATAACAACTGGTTCTTTGATTTCAACCTTCATACCTTCTAATAACTATTTAAACCAAACAATATTTGAACAGTTTACTGTAGTAGCAACATATTCTGCTTCAACTATGGATTGAGATGTGCAATTTTGCTTTTTACTAGTCTAGGATACCAGTCTTTTTCCAAGAAAAAATGCTCCACCACTTGTGCTTTTTCTGTCATCAATGTTTCCTGCCCAATCAGCATCAGTAAACACTTTTAAGTCTAGATTGCCTCCAAATTTATACCACAAACCATATTCTTCGGTTCCTCTTAAGTATCTTAAGATTCTTTTGATTGCCATCATATGATTTTCCTTAGGTTTTGCTGAGAATCTAGCTACTATACCGACTGCTAAGGCAATATCAAGTCTTGTATGTACTACATACTGCAATTTTCCAATCATAGATCGGTATAGGGTCTGATCAACTTCTTTTGAATCATCATTTTTGGTAATTTTCAGTCCAGTACACATGGGTGTACCAACTGGTTTTGAATCTTCCATACCAAACTTCTTAAGTATTTCCTTAATGTATTTAGATTGAGTAATGTATATACCATTCTTACTTTACTGAATTTGAAGACCAACAAAGAATTTTATTAAACCAAACATAGACATTTCAAATTCTTTGTTCATTTGCTCTGAAAATTCTTTGCACTGATCCTCATTCCCTGTAAATATAGTATCATCTACAAATATTTCTGCCAATACAATTTTGTCATCTGGTCCTTCTTTAATATACAGATTGCTATTATCATTGGCTCTTTTAAAATTAATCTGAATCAAATATTTATGGAGTCTTTCATACCATGCTCTAGGAGCTTGTTTCAAACCATACAATGCTTTGTGTAACCTGCAGACCATGTCCTTTTTATCTGGATCAACAAAACCTTCAGGATGTTCAATGTAGACCTCTTCATCAAGAATTCCATTGAGAAATGTAGATTTTATATCCATCTGATATACCTTAAATCCTTTGTGTGCTGCATAAGCAAGTAGAGTTCTTACACCTTCTAATCTTGCAACAGGAGAAAAATTTTCTCCATAATCTATACCTTCTTCTTGAGAATAACCTTTACATACCAGTCTAGCTTTGTTTCTAGATACTTGACCATCTTCATTCAGCTTATTCCTGAATACCCATTTTGTTCCAATTACATTCTTATCTTTAGGTCTAGGTACAAGAGTCCATGTTTTGTTCTTTTGTATTTGTTCTAATTCTTCATTCATTGCTTCAATCCAACTTTCATTTTCCAATACATCTTTGATATTTCTAGGTTCAAAGTCAGTAAGCAGACATGTACCTTTTAGCTTGCTTCTTGTCATAGTACCATCTGATTTGTTTCCAATAATTTGATCTGGTGTATGATGTCTTCTGACATATTTGGCAGTATAGGTTCCTTGCCTTTTGAATGATTCATGCTGTTGTCTTCGAGGATCTCTTCTTCAGGTTGCTCGGGCTCGGTAGATATTTGCTCGGTAACTTCAGGCTGAGACTCGGTCTGAATTTCTTCTTGTGACTCGGTTTGAACTTCTTCCTGTGACTCGGTAATTGTGCTCGGCTCGGTAGATATAGTTTCCTTATTGATAGTTGTGTCTGCCAATGTTTTAGGTTCAATGTAAATGAATCTTCTGTAGTTCTCAGGTTCCCTTTTGCTTTCTTCTTTAGTCTTTTGTGCAAACTCATCAAATTTTACATGTATACTTTCTATGACTTTGTGAGTAGATAAGTTCAGACATTTGTATGCCTTTCTTTTGCTAGAATATCCTAGGAATATTCCTTCATCACTTTTCACATCAAATTTATTTCTTCTGGATTCTTTTAAGATATAACACTTGCTACCAAATATTTTCATGTAACTTACATTGGGTTTATAGCCATACCATAATTCATAAGGAGTTTTGAATGTGTCTTTCTTCAATTGTACTCGGTTCAAGGTATGAACTGCAGTGCTGATAGCTTCCTTCTAGTACTTTATAGTGATGTTCTTTTCTATCATTAGAGTCCTTGCACAATCCATAATAGATCTATTTCTTCTTTCTGCTATTCCATTCTGCTCAGGAGTTCTAGGAGCTGATACCTATCTTTTGATTCCTCTTTCAATGCAAAAGTTGTTAAAATCATGGGAGATGAATTCACCACCTCTGTCTGATCTTAAGCATTTCAATCTTTTCCCTGTTTCCTTTTCCACTCTTGCTAAGTACCATTTGAACTTTTCAAATGCTTCTGATTTTTCTCTTAAATACATGACAGTCATCATTCTAGAATAATCATCAACGAAAAGAATAAAGAATTTATCTCCAGTATAGCTTTGTATTCCAATAGGTCCACATAAATTAGTATGCACAATTTCCAAAATTTCTTTAGACTGATAGTTCTTACTCTTGAAACTAGTTTTACTCATTTTGCCAATCTACCAATTCTTACATAGACCAGTATCAGGTTTCTTCAAAGTAGGAATGCCTCTAACCTTCTTGAATTTGCTTATTTTTATCATGTTATCAAAATTCACATGACATAACCTTTTGTGCCATAGCCAACTTTCTTCTATTTGAGCAATAAAGCATGAATATTCACTGAGATCAAGATAAAATAAGTTACCTTTTGTTTGTTTGCCTGATCCAATGAGTTTTCCTTTTTCATCCAGCAGTCTTGCTTGACCATTCATGAATTCAACCTTTAAACCAATGTTGATTAGCTTTGCTACACTTAGAATATTATGTTTTAGTCCTTCAACCCAATAAGCATTATCACATATGAGTTCTTTGGTTAATGAGATTCTTCCTTTTCCTTTTATACAACAAGGTTCATTGTTTCCAAATCTTACATTACCACTATCACAGTCTTCTAGATATTCAAATTTTGTTTTGTCACCAGTCATGTGGTGTGAACATCCGCTGTCTATTATCCATATATCATCTTTGCTTATATGAGAAATAAGTGCCATCTTATCTTCATCATCATCAGATTCATCTTTTATAGCAATAAAGACAATTTCTTCTTCACTATCATCAGAATCTTTAGCCATAAAACATGTTTTCTTACCTTTATCCTTGAATGATTTGAAATTCTTTTTGCCATAGTACTTGTGACTTCTCTTCTCTTCCTTGACTTGCTTGTTTGGGCACCTAGCTGCAATATGTCCAATTTCTTCACATGAAAAATAGATTAAAGGAGTTTTACCTTTATATTTACCTTTCCCTCTAGAGTACTTCTTTGCAAGTAATGCTTCTACAATTTCAAGATCACTATCAGAGCTTTCTTCTGATACTTCTTCACTTTCTGACTGAACTTCTTTAATTTTCTTGTTCTTCTTTAGTGAAACCTTGGCCTCAAATGCTGATTCAATATTTTTGGAACTAGAAACATAGTTGTCATAGTTGTCTAATTCAAAGGCTGTCAATCTTCCAACTAAAGCATCCAAAGTTATATTGTGGTTTGTTTCACATCTTCTTTCTTGAATAGCTGATACTCTTATTGCATAGATAGGGAGTAATGTTCTGAGTACCTTACTTATAACAGTTTCATCTGAGATTGTTCCTCCAGAAGCTCTAATTGCACTTACACTTGCTTTGATTCTTTCAACATATTTTGCAATGTTTTCATCTTCCTTCATATTCATCTTGTCAAACTGTCCTCTTAGGCTTTCTGCTTTGGCTCTTTTCACATTTGCATCACCACCATATATTTTCTTCAGTGCCATCCACATTTCATATGTAGTAGTGCATTCTTTAATATCATCAAATTCTTCATAGCTGAGAGAAGATGCAATGTCTATCATCATGGTGTTATGAGTCTTTTTATCTGCAATGTCTTCAACAGTTAATGCGCCATTAGGAATTGTGTATTCTTCATCAATGTATTTGCATCCTGAATCACCAATGGAAGCCAGATGAAGTCGCATGAGACCTTGGCATGCTAAAAAGTTATCTCTGTTGAGCTTTGGAATTTCCCTCTTGTAAGACATCCTGATCTTTAGCTTAGGTCCTTGAAACCCTTCCTGCAAGCACCAAAAGCTCTGATACCAATTGATGGAATATGGATGAAGTGACTAAGAGGGGGGGGGGGGTGAATCAGTCAACCATAAAACACTTCACAATTAATTCTTTCCAGATCCCTTAGGATATCTTAAAAATGTTATCTGTTTTAGCACTCGGTAAATAGATTGCAGTAACTTTGAAGATGCAGAAAGTATTAGCAAAATTATCTTTTAGATATTCATCAGCATTGGTGTATGATTAAGATAGCAATTAAGAACACAAGAAACACAAGATTTAACGTGGAAACCCAATATAGGAAAAACCACCAATGTATCTAGATATTGATTTTCACTTTTCTGAAGTGATGCCCAGTTAGAAGCCAACCCAGTAAAAGGTTACAAAACACACTGTTAGGTGTGACCTTGTTAGAGGATTTAATCACCCTGCTAGGAGTGGCCTGGTAAGAGGTCTTGAAAACAATTCGATGGAATTGTCACCTTGTTAGAGGATTTATAATATGGTTGTTAAACCAACTTGGTTAAGAGATTTAGAATTCACTGTTACAATGATAAGAAGGTAACAATGAAAAATGACCTGTATAATAATGCAACTGCCTTGCTGATTACAGATCTTTGTTCTGCATATGTGTGATCCTTCCTGATCGAATAAATCTCTACTGCACCTTAAGGATATCTAAACATCCTTCACAAATTCGCACACACCTTTCCTGTCTTTTCTTCTATAAATCTTCTTGCTGTATATCCCTTTTTATTTTTCACATTTGACCTTTTATTTATATGATTTTAGATTTGTCAAATCGACATTATTTAGTATAACAGTCGGCTGAATTAAGAAAACTCTTTTTGCAAAAATCCTTTAAGGGCCGATAGTGCTCGATGACCATAACTTTCTACAATCTTTCAGAGATCGAGGGAACTCGGTAAACATCAACAATCCGTCGATAACCGACTGAACTCGGTAAACACTGAATTTCCTTTGATAACCGACTGAACTCGGTAAATGCTAAATTTCCTTTGATAACTGAGTGGACTTGGTAAATGCTGAATTTCCTTTGATAACCGAGTGGACTCGGTAAATGCTGAATTTCCTTTGATAACCGAGTGGACTCGGTAAATGCTAAATTTCCCTATCTGGCAGACCGACTGAGCTCGGTAGGAACTGATTGCTGCGGAATATGACATTGTGTGACATCAAAGACAATACATAATTTGAGTAGCAATTTCCTTCAGACAATTGTTTCCAACATACCTATTCCTTGACAAAGGATGGAGTGCAACATAAACTAAATCCATTGAAGGACATAGAAGAAAAGGTATGTAGAAATGCAAGAATAAGTTTTGTTGATGGTTGAAAATTCATAGAGGGTATGAGGCATGAGCATATGTGATTTTCTTTATTCCAAAAGCTAGTAAAGAGGAAGTAGAAGATGTACCTATAGAAGTTGCAGATTTGTTGAATGAGTTTCAAGATATTGTATCTGATAATGTACCTAATGGATTTCCACTAGTAAACAATATTAGTCATCAGATGGGCTTGATTCTAGGAGCTAGTTTTCCAAATAAGGTAGCACACAAAATGACACCAACAAAAAGTGAAGAGTTGAATAGACAAGTACATGAGTTATTTTAGAAGGGGTTAATTCGAGAGAGTCTAAGTCCATGTGCTATACTAGCAGTATTATCTCCAAAGAAGAATAAATAATGGAGGATGTGTACAGAGTCTAGGGCTATCAACAAGATCAAAATCAAGTATAGGTTTCCATTAGCTTAGATGGATGATATTATGGATTGTTTGAGTGGAGCTCTATATTTCTCAAAGATAGATCTTAAGAGTGGATATCATCACATTCAGATCAGAGAAGGAGATGAATGGAAGACTACATTCAAGATAAAGGAAGGATTGTATGAGTGGTTGGTCACACCTTTTGGGATAACCAATGCAATGAGCACTTTCATGCGGCTCATGAACAAGGTTCTGAAAGAATTTTTAGGTAAGTTTGTCATTGTTTACCTAGATGATATTTTGATCTTTAGTAAGACATTGGAGGAGCATATGATGCATATTCGTATGGTGCTTGAGAAATTAAGGGAAGAGAAATTGTTGATTAATTTGAAGAAGTGAAGTTTTGTGAAGAAAGAGTTAGTGTATCTACGATTTGTAGTTTTAGTGAAAGGTCTAAAAATGGACCCAAAGAAAGTTAAGGCTATCCTCAAATGGCCTACTCCGAGGAGTGCTACTGAGGTAAGATCTTTTCATGGTTTGGCTATGTTTTATAGAAAGTTTATTAGGAGTTTTAGCATTATTTGTGGACCCTTACTAAAATAATGAGAAGGGATAGGAAAGAGTTTAAGTTGACTATAGGATAGATAAGAGTTTTAAATTGTTAAAACCAAAAAGTTACAGAACAACCTATTTTAGCACTTCCATATTTTAATAAGGTGTTTCAAGTAGAATCTAATGCTATTGGTACTACACTAGGAGTTTTTTTGAGCCAAGAAGGTAAACCTATTGCTTATTTTAGTGAGAAGTTAAATGATGCAAAGAGAAAATATTCTATTTATGATCAGGAATTTTATGCTATAGTTCAAGCATTGAAAAAGTGGACACACTATATTATTCCTAAGGAATTTGTTTTGTATGCTGATCATCAAGATTTGCAATATTTGAATACTAAAGGAAATTTGAATCAAAGACATTATAAATGGGTTAAGTTTTTGCAGAGTTACATATTTTTTTTGAAGCATAGATGTGGAAAGTCGTGTTACAAGTAGTTGTTGCCATTGCACCAAAAGATCAATCTGTTAATGCCCAATACAACCACTAGACTTATAGAAGACATAGGAGGCAGTTAAGCCATGTCACAAATCCTGAGGGGAGTGTTGACCATTTTTTCAACAATCTCCCCCTTAGCACTACCCGAGGGGATTCAAACCTATGACCAAGCTCTAATACCACTTGTTACAAGTAGTCAATATCGTTGCACCAAAAGATTGACCTGTTAATGCCCGATACAACCACTAGACCTATAAAAGACACAAGAGGCCGTTAAGCCATGTCACAAATCCCGAGGGTAGTGTTGACCATTTTTCCAACACGTCTAACATAGTTGTAGATGCACTTAGCAGAAGGAAAATTTTGGTGATAGAGATGCAGATTGAGGTGGTTAGGTTCAAGGAACTTAAGAGTTTGTATCTAGAGGATCCTAGTTTTGGTGAAGCTTGGAAAGCTTGTACTGAACCTGTTACTCTAGACAGAATAAAGTGGTTGGATTTCATCATCCAGGATGGTATGCTATTTAGAGGGAGTCATTTGTGTATTCCATGAAGTTCTATGAGGGAAAATCTCATCAAGGAGAAACACAGTGGAGGATTGGATGGACATTTTGGTCGAGGTAACACCATGGCTTTGGTAAATGAGAATTATTACTAGCCACAATTTCCGCAAGATGTCAAGAAGTTTGCACATGACTATAGAGTATGTCAAATGCAAAAAGGAGAAAAGCAAAATATAGGGTTGTATCAGCCATTACATGTACCAGAGAAGGCATGGGAGGATATTAGTATGGAATTTTTTCTTAGTTTTCTAAGGACTCAACAAAGACATGATTTAATTTTTGTTGTGGTTCACATATTTTCAAAGATGGCACATTTCATTCCCTGCAAGAAGACTAATGATGCACTTCATATGGTAGAATTTTTTTTCAGAGAAGTGGTGAGACTACATGGTGTAATACCCTAAAATTGGCACCTATTAAATTCAATCAATTTTGGTGCATTTTCATCAATTTTTACATCTCCAAAATCCTAGTTTCCTAGGCAAATTTCTCTCTCCTACTTGACTTAATTTGACTTGATGTCAATTGCAAAGACCCTAATTGCATTAATCAAATATTAAAATTAATTCCTAAAGTCTTTGACTTTTATTAGCTAAATTACCCCTATGATAAATTAATTTAATCCTAAAGTCCTAAGTACTTGGAATTAAATTAAAATCTACCCCCTTTAGCTAATTACTCATAAAAAGAAATTAATAATTACTTGATTATTTGAATGGACACTCATTTTTGAATTAATAATTCAAGATATTTGAAAAGTCCCCTATGTGGAAAATTTCATTCTTTTAATTAAGTAATTCAATGCTTTTTTGTCTCAAATGGAAATGAAGGCTCAGGAGTTTCAAATCAAGAACCCCTTCATTCCCTCCTCAGGCTTGCTTATTTAATGAACCTCATTTCTTCATTAGAAGGAGGCAATTATTGAGAGTAACTAAACTATAGTGTTTTTGTGTCTCAATTTCATTAATTCCAAGCTTTATTGCACATTAGCATAATTTTCTCATTTTAGCTTAATATTGCACCTCATTTTAGAATTAATTTGCTTAATTGTTCATAGATTAATATCATTTCTAATTTCAAGTTCTTTAGAGTAATTTACATTTCATATTTCCTTTCAATCTATTCTAGATTAATATCATATATCTTTCAAAGTATCTTAGATTAAATCACATTCATTCTAGTTTAATTTCAGTTTTACTCATCTTCATAGCTCTTGGAAAATCCTTTGTTGTGGGATTGGTCTCATGGTTGTTGGCTCTTGTTCTGAGAGTAATTAAACACCCCGTCCACATAGAAGGTAATAGGTCGATTCAATCGATGTTGTGAGATGGACAATTCATGTTCAAACTCACCATCTTATGATTGAGCAATGACTGTTGCGTTTGTTCCTGATTTAGAGGTCCACATTCAGACACATACATTTTGGCACCCACCATGGGGAAAAACAACTCTATTTTGTCCTTCTTTTCTTGCATTTCCGCTACAGGTTTTGACTATTTTTTATTTTTTTGTGATTACCGTACGTTGTCCGTACTTCTGTGCATCATTGTTATGAAATCTTGTGCAAGGTTTGTCACTGTATTGCACAAATATTTTTTGTTTCTAGCACTTATGCACATGATGAAGTGTTTATCATGCGGGCTTATGTACTTTCTCACGCGAGCCCTTGTACTTTCTCACATGAGCCTTTGTACATTCTCACACATGTTTCAGTACTTTCTCACATGGCCAATATTGTCTCGCGTGACATTCCACAATAGACAGAGACCTAGAATTTTAGATTTGCCAGTTTTTGAAAATTTTGGCATTTTCAAAATCCATTCCACTCCAAAAAATTGGCACCCATTTTTGAGAAATTTTCACATACGGTATCGAAAAGTGAAGTGTGATATATCATTGGAAAGCTCTTTCTGAGCCTGATCCAACCATGCTGGTTTCATTTTCAAATTTTGTCATTTGATTAGCTATTTTACTTGCAGATTATCTAATTTTTGATGTGCTAACCATTGTGGAGGTAACAAGTTGTGCTTGTAGGTGCTCTCATTGCTTGAAATATTTTCTTAAAAGAACACATGTCAAAGCACCAAGAACATAAAATATGCTAATAGTTTGATTGCAGGACGATAGTCGAAGACTTGCTAAAATGTTGTGTTTGTTTTCTGCTTTCATTCACATAGACTAAATAGGGCTTCATTAAAATTTCTTGAGGATTTTGATAGTGAGTAGGGAATTTGGATCTTCATTACATGGAGGTGATGACCATGAATGAACCTAAAATCCTAATGATCTTACTAATATGACAAATTCTTAGGGAAGCAGAGAAAGGTAGTGAATCTTTACGCTTCTATTAGCTAGGGGATTATGCTCTTCTCTCTTCGAGAGAAATAGAAACCCAAAAGCTTGTAGTTGTGGTGGAGTGAAGCTAACTCGGTGATGAATGTTATTGATGTGTTTGGGTGGGGAAATGGGATAGAGAAGTATACTCTTCTCCCTTTGGGAGAACCATAAAATCTAACCCCCAAATCTAAACCAAGTCCAGTGTCACCTTTAGAGGGCCTGCCAGAAGTTGAACCTCTGGGAATGACCCAAGTGAGTACGCACCTATCACCGGTGATTCTACCTCACTATAATAAAGGACATTTTTTTGAGTCAAAAGACTCCAAAACCATGTTAGCTTCCTTCTCAAGACTTTTACTATCATCTTGAGAAGGCTCCATCTATTATACTAAGCGGCATCGCTCCTAGCCCTGCTTGCGGGGGTGTATGACTTTCAGGTGTTGGTGTGGCTATGAGGCCTCAACCCTATATCAGGGGCACCAAAGGTTGGCATGAACAAAAGCCTATTAAAAACTTTCCTTAGCTAGTGGCCTACCTAGTTCACCTCCGAAAGGAGTCATAATCTTTACGCAGGGAGGGGGAAGAATCTCTCCCATAGATTCCCATCATAGGCATACACCTGGATGCTTGAAGGTGGTTGTGACACTGGCCCCTGCTACAAGGGTAACCTTTGAATGTACACCATTGAGTCCTTGGAAACACCAAAAACATGAGTGCCCTCTAGGGGGCGACATGACTATGTGAGGTGCACGTATGCACATAAGCAATGGGGAAAAGGTTTTGGGTTCTCACCATTTTTTTGTAGGACTAAGCTATGTGTTTGTTATCGAGTCTTAAACATTGTCCAATCATTATCAAACAAAGACTCCCTTGATGCTATCAAGTTGATTTTTCCTTGATAGGTCTGTTAATGACTGCTTCTTGTATCACAACTGCTTGATTTGAACCTTTGTGTCTTTAAACGAATGCTTGAAATCCTAAAATGAGATTGTTGATTAAACTATTCTACAAACATGTCAGGAAACTAGATTTTCTGTCAGACATCAATTCAGGTTGTCCCTCAAAATTCAACTTTAACCTCAAAAACTATGTCAGATTGTTAGATTTTTCACTTTTCCCGTGTGAAGTTTCACACTTTAGAGTAGTTTCTCACATGACACTTTGTTCTCTCGCATGAGACTGTAGCCTAGTTTGCAAAAATAGAGACCTATTTTCCATTGACTGATTGACTTTTTATCTGATCTACTTTTTATCTGAGGTCTATTTTTCTGCTTTCCTATTGTTCACTGTTAGAAACTGGTTGTTTTGAGTTAGGAAATTAATTGATCTTTTCTTTGACTCGTGTCATCTCTCGTTGGTTTACCTTATCTCTTTATGCCTTTTGTATCTCATGTTGAGATAGTCTTGTCTCGGCTATTCTAGCCACCTCTTTTGA
Source organism: Chamaecyparis obtusa (assembly GCA_027943335.1). NCBI lineage: Eukaryota > Viridiplantae > Streptophyta > Pinopsida > Cupressales > Cupressaceae > Chamaecyparis > Chamaecyparis obtusa. The sequence goes on from BSBK01003194.1 coordinate 80,618, forward strand.
TGATTTGTGCCAGGTCCATCTCGCATCTTGGTTGTTCTAGCCTTTATCTCCTTTGCGTTGTTCTTAGAGATTGAGTCTAGCATTATCCTGAGTCCTCTCTCATTTCATCTTCATCTATGACTATCATGAATAGAAGTGGAAAAACTTATCCCATTCAGAATACTGGTCGAGATAGAAGTGAATCTCCTAATTGAGAAATAGGTCATCCCAAATCTGTTATGAAATTTGAACTTTGTGAGGGATCCTCACATTCCTCCTCATTCCAAGAGTATTACAATCCATTGTTTCAAATATAGTCTGACTTATTATTTCATGAATATTATAACCCATGGTTTCAACACCAGCAAGGCTCTAAAGGGTCACTTTCTAGAATCTAACCTATCGAATCTTTCAATCTTACTTTCATGATCTCTTAGAATACTACCAACAAGATGGGAGATCCATTCCACTTCCCAGGGGGAGGTAAATTCAGCAATAGTCATGAGCAATCTATAAATGACCAAGGTCATGGTTAGTCTTGAAATGACAAGAGTTATGATCAATCCCACAATATTCAATATCTAGTCAATGTCTGGGACCTTTTCAATTTAAAATAGTGACAAGGGGAGCCTCTCCTAACATTTCTCTAGAGATGGAGACAACTATGCATGAATTATCTGCATGAATTACCTAAGTCTGAAAAGTTTGATATCTTCTTGGACAATCTTGTCCCATATTTTGGATACCAAGTATGATTGCAAGGTCCCCTCACTTTTGACAATATGATTAGGTGAGCTGTGAGGATAGAAGCATTTATCGTCAAGAAGGGATGATTGAATTTGAACAAAGACAACAAGGAATGAACTTCTCCCTCAAACAGGGATAAGGATAAAATTGTTAATAGAAACATAGATGTTATGAATGATGGGATTATTGACAATATGATGCCAAAACCCTCAAATTCTATCTTTAATCTTAGCTCTAGCATACAAATGATCAAAGCCACTAAGACAGCTATGACAGAAACTCAACCACCTTCAAGATTCGCTAGAAACAAACCTTGGATCTCTCAACTCAAGCATGACTCCACTTCCTTGGGAGAACCTCTTGATGTGGTTTATAGGACTTTTGTGCAAAACCATAACAAGAATTCAAATCATCAAGAATTCAAAAAATCCTTTCCTCCTCATGGGAAAAGTGAATTATCCAAGTCTAAAGGTACCAATGATGTGGTCAACTATACGTATGATACTAGCAACATTGTCATCAATGAGATTGAACTTATTGATGTTGAGTACTGTGACATGATCATTACTCCAGGGAATGAGGATACTCCTAAACCCAAAACTCCCTTTATCTTGTGAGGCACTGCACCTCCCTCTTATAACTCCACGCAGTCTCTAGTTTGTGTGAATGCTATCACTCGATCTTGTGCAAAGATTGTTCTCAAAGGTTCCGAGCCCTTGACATCTAGACCAAAAATATTTATGGATAAAACCCTCGCTGAGGTAAACATCCCCAAAGATCTCAATCTCGACCAGTTTCAATCTATGGTGGGTCATTTGACCTTGCCTCATTATTTGTCCTTCTTTGAAGAAGATGATCACTCTCCAAGCCATCCATATGATGCTCCCCTACACATTGAAGTTATGGAAGGTCTTGAGCATGTTCATTGCATCCTCATTGACAATAGTGTTGGCCTAAATACTTGCTCTGCTAAGATGCTTACCTAAACGACATACAACTTTTTTCCCACCAACAGAGAGTCCACTGAGTTCTATGATGCCAAGCTAAAAGAAATAGAAAAGACCCTGAAGATCAAAGATATTGGTATGGGGGAATATCAGATTGAGTCTTTCTTGTCACTAACAGCTCTTCCTCCATCTTTTCATTCTTGTGAAGAACCCTCTAAAGATAGATTTGGTATTGGCTATCAGGGCCATGAGCTTGACCAACCTCGCTATAGATTTCACTCATACAAAGATTCAGATAATGAAGAAGAAAAAATCTAGCCTATGACACGTGGAGGGTTCTTGAATATTCAACATCTTGATCTTGGCTACTAGGGCAAGTCCTATCTACCTTCTCAAGTGCCTCAAGAACATGATCCTAGTCCTCACCAGGAGGATTTTATCCACTTTACTGAATAGACTTCTACTACTACTGACTCTAATGGCACAAATACTGAATGGGGGAAACTAGTTGATGTCTCCCTTATCTTGGGTATGCCTATTCTAGATTACTCCACTTCTGCTACTAAGCAAGATCCTGTTGTTGAAGAAACACTTCCTGTGACAGATGATAGCAATAATGTGGATCTTTCACCTACTATATCTCTAGTTGATTACATCAAAAAATGTTGCCACAATGAAATGAATTCAAAGAAATATGAATGGGACTCCATATCAAATGCTACTACAAAAATGCTAGTTGATGTTGTACACAAAGATGCTGCTCCTACCAACTCTAAAAGAGGAGGAAGTTCTAATCCTCTAAATCAAGAAATTGATGATGATCCTTTTCACCCTCCTGTGGAGATCATTCATATGGCTCCTATGCCATCTACTCCAAGTTATACTTCTACTACTTTAGCAAGTCATGGGTATGTAAGACCCCATCCTGTTATAGTCTCATGGAATCTTCATGTGCTCTTGCCACCTGAAAGGGGACCTAATTCTCAGAAAAGGTAATCTCAGTTAGGCTCACATAATATTTCTCCAAACTTATCTGACTCTTCTAAGACAACTCACAATCGACAACATTCTATGGAAGATGACTTTCTTGATCTATCTGATTCATTCATGAATGATGAGGATGATTCTGATATCTTTGCACTTGAGCCCATCCCATTGACTACTCATCCTCCCCCACCTCCCTAAGATAAGTGGCTCATCGACTTTCCATCTCCATCTCTCCACCTAAACCAGTCATGCAAGCCTCTTTCATCCACCATTCCTAAGTCTTTTGGAAGTAACTTGGATGTGCAACATAAAAAAAAAAATAATGAGAATCCACTTATATCTCAAGGTCACCATGTCCCATCTAATCAACATGTGACTACAAAGAAAGAAAAGCAATAGAGGTGTTCAAAAGACCACAAAGGTCCTCAAAAATAAGAAGACAATCAAAAGACAAAAAATAAAATAAAAAATGTATCTCAAAATCCATCTTACAGGCATTATCATCAAAAGCACCTCAACATAAAGAAGAAAAGAGAAAAAAATCAAAAGCTATTTGGATTCCAAAAGGAAAATCAAAGTTTCCACTCAAGCTTCCAAAATTCTCATGTCTCCCTCCATTTCATCACCCTTGCCTCTCATAATTTACCCTCTTCACTCCATCTTGCCTTTTCCTAAAGTGCATAGTAGCATCTCATCATCCCTAATGACATGATTAAGAGAAATCTAGAACATACTCTCCCTAAGCATTTAGAGCATGGGAAGTCTGATAGAGAGTTAAGATGTGTCCATGAGGATATTTGTGGGTCTCACTTAAGTGACCTTTCCTTGACTATGGATCTCTTGATAGTTGGATACTACTGGTTCTGATTGTACAACTTCTCAGCTGACTACTACTACATGATAATGTGTTCTTAGAGATTACTATTGAAGGAGAATAGCTCAAAGAGCCTATCAACGCTCTTCACCTGAAGAAATTCTACAACTGAGGCATCCTCAGCATGCTCATATACATACCTATTGGTATTGAAAAAATCCTAAAAATGTTATATTGCAAAAAGTCCTAAAAATTGCAAAATGTCCTAAAAAAAATGATCATCTTAGTGAAAACCTGGTAAACAGGCGCTTTGATGTATCTATTATCTTGGTCAAAACCTGGTAAATAGGTGCCTTGATAATAATAAAAAAAATGGAAAATTGAAAAAATACAAAAAAAAAGTGAAAAGATAAAAAATACAAAAAAAATGAGATATTCAAAAATAAAAATAAAAATGAAAAAAAAGAGAAAAGTACAAAAAAAATTGAAAAAGAAGAAAAATGTGCCATTAATGAAAACTTGGTAAACAGGTGTCGTGGTAGCAAAAATAGAATCTCTACCAAGATGGTGAAAACCTGGTAAACAAGCACCTCTTATTTCCTGAAGCTACATCTCATCTCAGCATCGCTTGGCTTTTAGTTTCCTGCTTTAGTTCGCTTTCCCACTTTCCTACTTTGGTTTGTTTCCTACTTTTAGTTCATTTCCTACTTTAGTTTTCTAGCTCATGCACTTGCCTTTAGTTGTCTTCGAGATTTTCCTTGACTCTTCAAGGGTTGGAACTGGTTCACACTTGGGGGGCATCTTCCTAGTCTAGGGGGCATTGTCCTATCACTTTTGAAAGTTTTGTTCATGCATCAGTCACCAGTGGTTCTCACTACGTCTGCCTATTGATGCCTAGCTACTTTTGAGATTTCTCTCCTTGAGGATCTCTCATGTATCAGTTGTCAGTGGTCCTCACTATGCCTACCTACTGATACCTAGCTTTTGTTTGACTCCTCTCTTTTAGGATCTCTTCCTTACATCAGTCACTAGTGGTTCTCACTACATCTACCTGCTGATGTTTTGCTCACATTTTATTCTCTCTTTCAAGAATTTTCCTTGTGTTGGTCACCACTGGTTCTCACTACATTCATCTGCTGATACTTGGTCTGCGCTCTGATATCTTCTTGAGACTTTGTCTCTCATGGTGGTCACCAGTGATTCTCATTGCGTCTTCCTATTGTCACTATCCCGTCAAGATTTTGAATGTTGTTTGCTTTTGATTCGACTTCAATCTGCTTGAACACAAATGTAAACTGAAACTAAAAATTAATTTTGTGTTCCTTTGAAGCATGTTGAGCTTTTTGCTTATTTTTTTGTTTTCTTTTTTCTTTGCTTTCTACTTGTTGGTTTAGTTCCAATGATCCAAAGAATCCATCTAAGAGGGGTGTCCATTTTTAAAGGTTAATAGGAAAGAAAAAAATGAAGATGTTAATATCGATGATGGGATTAATGTGGGTATGGATGATATAGAGAAGGATAATAGAAAAGAGTTAGTTAACAAAGAAAAATTACAACTTGATTGTCTTAACTAGAAAGATAAGAACAACATTTTGGAATTAAGTCAAACTATAGGAAATTTGTTGGACAATATGGCTAAAATAAAGGAGTTACAAGAGAAAGAAAAAAATGATTAGGTGCATGGAAAAGATCAGCATTGGTGAGAAACCCATATCTTCCTGCATTGATGACCTATACAAATCCATTGGCAATGTTGAGGCTATGGGGTCCATAGTGGATAGGCTGGAGAAGAAAACTAGGGATAAATAAAACTACTATAAAAACTTAGAAAAGAGGATGAATAGAATTGAGGAAACTATTAATAAGACTGGGGTTTAGAGCCATAACTCCTTGAAAGAGAATGTGGAATAGTTCGAAGTTATAATGGATAATTTGGAGCAGCTAAAAGGGACATGGACGTATTTGGCCCTAGAAAAATGGCCTATGCGCACATGAGGAAGGTTGCTACCTAAGTACCTAGGTGGACATTGATCTCGAGGAGATCAAGAAAATTGTGGGTACCATGGATCTGATGGAGAACCAGATTGAGGAAACTATCAAAAGTGTTAGTTGATCATTTTCTATCTAGTTGCTATCCTTTCTATTATTATTTTCTTGCTATTATTTTGGTGAGAGAATTTTGTTCCTACATGTTTTGGTCTTCTTAATAGTTTGTTTGTGATGTGTCACAGTAGTTTCCTGATGTTTTAACACTTTATCTTTTAGACTTTGTAAAAGGTTTCAGGTTCCTGTCAACATCTATGTTTACTTAATCAAAACAAAATTGGGCACATGAATGATAAAGGTATGCAATTATTTCATTCAAAGAACATTTAACCAAGTCTAAAATGTGTCAATATGGATTTCTATGAAATTTGTATGTATGGAAAACCAAAGAAAGTTAGTTTTCTAAAGAGTGAGAAGGAAAATAAAGATGAGAAATTAGATCTTGTGCATACATATGTATGGGGACCATCTTAGGTATCTTCCCTTGGTGACTCTTTGTATTATGTTACATTCATTGATGATACAAATAGGAAAGTATGGATTTATTTCCTTATGAAGAAATGTGATGTACTTGAAAAAAAATTTTAATGGAAAAGGTTGGTCGAGGATGAGACTGGTAAAAGAATAAAATATATCAAATCTAATAATAGTGGTGAGTACTTTGGAAAAGAATTTGAAGATTATTGTTCTTCTAATGGTATTCTTAGGCAGAAAAAAACTCCACAGACTTTACAAGAAAATAGAGTGGTTGAATGCATGAATAGGACAATAATGGAGCATGTAAGGAGTATGAGGTTGCATTTTGGGTTTCCCTTAAACATGTGGGAAGAGGCTATAAATAATATTGTTTCTTTAATCAATAGAGGCCCCTCTATTCTTTTGGTTTTTGGTATTACAAAAGAATCATGGATAAGTAAGAAGGTAGTTATTATTTTTGTAGAAAACTTATTCTAAAGAATTTGTACATATAGATTCTGAAAGTCACTAGTACATTTGCGACCTTTTTCTGAAGGCCGAACGTCTAAATTTAGATATTATACTATCAATTAAGTGACACCACCCGATGTTATAGTTTTGCAGTCAGAAAAACTGATGCTTTTTTTAGGCGTCGTAATTATGAAAACCATGTCCATCGCAAAAAGAAGGTGCCAACAAAATGAACCTATTGTCGGACCTATTTGTGGCCATCAAAATTGGGATGCCTATCCATCGCAACAAATAGAAACAATGATGACCCGCCAGAATATTCTGATAGGTAGCAGTCATTTGTAACTTGTTTGCTGATGAAAATGCTATTAATGCAATGAATATCCATCAAAAATTTATGATGGATATCCATCATTTATGGTTTGTAATGACAACTATGTTGTACATGCGATGGACATGCGTTGGACATTTACGATGGATATCCGTCATTTATTAATTTTTTTCAATAGCGATGTTGTTAATGCAGCATCTGGATGTCAGATGTTTGAGATGGATAACCATCGCTATTGTGAGGCCATTGTAGTTACGATGATAATCAATATATATATATATATATATATATATATATATATATATTGATTCAGAATGCTGTTCTTGCAGATCTAGTTCATGCTCGTGATTTAGTTATGGATCATTCAGAGATAACTTTGTAGTAGATTTAGTAGCAGCTCATGGATTATTGAGTCGAGTCTAGAGACTTGGATTTTGAATGGATCCTATCGAATCAAGACTCGTGACAATGATGGCTCGAGTATAAGAAGCTAGTGTAGTGATCAGAGATGCATTATGCTTGATGTGTTCATGGGATATATGCAGACCTGATTGCATTTGGATCTGGTTCAAGTGACTTCTTGACTTCTTTGGTCTAAATTTGATATTCTTTGTTCCTATGTAGTGTAGCAGTGACTTGACTTGGAGTTTGAGTAGACTGTGCATTGATCTTCTTGAAGACAGAATCAAGCCACTCTTTGCATTATTGTTGATATCGGGTTGTGATGGATCGCTAGGATCGTGTACCATTTTTGCCACAATTTTGAATGAGTTAGGTGTGATGTTGAGAGAGCGATGTGTAGAACTTGCACATTAGAGATTTGTAGATCACTATGGTGTCTATGATGACTTGGGAGAAATCTTCTTCTTGGTGAACTGAGATGAGAGACTTAGATTATAGAAAGTGGATCATTTGATGTGACTTATGAGACATTGAATGCCTCTTCATAGCGGGTTCACGGTGTCATCTATGGTGTTTCTTTGCAACTGGGTTCTTGACATAGATCTATTGATTTGGTAGCCATTGAGATGGATCGATATATATTTGTCGTGTGTGGATGAAGATCTTAAATTATTGAGCTTCTCTTTGTTTTGAGAATAGTTTAACATTCTCTACTTAAGAGGGCCAACCACATGAAGGTGGAATCTCATCTGACCCCTCCTAGGAGCCTCTTATGACCCTTTATGACATTTTAAGATCTCTAAGATGTATTCTTAGGGATCGTAAAGTGTCGTAAAGGGTCATAAGGGGTCCTAGGACACAACAGCTGAGAAACATAAATGTAGGCATCATTCTCACAATTTTTTGGAAACACAACATAATTGAGTGGTATACCCAGATGATGTAACACAACTACTCCTCCAGTTCCATGTCTGCACTGTGTAAATAAAACCCAAAGGTAAAGAATAAATTTAGAGAGCACAAGAGGAGAGTGAAAATGACCAAAATAATATAGGGACCTGTATTACTTTGGTCATTCTCTCTCTCCTCAACTCTCTAAATTTATTTTTATGTATGGATTTTGTTTACCACAGTGTAAACTTGGAACTAGAGGAGTGATATATAGTTGTGCTGCATCATCTAGGTATACCATTCAATTATGTTGTGTCTCCAAAAAATTGTGATTATGATGCCTACATTTATGTTTGTCAACTATTGTGATATCTACATTTATGTTTCTCATTTGTCATGTTTATGTGCATGTTCTTTATGTGTATCTACTAGAAATTCTAAAAAAAAATTCAGTATCTACAATAGCCCTTTGTTAACCACATTTACGCATATGGTCCTAACAAAGTAGTGCACAAACTACACAAAGAAGGCATCACAGAAATATGATTTTTGCTTTCACCATTGAAGCAATCTTGGTGGCACTAGCTACCTCTCAAGCCTTGCACAAGTTGCACTCATTTGCTACATCATGTATAGATGTAGATGGGGTATATGTAAATGTCATTTGATTGACCCACCAAAAGTATTGACATCCAGTATTTCCCTGACAATACCAAATGTACATCAATTCTTCATAAAATGATTAGTTGTCACATTATTTTTAAACATAAACTATAATTATGTATCGAGACCTTTTCTTATTTGGGAAAACCCAAAATTGATGCCCAGGATTACTTGTTGTGCGTGATGTCTTCAACATGCATTGGCCAACACCACATTAACACATAGGCACATTGACTAAAGTCATCGACGCTATTTCAACAAATATTGCATTGTCATTATTTTGTTCATTCATACTAATTATAATTACAATAAGAAGAAACATACTAATGTAGACTTGGACATTTTTTGGCTAAGTCAAAGTCTTTGGTTTAAATCACTAGACACTCAAAACAAAATGACAAACCAAAGACAACCATGCAATTGTAAAAAAAGGTAATTTTCTTAATCACGTCACTAATTTGTGTATGTCTAAATACTGGTGTCTTTCAAGTGATTTGATTCTTGTCATGCCCACTATAAATGAGAATAGTCTTAACTAGTGAGGTTGTTTAAGTATATAGAGATTAAATACACTCTTTTAGAATGAAATTTCTCTTAAAAAAAGATCAAAGATATATAAGTAGGACATATAAAACAAGGTGAATAAGAGTAGTACATATAAAACAATTGTTAGAACATGCCAAACATCAGGCATAATTGTATATTTCATTCATGTCATTGATATTCTTCTTCATCTATCTCATCATCAAGATCATCATCATCGATGACATCATCACCACCACTATTGTAATCATCATCATCATCACCATCAGCATCATCATCATCATCATCCTCATCATCATCCTCATCATCATCCTCATCAGTAGCAACATCAGTAGCAACATCATCCTCATTAGTAGCAGTATCATCATCATCAGTAGCAGCATCATCGCCATCTTCTTCTTCATATTCTTCTTTGACTAGCTCTCGATCGTGATCTGGTTCCACATCATCTTCCACTTCTTCATCTTCCTTGGTATCTTCTTCCATCGCATTATACTTTATCGGTCTTCCTCTTGGATCATGTCTAACAACAAATGACCAACCTGGTTTATGTGGAACCTCTGAGTAAGATATTTGCTCACATTGGCTTGGAAGAACATAGGGCTCTTCTCCAACTGGCTCAAAAAACTTTGTATTAATCATTGGAAATCCATTGTCATGTTCAATAATAGTTCTATCAGGATCATTTTTTTTGAGTTGTAGTCTATACCATTTCACAATGAAGAGAACTAATTTGAAGGAATTGAAGTCACAGTCAAGTATATCAACCAAAATACCATAGTATCAATTTTGTGACTCTCGAGGATGTAAGTCATTTCTAGATGACATATTAGTCACCTGGAACACTTCACTTATCCTAGAATCACAAGTTCTCTTTGTGTCATCCAAATTTTTGATGCAAAATTTATAACCATTGCAAAACATAGCCTTGTGGTGTTTCACCTACAAAATGTCAAACATGTATAAATTATTGCATCACGAGCTGAAAAACATATGATTGATTAATTAACAAATTTATAAGTACTTGGTGATCTCTTAAACCATATGCTAAATCTATTTCCTTTTTTGTAACATTGAGATCTCCATTGCGATGAGCTTGTATAACCAATGAAGACATGGATTCCCATGTTAATCTATGACCATCATGTTGACATCATTCAATCCATCCCATCATCCAATCTTGATTATTTGCAATAAACAAATGTATTGCATCCCACTCTTTAGCAGCTGTACAAAAGTAAATAAATGATGTACAACAGATTTATTTTGAAGATTAAGAATTAATTTTTTACAATAACATCTCATAATTTAAATTACCTTTCAATTTCCTAAATCTACCCCCCTTCAAATTTTTTAATTGAGTCGAGATCCCAAATGCAATCTATATGGATCTTTGCTGCAAGATTAGGAAGATATTGAGTAATGTACACCATCATTTGGTATACCATATATCCCTCAACCATAGAACCCTTGGGACATGCTCTTTTCCATACCAAGCCCTTCAAAAATTTCAAGTGTCTCTCAACCATCCACATTGACCTAGCATGTACAGGTCTGCACAATTCATTCTCCTCAACTTGGTGTATGAGGTAGTGTTCTTGTGCATTGAAAAATGTTGGAGGTAAACACTTTTGCATTTCACACATTAATCGACAAATTATTTTCTTCCAATATTTTATATCTTCTTTATGGATTTCTTTAGATGACAACCACCTACAAGCGATTCAAGACATAAATATATAAATACAAGACTTTACAATATATTACTTTTTTGATATTATTGTTTGATATATTGAACAAATATCACTACTTACCTCATGTATTTTACAAGATCATATATCACTTGTTTGATATTATTGTCAAAGTTCTCTGGGAGAGATAGGGGTAGCAAATACTGCAACAATTGTCAACTGATCATTTCATACAATGAAAATTGAATGTAATTTAACAAAAATATTGTAAATAAAAAAGACTAACTTACCTTGATGAAGGTATGCCAATCATGCATTTTCATCCCTGACCCAAAATTATTTTTCTTTGATACGAGATTGCTTATATCCACAACAAATCTTGTAGAAAATCAATTTTTTCAGATCACTTCTTTTATGGCATTACTTTGTTGCTCTGTTAATAACCAAGGAAGACCACTTACATTAATCTGGTCTCCATTGCTATTTGATTTAATGATATTTTTCATTGCATGATTAGAATCATGAATGTCATTAGATGTTTTGCCAAGTTTTTCTTTGTCATGCCTTTCGTCCAATATTTTTCACAATGTCTCTGTTACATTCTTTCCAATATGCATAGTATCAAACAAATGCACAACTTGTAGATGCTCATAGTAGGGAAGCCTACTAAATTCTTTGGGATAACATTTTAGTCCCTTTGGAAGCTGGTCGGTGATGCCTTCACAACCTTCAAGATCATCAACTACATAATTAGCCAACAAAACACAATCAAAATATATAATTTTCAAACATCGACCATTACATGGAATGATATTACCTTGAATTATATTATATTCCAACTTCCATAGGTGAGGTGTCATTCTTTAGGGCTTTGATATAGTCTCTTCTTTCCCATTGAAAAGATGACTTTCTGCACTTCAATACTTATGATTTCTGGGGAGGAATTGCCTATACTCATCAAATACATGTTTTCTTAAACTTTTGGAATGATGGGATTTCATCTTTAGACTACACATTGGACATGCAAATTTTCCCTTTGTTTGAAGAACTACAAGATAATGATAAAATTGGATTAAATATGTATATTTTTAGAATTTGAATTATCGCGTACAACTAGAATTCACTATAACATACCAGAGAAATGTGTCAACCCTGGAGCATCATGAATTGTCCACACAAGCATTGCGTGGAATTGAAATTCTCTTTATCCAATTGGTCGAGAGATGTCATACATAGTTAAACCATTCCATAACACCAACAACTCGTCTATAAGAGGCACAATATATACATTCATATCTTTCACTTGGTACTTACCTAGTTGAATTAACAACAACATCAGATAATTATTGTGTCCATTTCACTCCAAGACTTATAATTACATGTAGATAACTATAAAATAATAAGATACCTGGAACAATCATTGCCAAAATAATGTGCTCCCTCTTTAGTGACATCCATGGAGGAAGGTTATTGTTTATAACAAAAATAGGCCACACCGAGAAAATAGATCTCATCTCTCCATGTGGATTGACATCATCTGCTGCCAAAGAAAGCCTAAGATTTCAAGGTTCCTCTTTAAAGTGTGACCACTTTTCCTTTATGTCCATAAATGATGAACCAGCCGTAGGGATTTGAATAGTGTCATCTTGACTCCTATTGCATGCATGGTAATCCATAAATTGTGCCAAGCTATTGCACCCAAATAATCATTTCAAACGTGGAATAATGGGGATGTGACGAAGAACCTTGCGAGACATCTTTTTTGTCAATTGATCATCTTGATATCTACTCATATGGAATTCAGGGCATTATGTTTCATTTTCATGTTCTTTATAATAAATAATATGATCTTCAGGACAAGCATCCATTGTTTGATACTCCATTCCAATATGTTTCATAGTGGCACATAATTCTCGGTATGAGTGAGGGAGAACATTTGATGGTGGTAACATAAAGTTTCCTATCAATCTGCAATGAATAATATAAGTCATTACTATAAACAATCTTAATGGTACATGTTTCACCTTTTATAGACTATAATGACATATATGACAAATCTTAGCATACGTGACATTGTTATGTTGGATAAACCATTCATAACCTTCAAATTCACTAACAACAATACAATAGAGAAAAGAGTAGATTGGGAGCCTTCGTAAAGGGTTGTGTCCACCTTCTCAAGTAGAGGTATATCATGGACATCATTAATTTCATCCTCATCATAATCATCATCATCAGTAGTAGAGGTAGCACTAGCAACACTAGTACCAAATGTGTCAATGATCAATGCATTCATACCATCATCTTCAAATGTGTTTTTTGGCACATTATCATCATCTTCCATGGGATCATCCTCTATATTCACACTGGGGAGATTGACCTATATAAAAATGATGATAATCAAACCTCCTTCCATGGTTCATATGTATATTAATTGTGAAAAGAATATAACAAACAACTTACCACTGGATTATAATCAAACCCCCCTTCCATGTGACCATTCTCCCTACAATATCTCTTTTCTATTTTGATTTTTATTCTTCTTGTCTTTAAGCAATTAGAACTCTTGCATGGACAATAACATTTGTCATCACCTTCTCCTTGAAAGTTAGACAACAATTTAGCGATTGTCTCCCTATTTTGACTGAATTCCTTTGTATTATCTGACATGATCCTTGATGTGTATATCTGCAAAACAAATTGGAGATGCCTCCTTTCATTAGCTTCATGTCACCTACTCATAGCTTCTCATTTTCTGACAAATTTCACCAAAAGCTTTGTAGGAAACCAAGTAAGGGGTATTCTTGAGTTCAAACACATTGAGCTGCTACAACTAAATTATAAATCATGAATTCACTATAAAATTAAAACTGAATAGGGACATAAGTAAGACATTTAATGCATTATTACTTCATCATGATAATAAAAATTTGATTGGCTCAAAGTACATACAAATTAAAAATAGTAGGATATCTTAATCTTTATGAGCTCAAATTCAAAATAGTAAGTGCATTATTTTATTACTGATGTCCCTATTTGATCCAATAGCATCAATATAACAAATAGAGAACCGACCAATCAAATAGGGACATGAGGTGCTCAAATGGTGAGCTCATAAAACAATATATTTACTCTTAATAAAATCTCATAAAATAACATATATTGTGTGAAGTGTTTGATCTCTCTTTATTTGTTTTGTTGTTGATATTCACTATGTGGTACTCCCCGTTTATGATCATTTCATGAGGAAATGTCTTGATGGCTTGTGGGCTGTAAGCTAGGGCATCATGAATTATTTATGAGCTCACTGTTTCAGCACCAGTCAATCAAATAGGGGCATGAGGTGCTCAAATAGTGAGCTCATAAACAATGCATGATGCCCTAGTTGTAGGTAGTTATCTCTTCTATAATGATGGAGTGAAAGGTAATGATCAATGAGGTTGTCGCTATTAGATCATACATTAATGCACTTATTGTTTTGAATTTGAGCTTGGGCATCATGCAATGTTATTGTTGTGATTGGATGCTTGCTGCTATTGTGCACCATATATTGTTTTATACACTGTTTATTTCATTGAGACTATGAGCTATTGTAGTTGATTGTATTCTTTTGGGGTCTGATCTATTGTAGTTGTTCTTTCTTCCTTTGAATCATTGTTTACAATTACTTTTCATGCAATATTTGTATAAAGAACAAGAACAAAATGGTGAATGAGTGTATTTGAAAAAGATAAACATGACACATTTTGTAGGGTTGATTGGGTTTGCCCGGTACCATTTAAATGGCCTAGCCAAATATTAAACAGTGGGCTGATGAAAAATGGCAGTGTTAAATAGTGAGCTCATCAACAATGTATGATGCCCTAGCTTGCAGCCCACGAGCCATCAAGACATTTCATCATGAAATGATCATAAACGGGGAGTACCACATAGTGAATATCAATACCAAAACAAATAAAGAGAGATCAAACACTTCACACAATGCCTTGAATATAATAGAAACAATGCCCTATCTCTCAAAACTCATAGGTCATCAAGCATTCCAAATGAAAAGATGTAAACAATGCTAGTATTAAACAATGACCTCATGAACAATGTATGATGTCCTAGCTTGTAGCAGCCTGTGACCCACCAAGATATTTCCTCATGAAATGATCATAAATGGGGAGTACCACATAGTGTATTATTTTATTATTGATGTCCCTATTTGATCTAATAGCATCATTATAACAAACAAAGCACCAACCAATCAAATAGGGACATGAGGTGCTCAAATAGTGAGCTTATAAAATAATATATTTAGTCTTAATAAAATTTTATAAAGAAACAAATATTGTGCGAAGTGTTTGATCTCTCTTTAGTTGTTTTTTGTTGACATTCACTATGTGGTACTCCCCATTTATGATCATTTCTAGATACTGTAACTTTCTCCAAACATATCTTTGAAGTTTGCGCTATGAACTGTTGCCCAAATTTTCCCTCTCGTTCATTTTTAGCCATAGTCCTATTTTCCAAGTGAAATGTTCAAGTGTCAAAAACACAGTGTGTTTTTGACCTCCTCTCTAGAGGCTCGAGATGTTTCTACCTTTTGGTCTGAAAGTTCGGTGTGTTTTCAACCTCTCCGCTCTAAAAATTCAGTGTGTTTTCGACCTTCGCTCGAAAACCCTCTGTGTTTTCAGCACCTTCTTTGTTTTCAACCCTAAGCGCACAACTTTGATCAGGTAGGTCCCAGTGCCTAAGGTCATGCCAATGCAGTGAAGATCTGACAGCTGTCGCATGATCGCATGGGATCTTCCGATCCCATCAGATCATACAACAACCGTTGATGCGGTATCATGCAAGGTCTTCAGTGGTCAACTTCTATGGTGGTGGTCAGTTGTAGAATCTTATGGTTAGTTGCATGATTGCATGGGCTCTTCTGAGCCCATGCAACCATGTGAAAAACTATCAATGGACTTCAGTGGTGGTCAGTGGTAGCATTTCCCAGTTGGTCGCATGATTGCATGGGCTCTTCCGAGCCCATGAGACCATGTGACAAACCGTTAGCGGTTCGTGGTGGGCATCTCGCAATTAACTCCAAGCTGGTAGGGGTGGCACCATACGGTTGGTCAAATGATTGCATGTGGCCCCTTGACCACATGCGACCATGTGACGGATGATCAGCAGGTCTTTGACTTCGGTGGGTGGCTGGCGGTCGGTAAAGGTAACATGGGCCCCGTAGATTCAAAATCTATGGTGGTCACGTATTTGCATGGGATCTTTCGATCCCATGCAATCATGTGACCACTGTTGGATTCTCTGCTATTTTTGATGGGGTTTTTCGTGTGTCCAGCCATGTGGTTGGCTCCTATTGGGCCATGTGGCAAAAGGTTTGACAGGTGGCAGACCTTGTGGGCTGGGCGTCTATGTGGAAAGCAGAAGAAAATTTTCTAAAAGGTTGTCACATGATCACATGAAGCCTTTCGGGCTCATGAGATCATGCGACCATTGACCTTTTAAAAAAAAAAGTGGTGCAACCTTTTTCTAGGGCCGGCCTTTGTTGGCGGAGGTTTAGCGGAGGCCATTCTTTTCCCTCTTTTCTTGGCGGTGTCCGTAAAGGTTTCTTTGTTCACCGAGCTAGCGGATATGATTTAGTAAGGCCTCTAGACTTGGCAAGCTTTGCGCGATTGCGCAGTTGGAGGTGGGCCCGGCTCTAGGTTCGATCAGGTAATCTCACAATAAAAAGAAGAATATTCTTTCTATCTGGCGATTACAAGAATTGCTTTAGTTAGGTAATCTCCTGATAGAAAGGAATATGCCAAAAGTCTTACGAGACTCAGTGACTACCGTCTGATGAAGCAAGGATCAATGGTTTTTGAATGGTCACTAAGAGGAGCCCAAGGTTAAGAAAATATAACATGACTTGGCGACTGAGGGAGAGTTGAACCCGAGGTGAACCAAGGTTAGATTTGCAGTGCGGTCTTGTGGGCCCAAGGTGTCTGTGTGTCATGCAGTGGTAGTTTCAAAGGGGTTGTCACATGATCACATGAAGCCTTTTTGGCTCATGCGATCATGCGACCGATGATATTTTTTAAGCAGAGCGGCCTATTTTTTATGGGCTTTCTTTTGAGGACATTTGCAAGTGCGGGTAGCTAAAGAAATTGATGATTTTAGAGGCAGTTGCTGGGAGATTTTTGTAGAGGATTTTAGATTTCCATTTTTGAGTCCTTTCAAGGATCTAGGATCGGATTTTTTTTTGAGCCTTAATGGCTTAGTGGGCTTGCAGGGAGGTAGATGGATGAGGTTTTTGTCTACAGGTTGATCAATTCAGGGATGGACACGCAAAGAAATATCTAATCGGTTGAGATATTTTCATGAACTTTATGATCAGAAGTGACTGATTTTAGGGATGATTATTATAATGTATATCTATGTAGCCCTAATTCAGAGATTTTTTTATTCCTTCCTATGTGCAGGGGATGTATATATTCTTTTTAGAGCCTGTATTGCTTAGAATTCACATTTTGTAAAAAAGAGAGACTCTTTTCTTGGAAAACTATCTGTAGCATTTCTTCTTGCTCTCTGGTTTTCCACATCTTGTAAGTTTTCATTGATGAATTCAAATATTGCAAAGCATTCTATGGCACTCTTGTTGTCCTCATGCCTTCTTGTCTGAGTTTGTCTCTTATTGGATTGAAGTTATGAATGTTGTCAATAGAAATTGGGGTTCCTAGTCCCTCTCACTTTCTATGATTCTGTATGTTACTGTGTCTAATCTGATTTAGGTGTTTTGTGGGTATACTACAGCCCCTAGCAGCCTTGTCTCATTCCTACACCTAGTTGCAGAAAAGGATATTTGTTTGCAGGTCATAGGTTGAGTTTTTTTGTTCAAGCCTTCCTATGAAATACTTATGCAAACCTATCTAGTGAGTGGTGACCTATTAGACCTGATTCCTCCATTGGTCTCATTCCTCTATACTGGAATCCAAAACCCAGTTTCGATGCATCACCTAGTAGGTAGATTTGCTTCATGTCATTTCCCTTTCATGCATTCCTTCTAACCCTTTCCCCTCAAAGTTTAATTTCATGTTAAAAATCAAATTTGGGTGATAAACCAAGAGGAACCAGCCTAGAATCTAGAGGTTTCATCTTGGTTAGCAAAAGGTCCCACAACCTTGAGATGATTCCCATGTTATACTGGATTATCAAGACCAAGAGAGCTTGAGATCAAAGGAGCAAATTCAATGTATAACATGCACCACATCATTATTAATGAGTCTCCAACATCCCTTTAACTGTGCAAAATCAGATTCCATCCCAGCTAAGAGATATCCTCCGATTTTTGAAAATCACTTCACAGAAACACTGTTTAAACACTACTTTCACCAAAATGCTCATAACTCTCACGAATGAATGAATTTTTTTTGCACTATTAACTATAGGTTAATAACACACTAAAGAACATACCATCAATTTCACAAAAGCCAATTTTCAATACAACATGTGTGCAAAACAAAATTGTACCTACTTTCCTGCTAATATCCAGAATATCACTATGTTGACATCAATGACAATCCAAGTCATGAATGCAACAACAACTGCTACAAAATGACTGCCAAAATACTTTGCATTCATTCCTAACAATCTCCCCCATTGGCATTGATGGAAACATAGATGAAAAACATCCAATGTTCCAAAAATCCAATACTGCAACATCACTGCAAAATATCAAATTAAATCTTGCTTTGTTTTCCTATTCAGCTCTCTCATACAATCCACAATGTTTTTCATGTATATCTCTCCCCCATTAACATCAATGACAGAAATTCCATCACTAAGTCAACAACAACTTAATGTCAAAAGACAATTTTCAAAAAAATACAATAACAAGAGTCCTCATGACTCACCTCATAAAGTCCCCCATAGAGGAAGTTCCAACATCCAATCTAGAAGAAAGATAGGGCTCTTATACCACTGGATGGATGTAATCATTTTCATCAATTCTCAAACATAGGTTGGGGCATAACCCCAAGCATACCTCTCAGATACACAATTGTATCCTTAGGTAAAGGCTTTGTAAATATATCTGATATATGTTCCTTTGTGCTTATGTACTCCAATCTTACTTCTTTTTCTATAACTTTCTCTCTTACAACATGATACTTGATCTCAATATGTTTAGTCTTAGAATGTAAAACAAGATTTTTTGATATACTCACTGTACTGGTGTTATCACAATGTATAACAACAAGCTCATCAAACTTTATTCCAATATCCTTCAACATTTTCTTCATCCAAATAATCTGATTACAATTATTTGCTGCTGCAACATATTCTGCTTCTATCATACTTTGTGAAGTACAATTCTGCTTCTTACTTAACCAAGAGACCAATTTTCCTCCAAGAAAAAAGGCTCCACCACTGGTGCTTTTCTTATCATCAACGCTGGCTCCCCAATCTGCATCAGTATAGGCACATAAAGTAAAATCATTAGAATTCTCATACCATAATCCATAATCCATTGTTCCTTTCAGATATCTCAGTATCCTCTTTACTGCTGCATAATGTGATTCTCTAGGTTCTACTTGAAATCTTGCTACAATGCCAACTGAATGTGCTATATCAGGTCTTGTATGTGTTAAGTACTGCAATCCTCCAATCATAGATCTATATTTTTTCTGCTCAACTGCTGGTGTCTCATCATTGCTAGATAACTTATGTCCAGTTACCATAGGTGTTCCAATAGGTTTAGAATCTTCCATTCCAAATCTTTTCAATAAGTCATTCAAATACTTAGTCTGACTTACAAATATACCTTCCTTTCTTTGTGTTATCTATAATCCCAAAAAATATTTCATTTCTCCAATCATGCTCATCTCAAATTCAGTCTTCATTTCATCTGCAAATTTGTCACTAGCTTCATCTTCTCCTCCAAAGATAATATCATCAACAAATATAACTCTAACCAACAGACCATTCTCAATTTCTTTTGTGTATAAGTTACTATCTGCTGTTCCTTTTATAAATCCCAATTTCAATAAATACTTATCCAATCTTGCATACTAGGTTCTAGGTGCTTGTTTTAATCCATATAAAGCTTTCTTTAACTTACATACCATATCTCCTTCTTGTGTCAAAGGAAAACCTTTAGGCTGCTCAATGTAGACTTCTTCTTCCAATTCACCATTCAAAAATGTTGATTTCACATCCATCTGATACACTTTGAATTTCTTGTAAGCTGCATATGCTAGAAACATTCTCACTGCTTCAAGTCTAGCCACAGGTGCAAAAGTTTCTTCATAGTCAATTCCTTCTTGTTGTGAATATCCTTTACATACCAATCTTTCTTTTTTTCTTATCACTTCTCCTTGTTCATTCATCTTGTTTCTGAATACCCACTTTGTTCCAATCACATTCTTGTCTTCAGGTCTAGGGACCAATTCCCATGTCTTGTTTTTTTCAATCTGCTCCAGTTTTTCTTTCATAGCATTAATCCAATGTTCATCTTCACAAGCTTCATTAGTAGTCTTAGGTTCAATTTGAGAAATCAAACATAAATGTACCTTATTTTGAGTCAAAACTCCTCTATCTAAACTTCCAGTAACTTGCTCAATAGGGTGATGTCTTGAAGTATACCTGTTAGGTGTCATAGTTACTGATCTTGTTCCAACTATAGATTCTTCTCTTCTTTCTTCTCTATTTTCTTCTCTATTTTCTTCTATGTTTTCTTCTCTATTTTCTTCAGTATGACTTTCATTCAGCAAATCATTGTTAGTTTCAAAAAATAATTTTGCATTTTCAATGTTAGGCTGAGGTTGTGCTTCTCCATCAGATTCATAATCAAGCATTCTTTCCTGAATTTTAAACTTCTCATCAACTTTTACATTTGCACTTTCAACAATAGTCTTATTTCTTTTGTTATAACATCTATATGCTTTACTTTTTAAAGAATATCCAAGAAATATTGCTTCATCACTTCTAGGATCAAACTTTCCTATATCATCATCTCTCTTTATATAACATTTACTTCCAAAAATTCTAAAATACTTAACTGAGGGTGTATGTCCAAACCATAATTCATAAGGTGTCTCATTTGTATCTGCTCTGATTTTTACTCTGTTCATAGTGTATACTGTTGTGTTCACTGCTTCTCTCCAAAAATTCTTAGCCAAATCATTTTCAAACAACATAGCTCTTGCTATTTCAGTTATTGACCTGTTCCTTCTTTCTGCAATACCATTTTGTTCTGGTGTTCTAGGGGCTGAAAGTTGTCTCTTAATACCATTCATTTCACAAAAGGTGTTAAACTCTCTAGATGTAAATTCACCACCTCTATCAGATCTTAGACACTTAATCTTCATTCCAGATTCATTCTCAATTTTTCTTTTCATGATCTTAAATTTATCAAATGCTTTAGATTTGTCTTTCAAAAATGCAATCCACATCATCCTTGTAAAATCATCAACAAGAATCATAAAATACCTTTCTCCATAGAATCCTCTAGTCCTAGTAGGACCACTCAAGTCTATATGAACAATCTCCAGCTTCTCTATTGATGTGAAATTCTTGTTGGGAAATGAACTCCTTTTCTACTTTGCCATCATACATTCTTTGCAAATCATGTTAGTAGGTTTCATAATTCTAGGTAAATCTCTTACCGCAAGTGTAGTGCTCACCTTGACAATATTATCAAAGTTTATATGACAAAACTTTTTATGCCATAACCAATTGTCATCAATCTTAGTCCTCAAGCATGTCATCTCAGTAGGATTCAACTGAAATACATTACCTCTGGTTCTAGATCCTTTTCCAATCAGATTTCCATCTTTATCTTTTATCACACAAGTTTTCTCAATAAACCAAACATGATAACCCTTATCAGCCAATTCTCCAATGCTTAGTAGATTATGTCTCAATCCATCAACAAAGTAAACATCATCAGTGTTAGTCTTTCCATCAAGATTAATAGATCCTATACCCTTAATCAAACAAGGTGCATTGTTACCAACCCTAACAATTCCTCCATCATAATTATCTAACTTAACAAACTTTCTTTTATCTCCAGTCATATGATGTGAACAACCACTATCTATAATCCAATAAGATTTCTTTTCAACTTGTGAAACTAATGCTTTTTCTTCCCTTTTGTCAGATTTAAAACTTTCTTCTTTAATTGCTACAAATCCTATTTCCTCAAAGTTATCATTATCACTGTCACTTAAATGTCTTTTAATTCTTGCTTCAAGATCTTCATCATTAGCATAATAACATTCTTTAGATCTCCTAGGTTTAAAGTTGCTTCTATACTTCTTAACTCTTTTAGGACATTTAGATACAAAATGACCATATTCTTGACAAGTCCAACATTTAAAGATTTTCTTACCATCTGATTCTCTTTTTACAAGTAATGCAATACCTTCTTCAATCTTCTTATCTTCCTCAGATTTAGATCTGCTACTACTGGCATAATATTCATTCACACTAGTACTTCTTGTAGGTCTAATGTTAAGAGCACTGAATGTTATTTCCATTCTAGGTAGCTCTCCTGATAATCTCAAGTTCATCTCTGCTGTTTCTAATCTTCCAAGAAGATTCTCTCTTGAAAAGTTCAATGTACAAGGTATCACTTGTTCAATCATCTGTGTTGTCTACTTGAATACTGGTGTCAAAGTTCTCAGAATTTTCCATATCACTTCATTCTCTATCTTATCACCTCCACAAGACTTTATTCCTGTTACAATCTCAGACATCCTACCAATATAGCTTCTAATAGATTCATCTTCCATCATTCTGATATCTCAAATGCACAAATCCAATTATGTAATCTAGCCTTCTTTGCATATTCATCACCTTCAAAAGTAGAATGTAAAGCTTTCCAAATTGCATGAGATGTTTTCAAACATCTTACCTGACTATATTCATTCTCTGGTAGTGCTGACAAAAGTGCTTCTCTTGCAAGTATGTTACACATTAATAGATCTAGTTCATCTTTAGTTCCTGCCTCTAGATTGTCTTCTTCAATGATAGTCTTCTCATTCTTTGTAATCAACCAATAACTTGGTCCTAAACATAATAGACGAGTCTTCATCTTTTCTTTCCAACTGTCAAAATTTACTCCATCAAACTTAGGGCTTTCTTTTCTGAAATTCGCCATGGATCTCCTTAAGTTGTTAAACTTTTCTTTCAAGGAGCTGCTGCTCTGATACCAATTGTTAGAAAGTAAAGATCCCCAAGATGACTAAGAGGGGGGGGGGTGAATCAGTTATCTGATAATTTAACCATTCAACTGATTTAAACAATATAATCAATGTACTAATCAACCATAGAAAGATAACCATACACAATTGCACAATAACACAAGATATGTTGACTAGGGAACCTTTTGAAAAGAGTAAACCCCAGTGGGAATGATGCCCACAAAATGATGCACTAATATGAAATTTCCTTGTTAGAGGATGGACCCTATTAGGAGTCTTATGAAATACATTTAGTACATATAAATCCCTGTTAGGAGATTTTGAATCCCTGTTAAAATATTCTAACCCGGTTAAGAGTTTATGGAAGACAGAAGGACCCACTGCCCAAACAGCTTCAAGGCAAGATCTCTGAACCCATTGTCAAAAATATCTTAGAATTATTCAATAGAATAATATGAAATATATTACCTCCTTCACATTATGCCAAAACCACACTCTCTACTACACAAGATCACAATTCCAGATCTTTGTACTCACAAGTCTTCCTTCATCATTGAATTAGCTCTTTTCTTTACTTCATGCATATATTCACATCTCAACCTTCATAATTCATTTTAAAACAAGGAAAAAATTCCTTCTTATATACCAAACTCAAATAATTACAAATGAGTTGGTCCTCAATTACAAAATAATAAATTCTACACGCTACACACAAAATTTCACATAAAACTGCTAGCTTCCAGATACTGTAACTTTCTCCAAACATATCTTCAAAGTTTTCACTATGAACCACATAAACATTAACGAGTCTCCAAAATCCCTTTAACTATGCAAAATTAGATTCCATACCAGCTAAGAGATATCCTCCGATTTCCAAAAATCACTTCACAGAAACACTGTCTAAATATTGCTTTCACCAAAATGCTCATAACTCTCACGAATGAATGAATTTCTTTTTGCGCTATTAACCATAGGTTAATAACACACCAAATAACATACCATCAACTGCAAAAAATCCAATCTACAATACAACATGTGCACAAAACAAAATTGTACCTACTTGCCTACTAATATCCAGAATATCACTGTGTTGACATCAATGACAATCCAAGTCATGAATGCAACAACAACTGCTATAGAATGACTACCAAAATACTTTGCATTCATTCCTAATAGGGGGAGTGAAAGGTAATGATCAATGAGGTTTATCCTATTAGATCATACATTAATACACTTACTATTTTGAATTTGAGCTTGGGCATCATGCAATGTTATTGTTGTCATTGCATGCTTGCTGCTGTTGTGCACCATATATATTTTTTTACACTATTTATTTCATTGAGAATATGAGCTACTATAGTTGGCTATATTCTTTTGGGGTCTGATCTATTATAGTTCTTTCTTTTTTCTTTGAATCATTGTTTACAATTACTTTTGATGCAATATTTGTGTGAAGAACAAGAACAAAATGGTGAACGAGTGTATTTGACAAAGATAAACATGACACATTTTATTGGGCTGATTGGATTGGCCTGGTACCATTTACATGGCTTGGCCAGATATTAAATAGTGAGCTCATGAACAATGTATGATGCCCTAGCTTGCATCCCACGAGCCATCAAGACATTTCCTCATGAAATGATCATAAATAGGAGGTACCACATAGTGAATATCAACACCAAAACAAATAAATAGAGATCAAACACTTCAAAAAATGCCTTGAAGGTAATAAAAATGATTCCCTAGCTATGATATTGCTATCAGGATTTAACTGTGTAGTTTTTTGAGTCAAACTCATTGACCCATTATTCATGAGTAGTGGTTCACATGAACCCATCTCTCATGATAATGAATGGAACACTTAGCACTCATTGGATCTAGGTGATGCTCATAGAGGTGAAGCACTGGGACTTCCCGGGAGGTCACCCATCCTAGTACTACTCTAGATTGAGTGCACTTAACTACGGAGTTTCATCCATGGTTAAACTGACTCTACTTGCGCTTGAGCTAGAGTAGTACTGGGATGGGTGACCTCCCGAGAAGTCTTGATGCTTCACCTCTCTGAGCATCACCTAGATCCAATGAGTGCTAAGTGTTCCATTCATTCCCATGAGAGATGGGTTCATGTGAACCATTACTCATGAATCATGGGTCAATGAGTTTTACTCATAAAACTACACAGTTAAATCCTGATAGAAATATCACAATTTAAATTATTGTGAAAAAATATCTCCTACTTATTGATTCCCTAGCTCTCAAAGCTCACAAGTCATCAAGCATTCCAAATGAAAAGATGTAAACAATGCTAGTATTAAACAGTGAGCTCATGAACAATGTATGATGCCCTAGCTTGCAGCAGCCCATGAGCCACCAAGACATTTCCTCATGAAATGATCATAAATAGGGAGTACCACATAGTCTATTATTTTATTATTGATGTCCCTATTTGATCTAATAGCATCAATATAAAAAATAGAACACTGGTCAATCAAATAGGGACATGAGGTGCTCAAACAATGAGCTCATAAAATAATATATTTAGTCTTAATAAAATCTTATAAAGCAACATATATTGTGTGAAGTGTTTGATGTCTCTTTATTTATTTTGTTGTTGATATTCACTATGTGGTACTCCCCATTTATGATCAAATAGACAAAGCTCAAATGCTTATCTCAAGTGTTAGTGCACTCTTCCCACATGGTGTTGGCCTCTTCACGCACATCAAACTTGAATGCCCTCTTTGCGCCATGCAAAAGTGCAGTGTCATCTTTGTGGCAGCTCTTCGAATTCACAAATTACAAATGACAATTTTTTAATTTTTTTTGTTTATAACCAAATAGGTGTCGCAATTTATGACCTCACCATTTGAGCATTGGCCAATCAAATAGGGATGTGAGGTGCTCAAACGGTGAGCTAATAAACAATGCATGATGCCCTAGTTGTAGGTAGTTATCTCTTCTATAATGATGGAGGAGTGAAAGGTAATGATCAATGAGGTTGCTTCTATTAGATCATACATTAATACACATATTGTTTTGAATTTGAGCTTGTGCATCATCCAATGTTATTGCTTTCATTGCATGCTTGCTATTGTTGTGCACCATATATTATTTTATACACATAGAACAATAGATTTGGGGACTTAGACTTATGTTCAATCCTTAGTAGTGGTTTGGGGAACTAATTACTAGATGAGTGACTACAGTACCCTAGTTTGCATTATTAGATGATCTTGTTTAATTTGTGTTCATTTCATGAAAAGATATATGTAAAGGAAAAGATATTTTTTTATCTAAAGATTACATGTATATATATGAAAAATAACTTGTATATACTATACAAGGAAAATAAATTTTAGAAGAAAATGAAAGAGTACAGGCATACATAAGAGGATGAACATAAATAATAAGGGTGCCAGACATTGTCTGAAGTGATGAATTTTTGACCCGGGTATGAATCTAGTGTGCCCTTGTGTGATCCAGAACCTGCAAAGAAAAGAGAAATGGGGGTTAGATAAAAAAATATCTAAGCAATGAATGGCATCATATTACTGATCCTCATCTACAATTATACATTTGCATAGTCAAGCCATACACTTCTGAAAGAAAAACCAAGCTCACAGTCTCAATGAAATAAATAGTGTATAAAACAATATATGGTGCACAAAAATAGCAAGCATGCAATGACAACAATAACATTGCATGATGCCTGAGCTCAAATTCAAAACAGTACGTGTGTTAATGTATGATCTAATAGTAGCAACCTCATTGATCATTACCTTTCACTCCTCCATCATTATAGAAGAGATAACTACCTACAACTATATTTCATAATTCTTCCTTTGAAGTGTGTGTGTGTGTGTCTATATATATATATATATATATATATATATATATATATATATATATATATATATATATATATATATATATATATATATATATATATATATATATATATATATATATATATATATATATATATATATATATATATATATATATATCAAGTATAATTATGAGTTTACATCATATATTTAGTCTTAATAAAATCTTATAAAACAACATAAAACTAACCCAAAATACTTTGTCTTAATAAAATCTTAATAAAACAATATATTTAGTCTTAATAAAATAATACACTTACTATTTTGAATTTGAGCTGAAGCATCATGCATTGTTTATGAGCTCATTGTTTGATTACCAGCCAATCAAATAGGGACATGAGGTACTCAAACAATGAGCTCATAAACAATGCATGATGCCCTAGCTTGCAACCCACAAGCCATCAAGACATTTCCTCATGAAATGATCATAAATGGTGAGTACCACATAGTGAATATCAATAATAAAATAAATAAAGAGAGATTAAACACTTCACACAATACCTTGAAGGTAATAGAAATGATTCCCTAGCTCTCAAAGCTCGCGGGTCATCAAGCATTCCAAATTAAAAGATGTAAACAATGCCAATATTAAACAGTGAGCTCATGAACAATGTATGATGCCCTAGCTTCCAGCCTATGAGCCATCAAGATATTTCCTTATGAAATGATCATAAATGGGGTGTACCACATAGTGAATATCAACACCAAAACAAATAAAGAGAGTTCAAACACTTCACACAATATATGTTGTTTTATAATATTTTATTAAGACTAGATATATTTGTTTATGAGCTCACTATTTGAGCACCTCATGTCCGTATTTGATTGGTCGGTGCTCTGTTTGTTATATTGATGCTATTAGATGAAATATGGACATTAGTAATAAAATAGGGACATCAAATAGGGACATCAGTAATAAAATAATACACTTATTGTTTTGAATTTGAGCTCATAAAGATTAACTTTTAGAAGAATATGAATGAATGCAAACATACATAAGTGGATGAACATAAATAATGAAGGTACCAAACACTGCCTGAAGTAATGAGGTGTTGACCCAGGCTTCAATCCAGTATGCTCTTGTATGATCCAAAACCTGTAAGGAAGGAAAATATGGGGTTAGTTCCAAAGGATCTAAGCAATGTCTGGCACCCTATTACTGATCCTCATCTATAATTATGCATGTGCATAGTCAAGCCATACACTTCTAAAATGAACTATGCTACATAACATGGGTGTGTGTTAATATGATTCAAAAGCTATTATGCAAGATTGTTTTATTATTGAGATAAGGATATCTTAATTCTACAAGAATAAATGTTTTGAGAAATATTTAAATTTAATTTTGACAATAACATGAGGAGTGATATATTTTAAGCTTTAGCAAGATTTCATACCACTCAGTGTTCGTAGATTATGTTCAATGTGTTATTTATGCTTGTATTGGTGGGAAAACTCTTGAAAACATGCAAAAGAGATTGAATTCAACCATGTTTACATGACAAATGTAGTTTACCTCTAGCCTAAATCAGTGTTGCATACAAATCTGCGGATGCTGCATGGTATGAAGCCTCGCTAAAGCTTGAAAATGATAAGCATTATGATGTTGAGGTATGGTGTGGTAAGCACAAGTATAGTTTCTCGTAAGCTGCTATTGGTATAGTTTTTTATTTTTCAATAGTTGCAAAATCCAGCTTCTCCTATACTTACACGTATGTATACATTATGAGCTTGGCTTTAAAGTCATGTAAATTTGAGTGAAATGGTAATAATATTTAAGAGCAACAAGTATGGCATTTTAAACAAGTATGCATATACATTATATAACAGGAGGAGTGATATATTTTAATGGAAACACTTAATGAGAAGGATGCCTATATAACAGGAGGAGTGATATATTTTAATGACAGTGGACATAAAAATTGCAGTGAAACTCTATACTTTATTATTGTAAGTGGATAGAAATTACAGTGTAAGTAGTAGGATGATTGTTCATGAGCTCATTGTTTAATATTTGGCCAGACCATGTAAATGGTACTAGGCCAACCCAATTAGCCCAACAAAATGTGTCATGTTTATCTTTGTCAAATACACTCGTTCACCATTTTTTTCTTGTTCTTCACACAAATATTGAATCAAAAGTAATTGTAAACAATGATTCAAAGAGAAAAGAAACAACTACAATAGATTAGACCCCAAAAGGATATAGTCAACTACAATATCTCATAGTCTCAATGAAATAAATAGTGTATAAAAGAATATATGGTGGACAACAGCAGCAATAATGCAATGACAACAATAACATTGCATGATAAAATTCAATTATCTTAATTTTTATTCAAATCTATTCAAAACTCCTATCAGCTCATTGTCCAATAGTTAAACTAACCTATGACTTCAAATGAGGAATTATGAAATATAGTTGTAGGTAGTTTTCTCTTCTATAATAATGGAGGAGTCAAAGGTAATGATCAATGAGGTTGTTGCTATTAGATCATACATTAATACACTTACTGTTTTGACAACAATAACATTGCATGATACCAGAGCTCATATTCAAAATAGTAAGTGTATTATTTTATTACTAATGTCCTTATTTTTTTTTTGATGTCCCTATTTGATCTAATAGCATCAATATAACAAATAGAGCACTAGCCAATCAAATAGGGACATGAGGTGCTCAAACAGTGAGCTCATAAACAATGCATGATGCCCTAGCTTGCGGCCCAGGAGCCATCAAGACATTTCCTCATGAAATGATCATAAATGGGGAGTACCTCACAGTGAATATCAACAATAAAACAAATAAAGAAAGATCAAACACTTCACACAGTGCCTTGAAGGTAAGAGAAATGATGTCCTAGCTCTCAAATCTCACAGGTCATCGAGCATTCCAAATGCAAAGATGTAAACAATGCCAGTATTAACATTCATATTTTTCCATTAAATCAACAAATGCAATCAAAATGAAATTGATTTAATGAGAAGACAAAGTTTGAATGCCTACCTCAAGTCATGGCTGCCATATAAAGATCAAATGCTAAGGAACTATGTTATAAAATTTCATGCCAAATTTCAAGGCATGAAATTTTATAACTGTACATATATTTTCTTCGAGTCCCCCACATTGGAAACTCAATGCTAAGGAGTAAAAAGTATGATGTCAAAAAGTATAAAATTTCATGCCTTAAAATTTTATAACATAGTTCCTTTGCAGCTGCCATATGAAGAGCAGTGCAAGATGGCAACTTTCCCATTTTATAACAGTTAGGGCCCTCTTTTAGCATGCTTTATGAGCTTTATGTTTTTACCATGATTTATGAGCTTTATGTTTTTTTTTTAAGTGAATACAAAGATTATCTTAATTTTTTATCTTTAAATTTTTTTCATTTTATGATTTTAAAAATTGAAATAAAAAATATAAACTTTTAAGAAACCTTTACATATTTTCATCAAATGACCCAAAAACATCAAGAATCATCATATATGGTCGCTAATAGCCAACTTTTAGAATAATATGAATGAATCTAAACATGCATAAGTGGATGAACATAAATAATGAAGATACCAGACATTGCCTGAAGTAATGAAGTGTTGACCCAGGGTTGAATCTAGTATGCTCTTGTATGATCCAAAACCTGCAAGGAAGGAAAAGATGGGGTTAGATCCAAAGGATCTAAGAAATGCCTAACACCCTATTACTGATCCTCATCTAGAATTATGCATGTGCAATGTGAATAAAAACTAAGAGTATTGAATTCTTTCATGCAATGTTATTGTTGTCATTGCATGCTTGCTGCTGTTGTGCACCATATATTGTTTTATACACTATTTATTTCATTGAGACTGTGAGCTATTGTAGTTGACTGTATTATTTTGGGGTTTTATCTATTGTAGTTGTTTCTTTTTTCTTTGAATCATTGTTTACAATTACTTTTGATGCAATATTTGTGTGAAGAACAAGAACAAAATGGTGAACGAGTGTATTTGACAAAGATAAACATGACACAATTTGTTGGGCTAATTGGGTTGCTCTGGTACCATTTACATGGCCTAGCCAGATATTAACAGTGAGCTCATGAACAATGCTAGTATTAAACAATGAGCTCATGATCAATGTATGATGCCCTAGCTTGCAGCCCGTGAGCCATCAAGACATTTCCTCATGAAATGCTCATAAATGGGGAGTACCACAAAGTGAATATCAACACCAAAACAAATAAAGATAGATCAAACACTTCACACAATGCCTTGAAGGTAATAGAAATGATGTCCTAGCTATCAAAGCACGTAGGCAATCAAGCATTCAACATGAAAAGATGTAAAAAATGATAGTATTAAATAGTGAGCTCATGAACAATGTATCATGCCCTAGCTTGCAACCTATGAGTCATCAAGACATTTCCTCATGAAATGATCATAAACGGGGAGTACCACATAGTGAATTGAGGGGATAAGCTAGGATAGGGATAAAATAGGATAAACAAGCTTGTCTATACTCCTGATCCTCCACTAGGATCTCAGTGACTCTCCACACCTCAATAGGTCTCTAGGTTTCCTTTTCCTTATAATTACTTCCCCTAACCTTCCTAAACTTCCCACCAAGTTTCACACTACCATTCTTACACCTTTTTGCTTTGCATTCTCTCAACTAGCCTCTCATATAGGCTAACAAGGGTCTTTTTGACTCCTGGCTTCTTACTGACCTTCAACAGAGGAAGTCAAGGCTTCAAATGTCTTTTTAAGACCAATTACACCTCCTCCATGCATTCTTGAGGTTTTGGGAGCACCCGATCTAGGGTTTCCTTTGGAAAATAGGGCTACTAGACTAGCCCAATTAGCCCTCCACCTGGATTTGTAGGAGCTTTTATGCAAAATATTTAGGGATTCAATAACCCTAGTCTAAACAACATGTTCTTTTATTAACCCCCTCTAAGTTATTTTAGGGTTCTTAGGTGCTCAAGAGGCCATACAGTGGCCGTACTAAATTAGGGGGTTTTAGGATTGTTTTGGCCCCTTGCATACACAGTCTAAAATCTAGGTGCGGCAGCACCTTTCCTCAACTCCACCTACTCACTCCTTCATATCATAGGGTCTTAAAATATCCCTCCACACTCCTCTAAGATGGTAGGTCTTTAAACTTTCCCTAGCTCCCTTGGCACACCTCTTTCTTGGCAATCTACTCCTAGCCAAATGGCTCCAATTTGCCTAGGGCATCATCAAGCTATAGCTTGCCTTGATCTTCTAGGCTCCTGCATTGGAACACACATACATGAGGGTCTATACTCTCATAATCCAAATTTTCATGGGAATCCCACAGTGGATTAGAGATTTATAGCCCTAGCTTCCATTCTTCTCCATACAGGCCGAGACTGGGCTAAAACCAGTAAATGTAAACAAACTAACAAAACTTATAAAAGAAAAAGGAAAATAAGAGCACACAAATGGAAATATACACATAAAAAACACCATCCAAAAGTGGATTCACATAGATATTAGTATATTCATAGAGTTTCAGTCATTCATAGGTGACTATTTTCACACATTTCTTCACTAACTTGCCTCTTCATACAGTAGTTTTTCAATTATGACAATCCCACCCATACATTAGGGTTCCAAAGCATTAAGTATGATTTTCTTGGAGTCCATGTTAGGTCATTAGTTCCTTTAATGCCTCTTTATCTTAGGTAACTTATTACAAGCAAAAAGTTTCTTAGCAACTTTTAAAAGTTGCTAGCAATTTTGGAGCAATTTTTAGTTGCTTGAGCAACTTTGCTCATTCTTCTTAATAGACCACTTGTAGGCCTTCCAAAACATTCAAGTGCATCACATGACCATAATACACTAACTCCTAAACCACTATTCAAGAAAAATCCCAAAAACCTCAAGTTGACACTTGGCTTGAGTTGATGGGCAAAGCAAACTAAAGAAGACTAGCAAACCTCTAGGACTTAATACAAATCCTAGGCACAACCAAAATTGAGTCCAACTCCAATGTGACTCTTATTTCTACTTAAATTTCTTTAGACACACCAAAATGACAAGGTAAGGGGCCTCATAGAGGTTCTCCTACACCATACTCCCCCTCAGCACAAGCTAAGGTACTTTAGGATCTAGCAGTGCTGGATCAATCCCAAACTTCTTAAACTGTCCTTCCTCTATCCATGTAGCTTTAGATTCTAGTTTTCCTTTCCATTTGATTAGATGTTCCATGTAGACTTGATGTCTTGTGCTCTTCTTCACTCTAGATTCCAAAATGCTCTCTGCTCTAGTTGGTGCCTTCTTAGGCATGACATTCGTGTCAATTTCTTGTAATACCTTAGGTGGACCTATTTCTTACTGACTGATATCACCCTTGAATCTGATCATGTTTCCAACATTCAACAGCAGTGAGATGGCTAAATCTGAAGGTAAGTCCACCTTGTAGGCATTCTCTCCATATTTTTCTAAAACCTTGCATGGGCCTACTCTTCTAATTTATAGCTTAGTAGACATGCCCTTTTGCATTCTTGCTTTGCTAAGATGGACCATAACATAGTCCCCAATCTAAAATTGTACATCTTTCCTCTTTTCATCTACTTTGGCCTTGAGTTTTTGAGTAGATTCCACAATGGTTTTCTTCACTTTCTCTTGAACCTCCTTGATGGTTTGAGTGAAATCTTCAGCTTGTCCACTCTGCAACTCCATAGAACCTAAGTCCCTCAATTCACATACTCCCCTGGGGTGTATCCCATAAACTATCTCAAAAGGACTTCTTCCTATGGTCCTATTCACACTATCATTATATGCATATTCAGCCTAAGAGATAACAAGATCCCAAGTCTGCCCATACTCCTTTGTCAAGCACCTTAACAAGTTACCAAGCACCCTATTGATAACCTCAGTTTGACCATCAGTTTGAGGATGGTCTGCTGAACTGAAAGAGAGATTAGTTCCCAGCCTTTTCCATAAAGTTTGCCAAAAATGGCCCATGAACTTGCTATCCCTATTTGACACCATACTCAAAGGAAGTCCATGAATCCTAACTATCTCCTTAAAGAAGAGATGTGCAACATAACTTGCATCATGAGTTGTCTTGCAAGGAATAAAGTGACTCATTTTAGAGAACCTATCCACAACAACATAAATGCTATCCATACCTAATTTTGTTTTAGGGAGTCCAACCACAAAGTCCATACTTACACACTCCCATGGCCTATTCAGAATTGGTAGAGGTTGATAAAGTCCAGCATTACTTGAACCTCCTTTTTCTCTTTGACATATCCCACATTGCTCAACATACCTCTTGACATCCCTTGCTAACTTAGTCCAAAAATAGTATCTCTATACTAACTCCAATGTCTTTTTTATGCCAAAATGACCACTTAGGCTTCCATTATGCTTTACTTGGATCAAATTTTCCCTCATGGATCCTCTAGGTACACAAAGCTGATTACCTCTGAACAACAATCCATTTTGAAGGGTGTAATCTGCAAACTCACTATGAAAGTGGTTCGCAAACTCTAGGAATACCTTGTAGGCTTGTGAGAAGTCTTCATCCTCCTCATATAAGTCTTTAAAACCTGCTATTCCAATGCTTTGTAGTTGTACCTCTTGGATAGTTAATAAATTTCTACTTAAGTCATCTACTACGTTGTTGAGTTGTCCCTTCTTGTGCTTAATTATGAAGGTAAAGGACTAGAGATACTCCATCCATTTCAAGTGCCTGTTACTAAGCTTCTCCTAAGTGTTTATGTAGCTTAAAGCCTAATTATCTGTGAAGACAACAAATTCTTTTGGCAAAAGGTAATGCTTCCACTTCTTGAGAGATTGTACTAAGGCATACAACTCCAATTCATAACTTGAATACTTCTTCTTTGCCTCATTGAGCTTCTCACTGAAGAATGCCATAGGCCTTCCTTCTTGACTTAAAACACCCCCTACTACTATACCACTTGCATCACATTCGATGGTAAACAATTTATCAAAAGTAGGCAAGAGTAGGATAGGTTTAGTGGCTACCTCTTGCTTCAAAGTTTGGAACCCTTTCTCAGCTGCCTCGGTCCATTTGAACTTAGTTTTCAGCCCTCCTTTGATAGTATCCAATACTAGTGCACATATCCCACTAAAGTTCCTAATGAAATTTCTATAAAATTGGGCTAAACCATGAAAACTCCTCACTTATGTCCCTATTTTTGGGGTAGATCAATTCAAGATTGCCTCCACCTTGCTTTGTGCCATTTTCAAATTACCTTTGGACACTACAAAGCCCAAATAAATCAGCTCTTGTTGCATGAACTCACATTTTTCTAGGTTGATGGCTAGCTACTCTTCATGTAGCTTCTTCATGACCAACCTTAAGTGCTCAAGATGCTCTACTCTTGTCTTTTTGTAGATGAGTATATCATCTAGGTACACCACTACAAATCTACCTGTGAAGTCCTTCAAGACCTCATTCATTAACCTCATGAAAGTGCTTGGGGCATTAGTAAGCCCAAATGGCATGACAAGCCATTCATACAATCCATCAATGGTTTTAAAAGCGGTCTTCCACTCATCACCTTCCTTAATTCTGATTTGGTGATAACCACTCTTCAAATCCAGCTTTGTAAAATACATAGCACCTCCTAAGCAATCCATTATGTCTTCAATTCTTGGAATCGGAAACCTATACCTAATGGTAATCCTATTGATAGCCCTTGAATCCATACAAATTCTCCATTTACCTCCTTTCTTGGATGCTAAAATCATAGGGACTGCACATGGACTAATGCTCTTCTTAATCAGCCCTTGATCCAACAATTCTTGTACTTGTCTTGCTACTTCCTTATTCTAGTCTGGGGTTAGCTTGTATGCTGCTTTATTAGGCAAGGATGCACTAGGTACAAAGTCAATTTGATGACTTATGGATCTCCTTGGACGTAAAGTGGCAGGGGTTCCATCACTCACAATGTCTTTGAATTCTTCCAACATTTGCTACACTTCCAATGGTAAATCTGCCTACAACTTCTTTTCTTCCTCCTTTGGCTTCAGCATAATAGCACACCCAATGGTCTCCTCTTCCTGTAGTAAATGTAGGAACTCTTTTCCACCACTAAGCAACACACTAGGTGTCTTAGAAGTTCCCTCTTCATTCTCTACCAAGGATTGAATTTTGAAAGTCTTTCCATCCTTTTTAAATGAAATGGAGTTCTCCTCTTCATCATGAATCATTTTCCTATCAAATTTCCAAGGTCTTCCTAAGAGAAGATGGCATGCATCCATGGGAAAAACATCACAAAGAATTCTATCCTTGTAGCCTTCAATAGAAAACTCTACCCATGTCTTCTCATTAACTAGCACACTCTGCTCCTGGTTCAACCAAATGACCTTGTATGGGTTTGAATGTGGAACCTTAGTGAGTTTAAGCTTCTTTTTTGCCTCCTCTACTATGATGTTATCTGTACACCCTAAATCTACTATAACCTTGCATACTTTTCCTTTTATCTTGTACCTAACTCTAAAAAGAGCTCTTCTTTGCTTGGGTTCACCTTGATTAGGCTGCCTGATGAGTACCCTTCTGAACATAAGATTCTCCCCCATTTCTGATTCTAATTTGCTGACTTCATTATTGCATGAGTTGTTGTTGTCCTCTTGGGTATATGCTACCCTCTTCTCATTATTTGATGTTGATGGTTTATACGGACACCTATAGGTAGGGTGTCCAAGATGTCCACACTAATAGCACTTCATGGTGGAAAAATAGGAGCTACTTCTCCCTATTCCTCTTCCTCTATTTCCTTGAGAACCTCTTCCTCTTCCATAAGATCCTCTTGTATTGACTTCTAAACTTTGTTCCAAGAGTCTATTTTCCCCTTGATGTCTTGATTCACCACCTCTACTAGAACCTCCTCTTTGACCCCCTCTAGAGTCTCTACCTCTTCCCCTATTCTTGGAGTTAGGTTCTTGCTTTCTCCTCTATTTGTCTTCAAGTTTTTGTGCCATATACTAACACTCAAGTATGGTGGTGGGAGTGAACAAACTCATCTCCTCAACTATGATCCATTTCAAGCCACTCAAGTACCTTGCCACTTTAATGCTTTCTTCCTCTTTAATTTTGGACCTTAAGCTCAACTTGTGGAACTCTTCTATGTAGGTGGCTACATCCATCTCCTTCTGTTTAAGATTCAATCTCTTCCTATGCTACTGTATTTCATAATTAGCTGGTAAGTAGGCTTCCCTGGCTATGTTAACCATTTCTTTCCAATTAGAGATTGGATTCTTCCCCTCTTTTTCTCTTTCACCCTGTAGATAGTTCCACCATGTTAAAGCTTGTCCCCTTAACCTGGATTTGGCCACTTTGAACTTATGTGCTTCTGAGACCTCTTCAAATTCAAAGTGATTCTCCATGCCTTCAATCCATTGTAGCACAAGTTATGTATCCATCCTCCCAGTGAGTAATGGGACACCTTCAAGTGCCTTGCCTGTAACAGCCTTTAATGCTTTCAAAAATTGTTCATCTTAAGTAGGAGGATCTGGTGTAGGTACCTTATCATCAATGGTATCTTCTTTTACCTTGGTATCTTGCTACTCAATCCTATCAGTCACCCTATCTTCTTTTTGTTGGGACATTATCCAAATGCATCTCCATCTGCATCAATCTTTTTCCTATAGGAGCCTATTGGCCTCCTCTTGTTCTTCTACCTTTTTAGAAAGCTCTACATTAGTCACCAAGTTCTTTTTATGTGATGACCCCACTAATTCTTTTGATGGTTGAAACATCAACAAATCACCTCCCAAGCCTTAATAGGCTCTGATACCAATCTGATGGGATAAGCTAGGATAGATAAGCTTGTCTATGGTCCCGATCCTCCACTAGGATCTCAGTGTCTATCCACACCTCAATAGGTCTCTAGGCTTCCTTTTCATTATAAGGACTTCCCTTGACCTTCCTAACCTTCCCACCAAGTTTCACACTACCATTCTTACACCTTTTTGCTTTGCATTCTCTCAACTAGCCTCTCACATAGGCTAAAAAGGGTCTTTTTGACTCTTGGCTTCTTACTGAGCTTCAATAGAGGAAGTCAAGGCTTCAAATGTCTTTTTAAGACCAATTACACCTCCTCCATGCATTCTTGAGGTTTTGGGAGCACCCGATCTAGGGGTTCCTTTGGAAAATAGGGCTACTAGACTAGCCCAATTAGCCCTCCACTCGGATTTGTAGGAGCTTTTATGAAAAATCCTTAGGAATTCAATAACCCTGGTCTGAACAACATGTGATTTTATTAATCCCCTCTAAGTTATTTTAGGGGTCTCAGGTTCTCAGGAGGCCGTACAGTGGTCGTACTGAATTAGGGGGTTTTAGGACTGTTTTGGCTCCTTGCATACACAGTCTAAAATCTAGGTGCGGAAACACCTTTCCTCAACTCCTCCTTCTCCCTCCTTCATATAATATGGTCTTCAAACATTCCTCTACACTCCTCTAAGAGGGTAGGTCTTGAAACTTTCCCTAGCTCCCTTGGCACACCTCTTTCTTGGCAATTTGCTCCTAGCCGAATGGTTCCAATTCGCCTAGGGCATCATCAAGCTATAGCTTGCCTTGATCTTCTGGTCCCCTACATTGGAACACACATACATGAGGTTCTATACTCTTATAATCCAAAGTTTCATGGGAATCCCATGGTGGATTATAGAGTTACAGCCCTAGCTTCCATTCTTCTCCAAATAGGCTGAGAATGGGCTAAAACTAGTAAATGTAAACAAACTAACAAAACTTATAAAATAAAAAGGAAACTAAGAGCACACAAATGGAAATATAAACATACAAAACACCATCCAAAAGTGGATTCACATAGATATTAGTATATTCATAGAGTTTCAGTCATTCATAGGTGACTATTTTCACACATTTCTTCACTAACTTGCCTCTCCCTACAGTAGTTTTTCAATTATGACAATCCCACCCATACATTAGGGTTCCAAATAATTAAGTATTCTTTTTTTGGAGTGCATGTTAGGTTATTAGTGCCTTTAATTCCTCTTTAGCTTAGGTAACTTATTACAAGCAAAAAGTTGCTAGCAATTTTGGAGCAATTTTTAGTTGCTTGAGCAACTTTGCTCATTCTTCTTAATAGACCACTTGTAGGCCTTCCAAAAAATTCAAGTGCATCACATGACCATAATACACTAAATCATAAACCACTATTCAAGAAAAATCCCAAAAACCTCAAGTTGACACTTGGCTTGAGTTGATGGGCAAAGCAAACTAAAGAAGACTAGCAAACCTCTAGGACTTAATACAAAGCCTAGGCACAACCAAAATTGAGTCCAACTCCAATGTGACTCTTATTGATACTTACATTGCTTTAGACACACCAAAATGACAAGGTGAGGGCCCTCATAGACGTGCTCCTTCACCATGAATATCAATAGCAAAACAAATAAAGAGAGATCAAACACTTCACACAATGTCTTGAAGGTAAAAGAAACGATGCCCTAGCTCTCAAATCTCATGAGTCATCAAGCATTCCAAATGAAAAAATGTAAATAATGCCAGTATTCAATAGTGAGCTCATAAAAAATGTATGATGCCCTAGCTTGCAACTCACGAGCCATCAAGACATTTCCTCATGAAATCATCATAAACAGGGAGTAACACATAGTGAATATCAATAGAAAAACAAATAAATAGAGATTAAAAACTTCACACAATGCCTTAAAGGTAATAGCAATGATGCCCTCACTCTCAAAGCTTGCATGTCATCGAGCATTCCAAATTATAAGATGTAAACAATGCCACAATTAACAATGCTAAGATGTAAGCAATGCCACTGAAATTGATTTAATGAGAAGACAAAGCTCGAATGCCTACCTCAAGTGTCAGTGTCCTCTTCCCACATAGTCTCAGCCTCTTTATGCATGCCAAAATTGAATGCCCTCTTCGCGCTATGCAAAAGTGCAGTGTCATCTTCGTGACAGGTCTTCGAATTCACAAATTACAAATGACACTTTCTTTGTCTTTTTTTTTTTATAAACACGTGTGTGTCAAAATTAGGACACCATCATTGCTATTATGACACCATCAGGGGCACTTGCAAAAAACACACAAAAAAAAACACAAATTGTAGTGGCATCACAAATTGGCATTGAAATTCAACCCCAAATGTTGTAGTGAGTAGAACAAAGCTAGAAGCTAAGTCAAAGAAATATATATTTGTTGGATATCGAATTGATGAATTTGGCTATAGAATTTGGGATGTTGAAACTCATAAAATTGTAAGTAGGGATGTCATATTCAATGAGAAAGTGTTGTACAAATATCAATTGTAGCAACATGAGAAGATGATGTTCTAGTGGTTCCTCATGCTCTACAAAAACATTAACAAATACCACAAAATCTAGTGAATGTTAAACGGTTAAAAAATCTTAGTAGACCTCCTAAAAGGTTCTCTCCCTCTTTATATTCTATTTCATTAACATATACTGGTGAACCATAAGGATATGATTAAGCTATGTAAGTGGACACAAAGGTTAAGTGAGAGCTTACCATGGAAGAAGAAATGGACTCGTTGCTGAAAAATCAAACATGGGTAGTATGTAGGTTACTTGTAGGTAAAAAGGAATTACCAATTAAATGGGTTTATAGGCTGAAAGAGGAGGATGGAGGTAAGTAAAGATTCAAATCTAGGTTGTTTTTAAAGGGATCTAGATAGAAAAAGGGCATTGGTTTTGATGCAATTTTTCTCTAGTTGTAAAAATGACTTCTATACACACTATTTTAAGTATTGTGGTGACTTAAGATTTTCATTTAGAACAACTTGATGTTAAAATATCTTTTCTCCATGGTGATTTGGAAAAAGATATAAATATGAAAAATCCATAAGGTTTTGAGATCAAAGGTAAGGAGAAATTAGTGTGCAGATTGAAGAAAAGTTTATTTGGCTTAAAGCAAGCACCTTGACAATGGTATATTAAATTTGATAGCTTTATGACTAAGCATGGCTACTATTGGTGTAGTTTAGACCATTGTATTTATTTTAAGACATTGGATAATGACAATTATATTATTTAATGTTTATATGTTGATGATATGCTTATAGTAGGGTCTAACATGAATGATATTAAGGATTTGAAACAAAAATTAGCACATCCATTTTCTATGAAGGATTTGGGGCCAAAAAAACTAATCCTTGGTATGAAAATTTGTAGAGATAGGAAGAACAATAAACTGACTCTATCTCAAGATGATTATGTTGAAAATTTGTTGCAATGATTCCATAGGGAGAATGCAAAAGTTTTCAGTACACCTTTTCCTGTTCACTTGAAATTTAATAAGGAGATGTGTCCAAAGACACAAGAGGAGGAAGACAAAATTTCCAAGTTACCATATGCCTCAGCTATAGGCAATTTTATGTATGTCATGGTATGCACTAGACCAGTTATTGTACATGTCATAGGAGTTGTCAATAGGTATTTGAGTCATCCCAGAGTTGAGCATTGGAATGCATTAAAATGGATTCTCAGATATTTGAGAGGTACATCCAATAAATGTTTATGTTTCATGGGCTTTAATAATGATTTAAAAGCCTCTGTTGACTCAAATTTTGTAGGGGATTTAGATACCAGGTGGCGTACTATAGGTTATGTATTCACTATTGGTGGGACAATAGTGAGTTTTATTTCTTGACTACAAAAGGTGGTTGATTTATCCAATATAGTGAAAGAGTATGTTTCTACTACAAAGGTAGCTAAGGAGATGATATGGCTGAAATTCTTCATGGAAGAGTTCGAAGAATCAAAGATTGACAATTATATATTTACAAATAGCCAGAGTGTCATCCATCTTACAATGAATTATGCCTTGCATTCAAAGAACAAACATATATAGTTGAGGTATTACTTCTTTCAGTCTGTATTGGATAATGGATAGTTAAATATGGAAAAGATACATACATATGAAAATCTAGTGGATATGTTTACAAAGGTAGTGACAAGGGAGAAGCTGAACTCCTCTTTAGGTTCGGTTCCTCTTCATGAATGAAAACAAGAAAAGGAACAACAAATTCTAGGGTGGGTCAATCCAATGGGAGCTTTAGGGATAGCAGTGTTACTTTAGGATTAGTCTCAAATTTGAAGGTTTCTTAGTGTGGAGCCTGATAAATCCCCAAGTTGGAGATTGTTGGTTTGTGGTGACTGATTAGGAAACTACTATACACTTTTAATTTATTATGAGATTTAGGGAAATGGCCCAATTTTTTTTTTTGGGCAAGGAGGTAGGGTTGACTCTTCAAGCATTTTTGAGTTGATGTGTCAAGAATTTATCTATGTTGACATGTCAAGATTTTCCTTAGGTTGACTCATTAATAATTTTTAGAGTTAACTTGTAACTAACATAAGTCTTTTTATAATTGCTTAGGGTTAGGTTTTTCTCAATATATGATAATTTCATAGCTTCTTGCAATGGTATTGAGTTGCAAGGAATTGTAGATTGTAACAAGAAGAAATTAATGGATAATAAGATTGGATTCTCTATTTGGTGGACGTAGCCCAAGATTGGGTGAACCACATTAAATCTTTGTGACTTCTTGTTCTACTTATGTGTTATTTAGTCCTTTGCATTATCGATTATATTTTCCTATAACTATTATATTTCTATCAACTAATCCTAACACAAAATAGGTATGCATTAAGTGCAATGATGAAGTCCTAATATGAAATCTATAATAAAAACACACAAAGGTAGGTGCTAAATAATCATGAAATTGTAGGACACTTAGGTGTTTGCAATTTATGATGAAACACATAAATAGATATCCACATACATATAATATATATACATAAGTGTGTGTGTGTGTGTGTGTGTGTCTATATATATATATACATATGTATATGTATATGTATATGTATATGTATATGTATATGTATATGTATATATATATATATATACATTTATATGTATATGTATATGTATATATATATATATATATATATATATATATATGTATATATATATATATATATATATATATATATATATATATATATATATATATATATATATATATATATATATATATATATATATATATATATATATATATATTGTGTGTGTTGTTAGATTAATTGTGTGTTGTCTTTGATGTCACACAAATGTCATATTATTTATCAAGCTCAGTCAGTCAGCAAAGCAGTTCCTTGTATTTACCAAGTTCAGTCGATTAGAAGGCGGTTTTCAGTGTCTACGGAGATATCTCGGGTGTCAAAGAAAAGTATGGCAAAAAATAGTGTTAATAGAGCTTCCATGGTTAACGAAGGAATGTTAGTGTTTACCGAGTTCACTCGGTCTCCAAAGGATGTTGCAGAATTCATAGTGCTTACCAAGTTCTCTCGGTCACCAAAGGAAATCTTTTCAGATTAATGTTTACAGAGCAAGGTCGGCCCAGTAAAGGATTTTGTTAATTTGAGAAATAAAGTTTGATTATTCCAGCTGACTATTGTAATGATTAGTAATGTTATTAGTGCCGTCTTGACAATCTTAATGGACAATCTAAATGGTATATATAGAAGGTCAAGTTGTGAATTAAAAGTGTGGAAGTGAAAAAAAAAAGGATAGTGTGAGCAAATTTTGAAGGATGATTAGATATCCTTGAGGAGTAGCAGAGATATATTTTGATCAGGAAGGATCTAGTGAAGTAGAATAGAGATCTGTATTCAGCAATTCAGTTGCATCATTATTTAGGTCATTTCATTATTACTTTCTTACCATTGTAGCAGTGATTTCAAAATCTCCTAACCGAGTTGGTTTAACAGCCATTTTGTAAATCCTCTAACAAGGTGACAGTTCTATTGAATTGTTTCAAGACCTCTTACAAGGCCACTCCTAATAGGGTGATTAAATCCTCTAACAAGGTCACATCTAATAGTGTGTTTTGTAACCTTTTACCAGGTTGGCTCCTAATAGGGCATCACTTTAGAAGAGTGAAAAATAGTAACTAGTTACATTGGTGGTTTTTCCCATTGGTGGTTTTTCCTATATTAGGTTTCCACGTTAAATCTAGTGTCTCTTGTGTTCATGTTATTTTCTTTATTCATGTATGTTAATCACTGATGAATGCTTAAGAACAGTTATAATTAATACTCACTGCAATAACCAAGTTTCAGCATTTCTCTGTATGTTTGCCAAATAATAGTAGCAAATGCTTTAATAAGACATCTAAGGGATCTGTGGAAAGAAAACTTATGGTTAACTGATTCACCCCCCCTCTCAGTTACTACATCTATATTTCCAACAATTGGTATCAGAGCTTTTGGTGCTTGCAGGAAGGGTTTCAAGGAGCTAAGCTAAAGACCAAGATGTCTTACAAGAGAGAATTTCCAAGGCTTAATAGAGATAACTTTTCAGCATGGCAAGGTCTCATGAGACTTCATCTGGCTTCCATTGGTGACTCAGGATGCAAATATATTGATCAGGAATATACAGTTCCTACTGGCACATTAACTATTGAAGACATTGCAGAGAAAAAGAACCATAACACCATGATGATAGACATTGCATCAACTCTTAGCTATGAAGAATTTGATGAGATCAAAGACTGCACAAATGCTTATGAAATGTGGAACAAGCTGAAGAAAATTTATGGTGGTGATGACAATGTGAAGAGAGCCAAAGAAGAAAGCCTAAGAGGACATTTTGATCAAATGAAGATGAAAGAAGGTGAAAACATTGCAAAATATGTTGAAAGAATCAAGGTGAGTGTTAGTGCAACCAAAGCTTCTAGAGGAAAAAATGATGATGAAACTATTATAAGTAAGGTTCTTAGAACATTGCTTCCTATCTATGCAATAAGAGTATTTGCTATT
The DNA here is from genome assembly GCA_027943335.1 of Chamaecyparis obtusa. NCBI lineage: Eukaryota > Viridiplantae > Streptophyta > Pinopsida > Cupressales > Cupressaceae > Chamaecyparis > Chamaecyparis obtusa. The sequence goes on from BSBK01003194.1 coordinate 125,466, forward strand.
CAAGAAAGAAGATGTGAACAAAATCACAATATAACTTTGGATGCCTTAGTTGGAAGATTAACAACTTTTGAATTGGATAACTATGACAACTATGTTCCAACTTCTAAAAATATTGAATCAGGATTTGAGGCCAAACTTTCACTTAAGAAGGGCAAGAAAATCCAGTCAGAAAGTGAAGAAGAATCAGAGGAAAGTTCAGATAGTGATCTTGAAGTTATTGAAGCATTACTTGCAAAGAAATATACTAGAGGTAGAGGTAAATACAAAGGTAAAACTCCTTTAATCTATTTCTCATGTGAAGAAATTGGTCATATTGCAGCTAGGTGCCCAAACAAGAAAAGCAAGGATGAGAAGAAAGGTCACAAGTACAATGGCAAGAAGAATTTCAAGTCATTCAAAGATAACAATAAGAAAACATGTTTTTTGGCTAAGGATTCTGATGATAGTGAAGAAGAAATTGTCTTCATTGCTGTAAAAGATGAATCTGATGATGATGAAGATGAGTGGCACTTATCTCCCATATAAGCAAAAATGATACATGGATTATAGATAGTGGATGCTCACATCATATGACTGGTGACAGAACAAAGTTTGAACACATTGAAGACTATGATGGTGGTAATGTAAGGTTTGGAAACAATGAACCTTGTTGTATAAAAGGAAGAGGACGAATTTCATTAACCAAAGAACTTGTATGTGATAATGCATATTGGGTTGAAGGACTAAAGCATAATCTTCTAAGTGTAGCACAACTAATCAACATTGGATTCAAGGTTGAATTCATGGATGGCAAAGCAAGACTGCTAGATGACAAAGGAAAATTGATTGGTTCAGGCAAACAAACCAAAGGTAACCTATTTTATTGCTCAAATTGAAGAAAGTTGGTTATGGCACAAAAGGTTATGTCATGTAAATTTTGATAATATGGTGAAAATAAGAAAACTCAAGAAAGTAAGAGGTATTCCTACTTTGAAGAAACCTGATGTTGGTCTATGCAAGAATTGTCAGATTGGTAAAATGGGAAAGACTAGCTTTAAAAGTAAAAACTATCAGTCTGAAGATATTTTGGATATTGTGCATACTGATTTATGTGGACCTATTGGAGTTGAAAGCTATACTGGAGAAAAATTCTTTATTCTCTTTGTTGATGATTACTCTAGAATGATGACTGTTATGTATTTAAGACAAAAATCAGAGGCATTTGAGAAATTCAAATGGTATCTGGCAAGAGTAGAAAAGCAAACAGGAAAAAGAATGAAGTGCTTGAGATCAGACAAAGGTGGTGAATTCATCTCCCATGAATTCAATAATTTCTGCATTGAAAGAGGAATCAAAAGATAGGTATCAGCCCCAAGAACTCCTGAGCAGAATGGAATAGCTGAAAGAAGGAACAAATCTATCATGGATTGTGCAAGGACTCTAATGATTGAAAAGAAAATTGCTATGAAATAATGGAAGGAAGCTATTAGCACTGCAGTTCATACCTTAAACCGAGTACAGTTGAGGAAAGACACATTCAAAACTTCTTATGAGTTATGGTATGGCTATAAACCCAATGTAAGTTACCTGAAAGTATTTGGTAGTAAATGATGCATCTTAAAAGAATCTAGAAAATGAAAATTTGATGTAAAAAGTGATGAAGGAATATTTTTGGGATCTTGTTGCAAAAGTAAAGCATAAAGATGTCTAAATTTATCTACTCACAAAATTATAAAAAGTGCACATGTGAAAGTTGATGAGTTTGAAGAAAAGACTGAAGAAGAAAGCAAAAAGGAACCAGAGGATTACAAAAGATTTTCTTACATTGAACCTGATACATTGCCAGACACATCTGTCAATAAGGAAACTACATCTACCAAGCCCAGTATAGTAACCGAGTCACAAGAAGAAATTTAAATCGAGTCACAAGAAACCGAGTCTCAGCCTGAAGCTACCGGGCGAATATCTACCGAGCTCGAGCAAACTGAACTTGAAGATGAAATTCAAGAAGATGACAATGTAACTCATTGAAGAAGCAAGGAACCTGTATTGGCCAAGTATGTCAGGAAGCATCATACACCAGATCAAATTATTGGAAACAAATCAGATGGTACTATGACAAGAAGTAAACTGAAAGGTACATGTTTACTTGCTGACTTTGAACCTAAAAATGTTAAAAATGCATTGGAAAATGAAAGTTGGATTGAGGCTATGAATGAAGAAATAGAACAAATAGAGAAAAACAAGACATGGACTCTTGTACCTAGGCCTAAAGACAAAAATGTAATTGGAACAAAATGGGTATTCAAGAACAAGCTGAATGAAGATGGTCAAGTATCTAGAAACAAAGCTAGATTAGTGTGTAAAGGGTATTCTCAAGAAGAAGGTATAGATTATGGAAAAAATTTTACTCCTATTGCAAGATTAGAAGGTGTAAGAACTCTACTTGCATATGCAGCACATAAAAGATTTAAGGTATATCAAATGGATGTAAAATCTGCATTTCTCAATGGTATTCTTGATGAAGAAGTCTACATTAAGCAACCTGAAGGTTTTGTTGATCCAGACAAAAAGGATATGGTCTGCAAGTTACACAAAGCATTTTATGGTCTAAAACAAGCCCCTAGAGCATGGTATGAAAGATTACATAACTATCTTATTCAGATTGGTTTCAAAAGAGCTAATGATAATAGTAGTTTCTACATCAAGGAAGGACCAGATAATAGAATTGTTTTGGCAGAAATATTTGTGGATGATACTGTGTTTACAGGTAATGATGATCAATGCAAAGAATTTTTAGATAAAATGAACAAAGAATTTGAAATGTCTATGTTTGGTCAGATAAAGTTTTTTGTTGGTCTTCAAATTCAGCAGAGCAAGAATGGTATCTACATTACTCAGTCTAAATGCATCAAGGAAATACTTAAAAAGTTTGGTATGGAAGATGCAAAACCAGTTGGTACCCCCATGTGTACTGGACTGAAGCTTACCAAAAATGATGATTCAAAAGAAGTAGATCAGACCTTATATAGATCAATGATTGGAAAAATATAGTATGTAGTTCATACAAGGCCTAATATTGCCTTAGCAGCTGGTATAGTAGCAAGATTCTAAACAAAACCAAGAGAAAATCATATGATGGAAATCAAAAGAATCTTGAGATACTTGAAAGGAACTGAAGATTATGGATTGTGGTATAAATTTGGAGGTAATCTAGACTTAAAAGTGTTTACTGATGTTGATTGGGTAGGAAACATTGATGACAGAAAAAGTACAAGTGGTGGAGCATTCTTTCTTGGCAAGAGGTTGGTATCTTGGACCAGTAAAAAGCAAAATTGCACATCCCAATCCATAGTAGAAGTAGAATATGTTGCTGCAGTAGTAAACTACTCTAATATTGTTTGGTTCAAATAGTTATTGGAAGGCATGAAGGTTGAGATCAAAGAACCAGTTGTTATATTTTGTGATAATACAAGTGCAATAAATATTTCAAAGAATCCAATAATGCATTCCAAAACCAAACACATTGCTATAAAATATCACTTTGTCAGAGAATTGGTGCAGGACAAGGAAATTAGATTAGAATATATTCATACAAAAGAACAGATTGTAGATATATTCACCAAGCCACTACCTAAGGATGCATTCTTGTATCTAAGAGGTAAGTTAGGGATCATTCCCCTATCTGAGGCTCACTAAATGAAGTTTTAGTAATGCAACAACCAGAGCATATTAAAGATCAGTCAGTTGATGCAGCTTAGTCAAGGAATCATTGCATATGAATCAGTACTCAAGGTACATTACTATTCACCTGGTATGTGTTGTCTTTGGCATGTGTTGTCAAAGAGGGAGAGTTTGTTGTCATATTTCAAGAAATTTCTTTAGATTTCTAAGAGGGAGAGTTTTTTAGTCAAAAAGTGAAGTTTTCTAACAGAGGGAGTTCTCATAGTTGAGAATCAGAATGAAGCTAAGGATATGCTCCTTACTCTATGTTTTCTATGAAATTTTATTGTGCTATGACATATTGTGTTGCCATCAATGCCAAAGAGGGAGATTGTTGGATTAATTGTGTGTTGTCTTTGAAGTTACACAAATGTCATATTATTTATCAAGCTCAATCGGTCAGCAAAATAGTTCCCAGTATTTACTAAGCTTAGTCGGTCAGCAGGTGGTTTTCAATGTCTACCGAGATATCTTGGGTGTCAAAGAAAGGTATGGTAAAAAATAGTGTTAACCGAGCTTCCACGGTTAACGAAGGAAAGTTAGTGTTTACCGAGTTCACTCGGTTTCCAAAGGATGTTGCAGAATTCATAGTGCTTACCGAGTTCTCTTGATCACCAAAGGAAATCTTTTCAGATTAGTGTTTACCGAGCAAGGTCGGCCTAGCAAAGGATTTTGTTAATTTGAGAAATAAAGTTTGATTATTCCAGCCGACTATTGTAATGATTAGTAATGTTATTATCTTAATGGACAATCCAAATGGTATATATAGAAGGTCAAGTTGTGAATTAAAAGTGTGGAAGTGAAAAAAAAAAGGATAGTGTGAGCGAATTTTGAAGGATGATTAGATATCCTTGAGGAGTAGTAGAGATATATTTTGATCAAGAAGGATCTAGTGAAGCAGAAAAGAGATTTGTATTCAGCAATTCAGTTGCATCATTATTCAGGTCATTTCATTGTTACCTTCTTACCATTGTAGCAGTGATTTCAAAATCTCCTAACCGAGTTGGTTTAACAACCAATTTGTAAATCCTCTAACAAGGTGCCAGTTCTATTGAATTGTTTCAAGACCTCTTACAAGGCCACTCCTAACAGGGTGATTAAATCCTCTAACAAGGTCACACCTAACAGTGTGTTTTGTAACCTTTTACCGGGTTGGCTCCTAACAGGGCATCACTTCAGAAGAGTGAAAAATAGTAACTAGTTACATTGGTGGTTTTTCCCATATTGGGTTTTCACGTTAAATCTGGTGTCTCTTGTGTTCATGTTATTTTCTTTATTCATGTATGTTAATCACTAATGAATTCTTAAGAACAATTATAATTAATACTCACTGTAATAACTGAGTTTCAACATTTCTTTGTATGTTTGCCGAATAACAGTAGCAAATGATTTAATAAGATATCTAAGGGATCTGTGGAAGGAAAACTTATGGTTAACTGATTCACCCCCCCTCTTAGTTACTACATCTATATTTCCAACAATATATATATATATATATATATATATATATATATATATATATATATATATATATATATATATATATATATATATATGTGTGTGTGTGTGTGTGTGTGTGTGTGTGTGTGTGTGTGTGTGTGCATGTATGTATATATATTGATGAAAGATGCTCCCATTAATACCACAAACACATAATAGAAACAAAGAAACAACAATAATATGCAAGAACAGAAAATGAGATGCTTATTATCTTCACAAATGTGGAATTACAAACTTTCAGAATTACAATATGTAAAACCAGATGGGCATTCCCTTACAATAATTTGAAGGACAAAGCCTCAAATCAATACCCAGATCTACTACCCAGAACTTCCCTAGACAACACTACAGACCTTATTTATATAGGCAATTTCCACTGCCCGACAATGTTCCAAAAATTTAGCCCTTAAGGCCGATTACATAGAATTATTTTACTTTCAGAATTTTTACAATAGGGTCAGCTCAAAATAAATACAAAATATGCTTAGGCAGCCCAACTTTCGAAGGCCATAAATTTTTATCCATAGCTCCGTTTTTCTATTGTAACCACTTTTCAAAAATGCCATGATGAGATCTACAGTGGTTGACACATGCAAGCACTAGTCAGCTGGGGGTCGATTGTGATCTAGAGCCTCTAAGGCCTTCAAAATTGACCTGAAAGATTTTGTACCCAAAAATCTCAATAACTTCACCAATACAGATGATGTGGCAATGAAACTCAACTAAAATGACTAAGATGAACCTCCAACTGTGAAATCAGAACATTTTGAGATCATATGACCAACTTACTAAAAATAGTAAGTTTCCATAAATAGCAGCTCTACACAAGATAGCCCTTATTGAAAACAAAACCAAAAATATTTTTGGTTGATGCAAGATTTCTCTTACACCTAGGATGCTCCTACATCAAACACCCGGGGTAATTTGAGAACTGATCCTGTCACAACTCAGGTGTGCAGAGGAAAACCAAGATGGTTAACCTCCTCCTTCGTTAGCCATGATGAATCTTCAACAAGTCATCCTTTCCATTTGACCAAATACTCTTCATATGTTTGGTTCCTTGTGCTTCTGCCAACACGACTATCTAGTATGTCTTCAATCTCCATGATATCGGAACTGGTTGCTGGAATACTCTACCGTGTTGCTGTAACCTCATCTTCAACACCTCCTTCATGATACCCTGTCAGATCTGAAACATTAAATACTAGTGAAATATTCATCTTAGTAGGCAACTTGACCTCATCTGCATTTCCTGAATCATGCTTCTTTAGTATCTTACATGGCCCAAACTTCTTCATTTTTAGCTTGTTATATGTACCAATTGGAAATCGCTCCTTCCGCAAATGAACCATGACTTTATCTCCAATCTAAAATTCTTTATGCCTCCTTTTCCCATCTACCTTAGCCTTTTACTATGCATTCATCTTGGTAATATGCTTTCTCACCTCCTCATGGATGTTCTTCAAGTGTTCTGCAAAATCCTCAACTTCAGCACTACTTATTTCTCTTTTATCTATCTTTCTCAACTCAGATGCATTTCTTGGACTACTTCCATATACAATCTGAAATGGTGATTTACCGATGCTCCTATTGACAAAATTATTGTATGCAAATTCTGCCTATGGTAAAATCAAATCCCATCATGTTGTCTTATCTCCAACCAAACGTCTCAGCAAATTCCCCAAACTCCTATTCGCCACCTCTGTCTATCCATCAGTCTGTGGATGATGTGATGAACTGAACTTCAAATCTATCTTCAACTTCTTCCACAATGTACGCCAAAAATATCCAATGAACTTAGTGTCCCTATCTAAAACTATACTTTTTGGAAAACCATGTAGTCTCACCACTTCTCTGAAAAATAATTCTACTACATGAATAGCATCATTAGTCTTCTTGTAGGAAATAAAATGTGCCATTTTTGAAAATCTATCAACCACCACAAAAATTGAATCATGTCCCTGATGTGTCCTTGGTAAACCAAGAACAAAGTACATACTGATATCCTCTCAAGCCTTCTCTAGTATAGGTAATGGCTAATACAACCCTGTATTCTACTTCACTCCTTTCGCCATCTGGCATACTCTGCAACTCTGTACAAACTTCTTGACATCTTGCTGCAACTATGGCCTATAATAATTCTCACTAACCAACGCAAGGGTTTTATCTCAACCAAAATGTCCAGCCAACCCTCCGCTATGCTTCTCCTTGATGAGATTCTCCCTCATAAAACTTCTTGGAATGCACAATTGACTCCCTCTAAATAGCATATCATCCTGAATGATGAAATCCAGCCACTTCATTCTATCTAGAGTAACAGGTTCTTTACAAGCTTTCCAAGCTTCACCAAAATCAAGATCCTCTGGATACAAATTCTCAAGTTCCTTGAACCCAACCACCTCAATCTGCATCTATATCAGCAATAGTTTCCTTCTACTAAGTGCATCTGCAACTCTATTAGACTTTCCACTTTTCTATTTCAAAACAAATGTATAACTCTGCAAAAACTCAACCCATTTCAAATGCCTTTGATTCAACTTTCCTTGACTATTCAAATATTGCAAAGCTTGATGATCAGTATACAAAACAAACTCCTTAGGAAGTAGATAGTGCCTCCACTTCTTCAATGCCTGAACTATAGCATAAAATTCCTGATCATAAACATAATATTTTCTCTTAGCATCATTCAACTTCTCACTGAAATAAGCAATAGGTTTACCTTCTTGGCTCATAATAGCTCCTATTGCAATACCACTAGCATCACAGTCTACTTGAAACACCTTATTAAAATTTGGAAGTGCTAAAACAGGTTGTTCTATAACTTTCTGTTTCAACAGTTTAAAACTCTTATTTGCCCCATTAGTCCACTTGAACTCTTTTCTATCCCCTCTCATTTTTTCAGTCAATGGTCCACAAATACTGCTAAATTTTTTGATAAACTTACTGTAAAAGCTAGCCAAACCATGAAAAGATCTTATCTCAGTAGCACTCCTTGGAGTAGGCCATTCAAGGATAGCCTGTATTTTCTCTGGGTCCATTTTTAGACCTTTTGCTGAAACTACAAATCTCAAATACACTAACTCTTTCTTCACAAAAATGCACTTCTTCAAATTTATCAACAATTTCTCTCCTCTCAGCTTCTCAAACACCATACAAATATGCTCTTCCAATGTCTTACTAAAGATCAAAATATCATCTAGGTACATAATGACAAACTTACAAAGAAATTCTTTCAGAACCTCATTCATGAGCCGCATGAAAGTGCTCAATGCATTGGTAAGCCAAAAAGACATGACTAACCACTCATACAGTCCTTCCTTTGTCTTGAAGGTAGTCTTCCATTCATCTCCTTCTCTGATCTGAATCTGATGATATCCACTCTTCAGATCTATCTTTTAGAAATACACAACCTCACTCAAACAGTCCATAATATGATCCATTCATGGCAATGGAAACCTGTACTTGATTGTGATCTTTTTTATTTCTCTGGAGTCAGTACACATCCTCCATTCTCCATTCTTCTTTGGTGCTAATACTACTAGTATAGCACATGGACTCAGGCTCTCCCGAATCAATCCCTTCTGTAACAACTCATGTACTTGTTTGTTCAACTCTTCACTTTCTGCTGGTGTCATTCTGTGTGCTGCCTTGTTTGGAAAACTGGCTCCTAGAATCAAAGCCATCTGATGATTAATCTTCCTTACCAATGGTAATCCATTAGGTACATTATCAGATACAATATCCTAAATCTCATTCAACAAATTTGCAACCTCAACAGGTACATCCTCTACTTCCTCTTTACCATCTTTTGGAATTAAAGAAAAACACACATGCTCATGCCTCATACCATCTAGGAATTTTCTTCCATCAAAAAAAGTTATTCTTGCATTACCACATACTTTTTCTTCGGTCTCTTTCAATGGCTTTAGCTTATGTCGCACTCCATCCTTTGTCAGAAAATAGGTATTCACATGACCATCATGTACAACACATATGTCATACTGCCACAACCTACCCAACAACATGTGACATGCATCCATAGGTATGATATGACATAGTACCTCATCATAGTACCCGTCAATCTTGAACTTTGCTAGGCACTGTTCATTGACGATGACCTTGTGGTCATCGTGCACCTAGGAAATCTAATATGGATGTGGGTGTTTCTGTCTCTTGTACTTAAACTTTTTCACCATCTCTTCTAACACCAAATTGTCAATGCTTCCACTATCAATAATCACATCACAACATTTACCCTCACACTTGCATCTAGTGCAAAATAGGCTCCTCCTTTGCTCATGTTCATTCTCACCACTCAATAGGACTCTTCTGTTAATCAACATTTCTCCTCTTTTAGCATCTTCAAAATATGAGGATCTGGCATCTTCATCTACATGTGCCACTCTAGCCTGGCCTTCATTCCTCCTATCCATCCTTCATTGGCATTGAGGACATTCAAATGCCCTATGACCTTCTTCTCCATAGTGAAAACATGTTCCACAGAAGCCTCCTCTTCTAGAACCTTGTCCTCTTCCTCTTCCTCTCTGATCTCTATTGTTCTGATCTTGGAAATGACTAGAATTGTTTTCTTTCTGATTTTGATTGCTACTAGCCTCATCCTTCTTTTTCAAATTTTCATTTTGGCCTCCATATGACCATCCACCAGATCGTCCACCGTGACCTCTTCTGTTTTGTCTGCTCTCGAACTTCTTGTTTAGTTTTTCCTCTACTTTTAGGGAAAACTGATATGCCTGTTGGAAACAATTGTCTGAAGGAAATTGCTACTCAATTATGTATTGTCCTTGATGTCACACAATGTCATAGTCCACAGCAATCAGATCCTATTGAGCTCAGTCGGTCTGCCAGACAGGAATATTAGTGCTTACCGAGTCCACTCGGTTATCAAAGAAAAGCAGTGTCTACCGAGTTCACTCGGTTACCAAAGGAAAGTTATTGTTTACCGAGTTCAGTCAGTTGTCGAAGAAAAGTTAGTGTTTACCGAGTTCAGTCGGTTGTCGAAGAAAAGTTAGTGTTTACCGAGTTCAGTCGGTTGTTGAAGAAAAGTTAGTGTTTACCGAGTTCAGTCGGTTGTCAAAGAAAAGTTAGTGTTTACCAAGTTCAGTCGGTTATCGAAGGTAAAAGATTGTCGGTGTTTACCGAGTTCCCTCGGTCTCTGAAAGATTATAGAAAGTTATGGTCACTGAGCACTGTCAGCCCTTGAAGGATTTTTGCAAATAGAGTTTTCTTAATTCAGCCGACTGTTATACTAAATAATGTCGATTTGACAAATCTAAAATCATATAAATAAAAGGTCAAATGTGAAAAGTAAACAAGAAATATAGCAGAAGATTAACAGAAGAAAAGCAGGAAAGGTGTATGCGAATTTGTGAAGGATGTTCAGATATCCTTGAGGTGCAGCAGAGATTTATTCGATCAGAAAGGATCAGACTTATGTAGAATAGAGATCTGTAATCAGCAAGACAGTTGCATTATTATACAGGTCATTTTTCATTGTTACCTTCTTATCATTGTAATAGTGAATTCTAAATCTCTTAACCGAGTTGGTTTAACAACCATATTGTAAATCCTCTAACAAGGTGACAATTCCATTGAATTATTTTCAAGACCTCTTACCAGGCCACTCCTAGCAGGGTGTTTTAAATCCTCTAACAAGGTCACACCTAACAGTGTGTTTTGTAACCTTTTACCGGGTTGGCTTCTAACCAGGCATCACTTCAGAAAAGTGAAAATCAGTATCTAGATACATTGGTGGTTTTTCCCATATTGGGTTTCCAAGTTAAATCTTGTGTCTCTTGTGTTCTTAATTGCTTTCTCAATCATATACATGTGCTGATGAATATCTAAAGATAATTTTGCTAATACTTTCTGCATCTTCAAAGTTACTGCAATCTATTTACCGAGTGCTAAAACAGATAACATTGTTAAGATATCTTAAGGGATTTGGAAAGAATTAAAAGGGAAGTGTTTTATGGTTGACTGATTCACCCCCCCCTCTCAGTCACTTTATCCATATTCCATCAATTGGTATCAGAGCTTTTGGTGCTTGCAGGAAGGGTTTCAAGGACCTAAGCTAAAGATCAGGATGTCTTACAAGAGGGAAATTCCAAAGCTCAACAGAGATAACTTTTCAGCATGGCAAGGTCTCATGCGACTTCATCTGGCTTCCATTGGTGATTCGAGATGCAAATACATTGATGAAGAATACACAATTCCTAATGGCACATTAACTGTTGAAGACATTGCAGATAAAAAGACTCACAACACCATGATGATAGACATTGCATCTGCTCTCAGCTATGAAGAATTTGATGATATTAAAGACTGCACTACTGCATATGAAATGTGGATGGCACTGAAGAAAATATATGGTGGTGATGCAAATGTGAAAAGAGCCAAAGCAGAAAACCTAAGAGGACAGTTTGACAAGATGAATATGAAGGAAGATGAAAACATTGCAAAATATGTTGAAAGAATCAAAGCAAGTGTAAGTGCAATTAGAGCTTCTGGAGGAACAATCTCAGATGAAACTGTTATAAGTAAGGTACTCAGAACATTACTCCCTATCTATGCAATAAGAGTATCAACTATTCAAGAAAGAAGATGTGAAACAAACCACACTATAACTTTGGATGCTTTAGTTGGAAGATTGACAGCCTTTGAATTAGACAACTATGACAACTATGTTCCTAGTTCCAAAAATATTGAATCAGCATTTGAGGCCAAGGTTTCACTAAAGAAGAACAAGAAAATTAAAGAAGTTCAATCAGAAAGTGAAGAAGTATCAGAAGAAAGTTCTGATAGTGATCTTGAAATTGTAGAAGCATTACTTGCAAAGAAGTACTCTAGAGGGAAAGGTAAGTATAAAGGTAAAACTCCTTTAATCTATTTTTCATGTGAAGAAATTGGACATATTGTAGCTAGGTGCCCAAACAAGCAAGTCAAAGAAGAGAAGAGAAGTCACAAGTACTATGGCAAAAAGAATTTCAAATCAGACAAGGATAAAGGTAAGAAATCATGTTTTATGGCTAAAGATTCTGATGATAGTGAAGAAGAAATTGTCTTTATTGCTATAAAAGATGAATCTGATGATGATGAAGATAAGATGGCACTTATTTCTCATATAAGCAAAGATGATATATGGATAATAGACAGTGGATGTTCACACCACATGACTGGTGACAAAACAAAATTTGAATATCTAGAAGACTGTGATAGTGGTAATGTAAGATTTGGAAACAATGAACCTTGTTGTATAAAAGGAAAAGGAAGAATCTCATTAACCAAAGAACTCATATGTGATAATGCTTATTGGGTTGAAGGACTAAAACATAATCTTCTAAGTGTAGCACAGCTAATCAACACTGGTTTCAAGGTTGAATTCATGAATGGTCAAGCAAGACTGCTAGATGGAAAAGGAAAACTCATTGGATTAGGCAAACAAACAAAAGGCAACTTATTTTATCTTGATCTTAGTGAATATTCATGCTTTATTGCTCAAATAGAAGAAAGTTGGCTATGGCACAAAAGGTTATATCATGTGAATTTTGATAACATGATAAAAATAAGCAAATTCAAGAAGGTTAGAGGCATTCCTACTTTGAAGAAACCTAACACTGGTCTATGTAAGAATTGTCAGATTGGCAAAATGAGTAAAACTAGTTTCAAGAGGAAGAACTATCAGTCTAAAGAAATTTTGGAAATTGTGCATACTGATTTATGTGGACCTATTGGTATAAAAAGCTATACTGGAGATAAATTCTTTATTCTTTTCGTTGATGATTATTCTAGAATGATGACTGTTATGTATTTAAGAGAAAAATCAGAAGCATTTGAAAAGTTCAAATGGTACTTAGCAAGAGTAGAAAAGGAAACAGGGAAAAGATTGAAATGCTTAAGATCAGACAGAGGTGGTGAATTCATCTCCCATGATTTTAACAACTTTTGCATTGAAAGAGGAATCAAAAGACAGGTATCAGCTCCTAGAACTCCTGAGCAGAATGGAATAGCAGAAAGAAGAAACAGATCTATTATGGATTGTGCAAGGACTCTAATGATAGAAAAGAACATCGCTATAAAGTACTAGAAGGAAGCTATCAGCACTGCAGTTCATACCTTGAACCGGGTACAACTGAAGAAAGACACATTCAAAACTCCTTATGAATTATGGTATGGCTATAAACCCAATATAAGTTACATGAAAATATTTGGTAGCAAGTGTTATATCTTAAAAGAATCCAGAAGAAATAAATTTGATGTGAAAAGTGATGAAGGAATATTCCTAGGATATTCTAGCAAAAGCAAGGCATACAAATGTCTGAACTTATCTACTCACAAAGTCATAGAAAGTATACATGTAAAATTTGATGAGTTTGCAGAAAAGACTGAGGAAGAAAGCAAAAGGGAACCTGAGAACTACAGAAGATTTGTTTACATTGAACCTGAAACATTGGTAGACACAACTATCAGTAAGGAAACTATATCTACCGAGCCGAGCATAGTTACCGAGTCACAAACTGAGTCACAGGAAGAAGTTCAAACTGAGTCACAGGAAGAAATTCAGATCGAGTCTCAGCTTGAAGTTACCGAGCAAATATCTACCGAGCCCGAGAAACCTGAAGAAGAGATCCTAGAAGACAACAGCATGAATCATTCAAAAGGTAAGGAACCTATACTAGCCAAATATGTCAGAAGACATCATACACCAGATCAAATCATTGGAAACAAATCAGATGGTACTATGACAAGAAGCAAGCTAAAACGTACATGTCTGCTTACTGATTTTGAACCTAGAAATATCAAAGATGCATTGGAAAATGAAAGTTGGATTGAAGCAATGAATGAAGAATTAGAACAAATACAAAAGAACAAAACTTGGACTCTTGTACCTAGACCTAAAGATAAGAATGTAATTGGAACAAAATGGGTATTCAGGAATAAGCTGAATGAAGATGGTCAAGTATCTAGAAACAAAGCTAGACTGGTATGTAAAGGTTATTCTCAAGAAGAAGGTATAGATTATGGAGAAACTTTCACTCCTGTTGCAAGATTAGAAGGTGTAAGAACTCTACTTGCTTATGCAGCACACAAAGGATTTAAGGTATATCAGATGGATATAAAATCTGCATTTCTTAATTGAATTCTTGATGAAGAAGTCTACATTAAACAACCTGAAGGTTTTGTTGATCCAGATAAAAGGGACATGGTCTGCAGGTTACACAAAGCATTGTATGGTTTAAAACAAGCTCCTAGAGCGTGGTATGAAAGACTCCATAACTATTTGATTCAGATTAATTTCAAAAGAGCTAATGATAACAACAATCTGTATATTAAAGAAGGACCTGATGACAAAATTGTATTGGCAGAAATATTTGTGGATGATACTATATTTACAGGGAATGAGGATCAGTGCAAAGAATTTTCAGAGCAAATGAATAGAGAATTTGAAATGTCTATGTTTGGTTTAATAAAATTCTTTGTTGGTCTTCAAATTCAGCAAAGCAAGAATGGTATATACATTACTCAATCCAAATACATTAAGGAGATACTTAAGAAGTTTGGTATGGAAGATTCAAAACCAGTTGGTACACCCATGTGTACTAGACTGAAACTTACCAAAAATGATGATTCAAAAGAAGTTGATCAGACCCTATACCGATCTATGATTGGAAAATTGCAGTATGTAGTACATACAAGACCTGATATTGCCTTAGCAGTCGGTATAGTAGCTAGATTCTCAGCAAAACCTAAGGAAAATCACATGATGGCAATCAAAAGAATCTTAAGATACTTAAGAGGAACTAAAGAATATGGTTTGTGGTATAAATTTGGAGGCAATCTAGACTTGAAAGTGTTTACTGATGCTGATTGGGCAGGAAACATTGATGATAGAAAAAGCACAAGTGGTGGAGCATTTTTTCTTGGAAAAAGACTAGTATCCTGGACTAGTAAAAAGCAGAATTGCACATCTCAATCCACAGCTGAAGCAGAATATGTTGCTGCTGCAGTAAACTATTCAAATATTGTTTGGTTTAAATAGCTATTAGAAGGTATGAAGGTCGAAATCAAAGAACCAATTGTTATATTTTGTGACAATACCAGTGCAATAAACATCTCTAAGAATCCAGTGATGCATTCCAAAACCAAGCACATTGCTATTAAATATCACTTTGTCAGAGAATTGGTGTAGGACAAGGAAATCAGATTAGAATATATTCATACAAAAGAACAGATTGCAGACATTTTTACCAAACCATTACCTAAGGATGCATTTGTGTATCTAAGAGGTAAGTTAGGGGTCATTCCCCTATTCGAGGCTCACTAAATACAGTTTTAGTGATGCATCAACCAGAACATGATTGAAAATCAACTTGTTAATGCAGCATATTCAAGGAATCATTGCATATGAATCAGTACTTGAGGTACATTAATTTTCAGCGGTAATATGTGAATTGTCTTTGGCATGTGTTGTCAAAGAGGGAGTGTTTGCTATGTCTTTTCTATTATTTCAAGAAATTTTCAATAGTCAGAAGGAAGAATTTTCAGGATAAAGGAAGTTTGCTGAAAGAGGGAGATTTGAATCTGAACCGAGCTAACTCTTTCAAATTTCTTATGATATGACATATTGTGTTGCCATCAATGCCAAAGAGGGAGATTGTTGGAAACAATTGTCTGAAGGAAATTGCTACTCAATTATGTATTGTCCTTGATGTCACACAATGTCATAGTCCGCAGCAATCAGATCCTACCAAGCTCAGTCGGTCCGCTAGACAGGAATATTAGTGCTTACCAAGTCCACTCGGTTATCAAAGAAAAGCAGTGTCTACCGAGTTCACTCGGTTACCAAAGGAAATTTATTGTTTACCGAGTTCAGTCAGTTGTCGAAGAAAAGTTAGTGTTTACTGAGTTCAGTCGGTTGTCAAAGAAAAGTTAGTTTTTACCGAGTTCAGTCGGTTATCGAAGGTAAAATATTGTCGGTGTTTACCGAGTTCCCTCGGTCTCCGAAAGATTATAGAAATTTATGGTCACCGAGCACTGTCGGCCCTTGAAGGATTTTTGCAAATAGAGTTTTCTTAATTCAGCCGACTGTTATACTAAATAATGTCGATTTGACAAATCTAAAATCATATAAATAAAAGGTCAAATGTGAAAAGTAAACAAGAAATATAGTAGAAGATTAACAGAAGAAAAGCAGGAAAGGTGTATGCGAATTTGTGAAGGATGTTCAGATATCCTTGAGGTGCAGCAGAGATTTATTCGATCAGAAAGGATCAGACTTATGTAGAACAGAGATCTGTAATCAACAAGACAGTTGCATTATTATACAGGTCATTTTTCATTGTTACCTTCTTATCATTGTAACAGTGAATTCTAAATCTCTTAACCGAGGTGGTTTAACAACCATATTGTAAATCCTCTAACAAGGTGACAATTCCATTGAATTGTTTTCAAGACCTCTTACCAAGCCACTCCTAGCAGGGTGTTTTAAATCCTCTAACAAGGTCACACCTAACAGTGTGTTTTGTAACCTTTTACCGGGTTGGCTTCTAACCGGGCATCACTTCAGAAAAGTGAAAATCAGTATCTAGATACATTGGTGGTTTTTCCCATATTGGGTTTCCACGTTAAATCTTGTGTCTCTTGTGTTCTTAATTGCTTTCTCAATCATATACATGTGCTGATGAATATCTAAAGATAATTTTGCTAATACTTTCTGCATCTTCAAAGTTACTGCAATCTATTTACCGAGTGCTAAAATAGATAACATTGTTAAGATATCTTAAGGGATCTGGAAAGAATTAAAAGGGAAGTGTTTTATGGTTGAGTGATTCACCCCCCCATCAATGCCTCTTCAATAATTTTCATTCAAACCAGATTCAGCTCCTCTTGAATGCTTGTCCTCAACCCATTAAGGTAATGGGAAACTTTCTCCTTATCAACTTTTGCATGGCCTGTTCTGATGAGGATTCGATAGAACTCCTATGTATACTCCTGAACAGATCATCCCGCTTGCTTCAAAATTTGCATTTTCTTTAGTAGGTCAAGCTCATAATCAATAGGGATGAATTGTCACTTCAATTTATCCACCATCCGCTCCCATCTTGTGATGTTATGCTTTCCTCTTTGATTTCGCTCCAATTGAATCTCTTGCCACCTGATCTTTGCATTAACTTTTAGTCTGACCTTCACAAATTTGACCCTATTAGGATCCTCAATATCTTCATACTCAAAATATTTTTCACATTCATTGATCTAGTCGATCAATTCCTCTGGGTTAAGATTTCCAAAAAATGTCAGAACCTCAATCTTAAGTCTTTTCCCGATCTTTGAAATGGCTCAGAAAAGTCTTTCTTCCTCTTGATTCAAAATTTTGCCTTCTTCTTGATTAGAATTTTCTTCTCCCTTAGCTTCATCCTCACTTTTGTCTCTAACATTAAGATTCATTCCTCTGCAAATCTCTTCTTGCAATGCTTGCACTTGTCTCTGGAGTGCTCTAACCTTAGGTGTTACAACACCAGCTCTTCTGCCACATTCCTTTTATGGAGGCATTTTCGTGATGCACACTGAAACCCTAACCATGGTCCTAGTGCAAACTATCTCACAGTCGGCGATCTATTTACACACTCAAGAAAACCTTCTCTAATACCACTTGATGAAGGGTGCTTCCCTTAATACCACAAACACATAATAGAAATAGAGAAACAACAACAATATGCAAGAACAGAAAATGGGCTTCTTATTATCTCCACAAATGTGGAATTACAAACTTTCAGAATTACAATATGCAAAGCCACATGGGCATTCCCTTACAATAATTTGAAGGACAAAGCCTCGAATCAATACCCTGATCTACTACCCAGAATTGCCCTGGACAACACTATGGGCTTTCTTTATATAGGCAATTTCCACTGCCCGAGAAGGTTCCATAAATTTATCCCTTAAGGCCGACTATACATAGAATTATTTTATTTTCATAATTTTTACAATATGGTTGGCTCAAAAGAAATACAAAATATGCTTTTAGGCAGCCCAACTTCCGGAGGCCATAACTTTTTAACCGTAGCTCCATTTTTCTATTGTAACTATTTTTCGAAAACGCCATGACAAGATCTACAGTGCTTAAAAAGTGCAAGTGCCAATCAGCTGGGGGTTGATCACGATCCAGAGCCTCTAAGGCCTTCAAAATTGACCTGAAAGATTTGGTACCCAAAAACCTCAATAACTTCACCAATACAGATGATGTGGCAATGAAACTCAACTGATAGGCTGAAATGACTAAGATGAACCTCCAACTGTGAAATCAGAACATTCTGAGATCATATGACCAACTTACTAAAAATAGTAAGTTTCCATAAATAGAAGCTCTACACAAGATAGCCCTTATTAAAAACAAAACCAAAAATATTTTTGGGTGATGCAAGATTGCTCTTACACCTAGGATGCTCCTGCATCATATGTATATACACACACAGAAACACACACATTTTGATACATTAATGGATCCTATGATGTTTTAAGGGGTCGTATGTGGTCCTAAAGGGGCCTAAGATACATTAATAGGTACTATGATGTCTTAAGGGGCCCTAAATGTCTTTAGAGATCATAAGGTTTCCTTGTACATGTATTAATGCATTATAGGACACATGAATGGGTTTTGAGATACCTTAATGGGTGCTAAGGGGTCCTAGGATACATTAATGGTTCATAGGAATTTTAAAAGGTTCTAAGGCATCCTAGGTATCTTAGGAGGTCCTAATGGGTGCTTGATTACACTAATGGGTCCTAAGATGTCTTAAGGGGCTCCAGGTGTCATAGTTGGTGCTAAGGTATCCTAGAATGTCTTCATAAGGTATCTTAGGATGCCTTTAAGGGATAAAGATGTCATAAGTGGTCCTAAAGCATCTTAGGATAGTTGAATGAGTATATAGATATATAGACATATATATGTCTATAAATATATACACAAATATAGATATGTAGAAATAAATGCATACATGCATGCATATATATAGATACACACACACACACACACATACATACATATACATATGTGTGTATGGCATTTGAAACTTGCATATATATGTCCATATTTATGGTTTTAATGTTTCAAAACTTGATCATATTATGCCTAGGTAATAGGCTTGGATACCAACCCTGAGGATTGGGAGCTTCATTTCCCCCCATTTCACCCCTTTTTCATATTTTTTTTAACTTCAAAATTGGTTTCTCAACTTCCTTCTCATTTGGTTTACACACCATGAATTGGGTATTTGTAGAATTACCACCATAATTTCACATATCTTTTGAGCTTTCTAACCATATAGTTTTTTGTATTTTTGGTCAACATTAACATATTAAGGTTTAATTATTTGTACCATTGTCTCCATAGTTTTCAATGATATGTATATGTATATGTATATGTGTGTGTGTGTGTGTGTGTGTGTGTGTGTATATATATATATATATATATATATATATATATATATATATATATATATATATATATATATATATATATATATATATATATATATATATATATATATATATATATATATATATATATATATATATATATATATATATATATATGTATGTATGTATGTATTGTTAGCAATAGAAAGACACACCACACAAGTGAGAGGGGAGGGTGAATCAGTTGTGTATAATAATTGTAAACATTAAATTTCTGAACCAAAACATTAATTAAGAATATACTAGTGCTAAACAAGATGAAAAAGATAGACAACAACACTATAACACAGAGTTTTTTTTTGAAGGAAAAGTCTATTAAGGGAAAAACCCTAGTGGGAATGGAACCCACTAGATAGTGCACTAGTATAAAAATATCTTTGTTAGGAGACCTAACTCTTTTAGGAGTTGATATAATACATCCAGTAAAATATTCCTTTTAAAAGGATGCAACCCATGTTAAAAGATCCTTCAACCCTATTATGAGTTGTCATGCCCAAAAAAAAACTAGGTAAAAAGGCACAATTTTTTTTAAACACCTAAATTTTACAATGGAGTACATACAGGGTTAGGAAAATAGTGTTTACAAGTGAGGGGCATCATGGCCAACAAGATAATGTGGTGATCCCACTCACATAATCAGGTTGGCCAACCTCCCTCTACAACATTGTTAGGGTTGATTAACCCTGACTAATCCTACCAGTCAAAGTTTCAGCGATACCAAAGGAATAAGTTAGGATAAGATTTCTAGGTTTGTTCTTTACAATATCTACACCAATCAAAAGTAACATTGTGAACGTCATAGGTAGTAGAGTGTTGGTTAAATAAATCCTAAAATGATATCTATTAAATTCATTATATGAATGTACAAGTTACATAACCTTATAAGTAGGTACGAAACACTAAGTTCATTGTCTAGATGATTAATAAGGAATTAACTCAACCTAAAGGATATGAAAATCTAATAGAATGAATTATACAAGTCCCTAGGAACTACATTATTTAATGGATACAATTATCAATGAACGAGAAGATCCCATCAAAAATTTAGAGGATGTATATTCTTAATAAATAACTAAGCTTCTAGGTTAGAAGAACTACTACATTATATTATTAAATTTTCAATTATAATACCTGATTGTATAATTAACATTCATAATATTAATTATACTTCTAAAACAACCTCGACTGAGTTAATTTAATCCATTAAAAAGTATACGTATATGAGCAACCATATAAAATTAAATTAATTTATTAATACATTATACTTCTAAAAAATTACATTTCAATTAATTTATTTCGTAGAATAAGGTACAAGTTCCCCAAATTTATAACAATAATTTTGGTTCGCAAATTGAATACATACCAAAACAATTAATAATAATTTATTCAACTTGTGATATATATCATCACATATTAACATAATGTTTAAAACATTTAATAAAAGTTAGTTTAAATACAACATAATGTGTAATCTCTTAACAATTAAAAGTTGACTAAATAAAATTAAATGATAATATTATCAATCAAACTTGTATTTAAATAAAATGAAATAACATATATTACTAAACATATAAATAAAAGTTAATTTTAATTGTAATAAAGTAATGATAATTAAAAGTTAATAATAAAAATTATATTTAAAATTTTTTTAGAAATTCCTTTAAATAAAAATAAAAATAATAAATATATTAAAAAAAATTTTAAATTAAATAAAAAAATTAAAAAAAATCTTTAAAACAAACCTCGAAGGGCTACGGTCGGGCCTGCACTATCGTGGTAGTGTGTTACCTTATTGCGGAAGGGGTGCCGCCTATTACGTCAGGGGTACCACCTACCGTGGTAGGACGGTAACCTAGCGTGGTAGGGGCCTACTATCACAACAGGCCCCATGGCCAGCTCATGGTGCGGGGCCTGGGGGGGTTACTTTATGCCCTCCCCAAAACATTAACAATTTAACTTTTTTTATTATAACATTTTTTCTAAAAACATAGAAAAAAATAAATTATTTTATAATTTTAATTTTAGATACACATGTATATTTTTTCATTGGGGTTCAAAATTTTTTTCAACCCTCCTTTTTTTTGTATTTTTATTCTTTGAAGACTTTTAAAAAGTCATCTTGGGTGGTGGCCCAGCTGGGACCCACCGAAGGATTATTTAGTCATAAAATAATGATTGTGTTTTTTTGGAAATGTATGGAGAATATATTTTATTCCCCATACATTTTTCAGAGAACCGTAGGTCTCTATTGGGAGTCTTTTTTTATTATTTTTACACTTAGTTTTTATTTTGTTTACAAAATGTCAATAGGATTTAATGTTTTGATTTAGAAGCACACTAAGAGAGAATAAATCCCTCTAAGATCTATAGTAAACCAAAATGAAATTTTTAAATAAATTTGTTATCATAAATAAATCAACTAAGTTATCTAAACCTTTTAACTCCCTATTAATTTTTAACAAGAATTATATTTCTACATAACATCAAATCAAATTGATATTAAGAGAATGCTACAATATTCTTTCCTTGAATAATCAATACAATGCAATAACAAGAGAAGAACATCAACATAGTTTTATTTTCTTTTATTGATTTCAACATGGATCTTCACATTTATTTAGAATAAAATACATTTTCTCATATCAACAATAAGCCATTCTACAATGAACAAAGATCATTTCCTTCTACAACTTGATATACATCCCATATTACGGTATATGCACAAAGATGGGGAACCAAAAAGATGCCACATTCCTTTTTGGCCCCCAATGACCATAGTGCATATGCAACGAACCCTGTGCGTGCTATAGCATGCACACACTATGGCTTGGGTTGCCCAAGCCTTAGGATTGGGCAATTCAAACCATAGCGTCCACATGCTATGGTTTGAATTTAAAACATAGTGCATGCACACTATAGCACACACACGCTATGTAAACCCTATAAAAGCGGTAAAGGGAGAGAGGGGGTGACAAGGGAAGAGGGAGCGCAGAAAGGAGGGAGGGAGGGAGAGAGAGAGGTGATAAGGGAGATGAGAGAGAGAGAGAGAGAGAGAGAGAGAGAGAGATGATTTTAGTGCATAAACCCTAATATGGGATGTATATCAAGTTGTAGAAGGAAATGATATTTGTTCATTGTATAATGGCTTATTGTTGATATGAGAAAATGTATTTTATTCTAAGGCTTAGATACCTATAGCTCTCTCTCTCTCTCTCTCTCTCTCTCTCTCTCTCTCTCTCTCCTTGCCACCCTTTCTCTCCCCTTGTCACCCCCTCTCTTCCTTTACCACTTTTATAGGGTTTACATAGTGCATGCATTCTATACTGTGCACACACTATGTTATAAATTAAAACCATAGCACTAGTGCGTGCGCATTATGGTTTGAATTGTCCAAGCCCAAGGCTTGGGAAACCTAAGCCATAGCACGTGCATGCTATAGCATGCACACTGTTTATTGTTTATGCACTATAGGCTCTCTCTCTCTCTCATCACCCTCTCTTATCTCCCTTATCACCTCTCTCCCTCCCTCCCTCCTTGCCACCCTTTCTCTCCCCTTGTCACCCCTCTCTTCCTTTACCACTTTTATAGGGTTTACATATCGCGCATGTTCTATAGTGCACATACACTATGTTATAAATTAAAATGATAGCACTAGTACATGTGCGCTATGGTTTGAATTGTCCAAGCCTAAGGCTTGGGCAACCCAAGCCATAATGCGTGCATACTATAGCGCACACACTATTTATTGCTTATGCACTATAGGCTCTCTCTCTCTCTCTCATCCCCCACCACCTTGTCACTCTCTCTCTCACTCAAGCCTTTTTCAGATGTTACATAGTGTGTACAAGCTATAGTGCATGCACGCTATAGCACACTATTCAAGTCATAAACTTGAATAGTACATGCACGCTATTCAAGTCACAAATTTGAATAGTGTTAGTGCACTTTGTAATACATTGCAATACACGAAGACTAAGGCTTGTATTTGATTTGGAGATCCAACCCAATGGCTTGGAGGATTCAAATAAGCATGAGATGTGCTTTCCAGCAAGCATAAAAAAATTGACATCTTTTTTTGTGTGATCCTCGTCAAGTTTACTTGTGATTCAATAAGGTTAAAATCAGACGACGTGATATTTTAGATCTCTCTATTAGCTATCTAACCATATAATCTATTTTGAATTATGATTATGTTAAGCTTTTCATCTCTAATTTATTTTGTATGTATGTCTGATTTTTGTCAAAAACCAACGTGTAGTATTTTGGGCTTAGATTTTGGCTTCTTCTTCGAAGTTTGCAACAAGTTACTTTTTTAGAAACAAGACTCCATTATACACACTTTAAAAAAAAAAGAAAAAATGATTTTTGATTAGTTTTCAGGATGTGTTCACTTCATAAATTCATAAAAAATTATACATTAATAAAAAAATTAGCAAAAAAATCTAGGATAAACTACGTGTTGTTGGATAACTTCTCACTGGAGTGATTAAAAAAATTCAAAAAAAAAGTTAACATTTTAGGGGGAGCACACCAGACGCTATGTTATGTTTTTTTAGAAAAAAAAAAGGACCAATTTTTGTGCTCCCCATTTTTGAGGTCCTTAATCTACACAATTTTTAAAATAAATTAGTATTTTAGAAACTAGATTCAGAGTATTACAACTCTTGTTGTTGTTGCATCTTAAAATTTTGAGTCTAACTATCTTCAATTTCTTGTTGAAGTTCATATTTTTCTGATTTTAGGGAAAAAGTGGCATCTTATATCCCCTTTTTGGTCCCCCATCTTTGTGCACTTACCCATTACAACTATACAGTAACAACATGGAGTGTTTCCTATTTCAAAATTATGCAATGCAATGCTACTCTTGCTGCCACAATGACACCAAACTGAAGGCCTTCCAAAATCTTTTCCACATGAACATGGCCACCAAAACCTGCAATCAAAGAGAATAACCATGGATTTCTAAACTCCCATCCAATGTCTCTAAGAGACCACCCTTGAGCTTCGAGAACCAAGACTAAATGGGTACAATCATACAACAAACTCACAAATGTATTTACATGAACAAAAAAACAAATAACTTCCCCACAGGACTTGGTTTCACTAATGAGTCACCTATAAACCCAAGAATGAGATTTCCATACAATAAAAATATACAACCAAGAGATTTCCATGTCTTCCAAAGGCTACATTAATACTTTTCTTTTCATCCAAAAACCCTTGCCCTTATCACCCCCAAACATAAGATCATAATTATGGCTTCATGGAGCCCATACTCAATGAAATTTCCCCTCTTCTCCAAGAGAATAAGCTCTCAACTACAATGGAAAGCCCAACTAACCCCTTCACCCAAGGCCACTACTTCCCTCCCAAGGGTGAGTGATGTCTTATACACCTATGAACAACATACCATTCAAGAAAAACAAGAAAACAAAATGAAAAAATCTACATTGATCACTCATAAACCACATTTACAACAATATACTTGACATGATATACAACCATTTTTACACATACAAAATTTACTTATGCATATTACAAATTTAACAACAATCTAAGATTTCAAAAAATATCTTCTTCATGGAAAGAGCACCAACCTTGCTCCTATGAAAATGGCAAATGAGGTTTGAGAATAGCCCCTTTTCCTTTTCTTTGTCTTCTTTCTCCAATCCTAAAACCCTAAGTGTCTCCAAAATTAGAGAGTGGGTGAACAACCACTAAGTCTCACAAAGCCCTCTAAAAAGGCCTCCAAATCTTGATAAACTACAAATGATTGAATATCTTGAGGGAAAGTTTGACAATGGATTGGATATTTAAAAGATAGTGATTGATGATCACTGAGCTACTAATGTGTATGTAAGACATTAAATTATTTAATGTATTATCATTGATGTCAACTAGTTTTGACTATATTTATCATGATGGTTACAAACATCTTATGAAGGAAATAATGATGAAGGAATGAGATATCTACATGAAGATGAGATGGATGAGAAAATTATGGAAATGGTATTCACTGGGTAACTTATTGATAAGTCTAGAATTATGTTAGTTATTTAATTGTATTACATGAATCTATTATGGATTGAAGATCAAGAATGAATAAGTTTACGTGGTCAGTAAATGAAGAATTGAATATACATCGAGCAAGTGTAGTGTATACCGAGTATAGTGTTAACCGATCTATTTATCACTGACACATTATGGTATTGACCAAATGAAAGAAATAAATGGAACTTATGACTACCGACTAAAGATGATGAGTTGGACAATTATTTATGATTCTGAGGTACATGATAATGTTTATTATAATGATCAAATGGCTGACAAAATTCAAGGATAATCTGATGAAGGAGACTGAAATGTGTTATTGACACAACTAGCAATGAAGGTTAAAGAAGAAAAATCAATGGTAAAGATTAAGAGGAAAAATATATGGATGGAAATAAAATAGTTTATGATATCTATATAAAGAGACAAGAGATTGATTATTGAGTCTGCTACAGGAGAATTCACATGGAAAGATTGATTTCATGCAATGCTAATCAAACTGGTTGAAGAAAGAATAAAGCAATTCTACAGACAACACCAAGTGATAGAGAAAGAAATTAACAAGAAGAAAAGAGTTGGAGGAAACAAAGATGTTGAATTTATTATTGATCAGAGCTATTTTTTATCCTAGCATAGATCTATAAATCAAGTTATATTTGAATCTGATCATTACTATACCAGTTTAGCCATTTCTAAAGATAAATCTCTTAACCGAGTGGGACTTAACATTCTTTGTATTTCAATATGACATTCAATGAATTTTGATTGTTTTATTGTTGACCCCATAGTGAATGTTTGGTCAAGGGAGAGCTATTAATGATAAATCCTCTAAATGGGTCACACCTCATAATGTGTTTTGTAACCTTTAATAGGATTGGCTCCTAACTAAGCTCTCTTCGGAAGAGTGAATTATTTTGGGTTACATGTCCTAGGTGGTTTTTATCCTAGTAGGGTTTCCACATTAAAAATTTATGTCTTATATGTGTATGGATGTGTTAAATTATTATTTTACTTTACACATTATTATAATTGGATTGATTGGTAAAAACAATACTTAATTTACTGGTAATCGGTATATGAAGAGAAAGGAAGAATTAATATATTATTGAGTTGATTAATTGATTTGAAAGTTTTGTTATATACATCTAGGAGTATTTAGGACTGTATGATAACTTGACTTAACTGATTCACCCCCCTCTCAGTTATTTATGAATTGGTATCAGAGCATAGAGTGCTTGAAAGAAAATTTTGAAGGACTTAAGATAAATATCACAAGATGTATAAAAGAGAGGTGCCAAAGCTAAATAGATATAACTTCTTGACATGGAAAAATAGGATGAGATTGTATATATTAGGGATAAGTGATTCTACAACATACTACTTGGATAATGAGTTCATCTTACCCACTGGACCTTTGACTATTGATTAGATGAGAGAAATACATGAACACAATTCTATGATGATAGAGCTTGTTTCTTCCTTATTAGATGTTGAATTTGAAGATGTTAAGACATGTACAACTACTAAATAGATGTGGGACAAGCTTACACTAGTTCATGGAGGAGATGCGAATGTACTAAGAGCTAAAGCTTAAAGTCTTAGAGGAAAGTTTGATGACATGAAAATGAAAGAAGGAGAGAACATATCATTGTATGGAAACCAAGTTAAGGAGGTTCTAAATGCTATCTGAGGAGCATGAGGTATTATTGATGGAGACACTATTGTAAGTAAAATTCTTAGAACCTTGTTACCTACTTTTGCTATTAGAGTCTTTGCAATTCCCGAGATGAGATGAGATCAACACTTGATACTCTAATTGGTAGACTGACTACATTTGAGATGAATAAATTTGACAATAGTGATGTTCCTACTATTGAGTCTACATTTATGTCATCTCTGAAAATTGGTAAATCAAGCAGAAAACATATGATACGAAATGAAAGTGATAGTTAAAGTGATGAGGATGAACTTGATGAGGTTGAAGCATTAATGGCTAGAAGATTGAAAAAAGGTAAAGGAAGATATAGAGGAAAACTACCTTTGGTATGCATTAATTGTAAAGAGATTGGCCATATTGCAACTAGATGTCCTAAGAAGAAAGAAGATGAGAAAATAAATGAAACATCAAATGAAAGAAAGTCTGACAAAAGAGATAACCGAGAACACAGAGGAAACCGAAAGTATGCTAGAAGAAGTAACCGAGATTATAAAGATAAAGGAAAGAAGGCATGTTATCTTTTTGAAGATGATGATGATGACACCAAAACTAATGAAGACATTGAGGTGGTATTTGTATCCTTGAAAGAAGATTCATAAGAAGAAGAAAGGTATGTTGAAACAACACTTATTTATAAAGTTATCGAGAATGATACTTGGATTATTGATAGTGGTTGTACACATCATATGACTGGTGATGAAGAGAAATTTTAATACCTTAAACATTATAATGGTGGATCTGTTAAAATGGGAAATGATACACCTTGTCTAGTAAAAATAAAAGGGTCTAAATTGTTTATCAATAAGATCAGATGTGAGAATGCATATTGAGTGAAAGGAATTCATTATAATCTATTGAGTGTAGCACAAATGAATAACATAGGTCACTGAGTTTCATTTGAGAATAGAAAGGTGAAAATCTATGATGAGACTAGAAATTTGGTTGATACTGGTGAACAATCTAAAGGTAATCTATTTTATCTTGACAATGCTGAAGCTTCTTATTTGTTGGCTAAAAGTGAAGATGTGTGGTTATGGTAGAAGAGGTTATGCCATGTGAATTTTAAAAACATGGTTAAGATCAATAAGAAAAGGAGAGTTAGAGTTTTACCAAACATATCTAAACTTGACCATGTTATGTGAAAACAATGTCAAATGGGAAAAACGTCAAAATCTAGTTTTAAGAGTAAAATTTTTTCATCTAATGCTATTTTAGAGTTAGTTCATAATGACTTCTGTGGTCCTATGATAACTCTGAGTTATTATGGAGACATATTTTATCTTGTTTGTTGATGACTTCTCTAGAATGATGACGGTCATGTTCTTAAAAAAAATATGAAGCTTTCAATATTTTTAAATGGTATAAAGAAAAAGTGGAAAAATAAAGTGGTAAAGAAAAAAATGCCTGAGATCAAATAGAGGTGGTGAATCTATTTTTGATGAGCTCACTAAATTTTGTAATGAGAATGGAATTAAGAGACAAGTTTCTGCACCAAGGACACCCCAATAGAATGAGATTGTTGAAAGGAGAAATAGATCTATTGTGGATTGTGCTAGAACATTATGTTGGTGTATCTGTTATTCAAAAGGTTGTAGCCTTCACCCTTTGAGCAGTGTGCTCTCAGATAGTGCATCCTCACCCGTAACATGGATAATTTTAAAAGACTCCTAACAACGTCTAACCCTTGACCAGGTCTACTATACTAAACATATTGTAAAGCAACTCCTAACAGGGTTAAGGATCTTCTAACAAGGATCATAATACACTAGTACATAATATTAGTGGGTGTCAATTCCCACTAGGGTTTTTACCTATTTGGGTTTACCTATAATGAAAATATTTTTTTTGTATTCAAGTGTTCTCTCATTGTGTTTATGCTTTATGTTTAAGTATACTTAATTGGATAAAGAATTGAAACTTGTAGATAATTTATTCACCCCCCCTCTTAGTTATCTCTTAGGACTATTCCTAACAATTGGCATCAGAGCCAAGTGCCTCAGAGAGAAATTCTAATAGCTTGAGGTTGATCAGATGTCATTCTTTAGAAAAGAAAGTCCTAAGTTTGATTGAGAGAATTATCTTGACTCGAAGAACAAGATGGTGACACATTTACAATGCATTGCTTTTGAAGTTTTTGATGTAACTATCAAAGAAGTCAATATCCCTACTTTAGAAGACCTTGAAAAGGATGATGCTACTAAAAAGAAAAAGGAATTGTTTCATTAGAATGCAATAGCCAAAGAAGCCCTTATCAACACCCTAACTAATAGTGAGTCATCTAAAATAAAGAAAGTAGATACAACCCACAAAATATGGAAGTACCTAGAAGACATATTTGAAAGAGACAAACAAGCAAAGGATACACATAGAAAAACTTGGAAGAAAAGATACAATGCATTAGAGATTCTACCTGAAGAGAACATCAGAGCTTACAACCAAAGGATTAATGAAGCAGTTGCAGGAATCAGGAACAATGGTGGAGAGATCTTGAAAGAAGACATTATGGATAAACTGATGACCACTCCCATAATAGAATATGAAAACAAGACCAACATACTTGATGAGACCATGCACCTTACATAAAATTTCAAAAGAGAAACCTTGATCAGAAAAAATTTAGCTTTTGAGATTTTAAGATTGAAGACAGAACCTAAAAGTGAAACAACCTTCAAAGCTTCGGTCCATGGTAAGAAATATGCAAACACCTCTGGTAATTTTGATGATGATGAAGAAGAAAAAACACTAGATGATTTCATTTCTATGATTGCTAAAGAGAAAAGAAAGGAAAATGAAAATATGAAGGTCAATTACCATTCAAATGCTTTTCATGTAATAAGATTGGTCACTTTGCATCTAATGTTAGCTTGTGGTGACTAATCAGGAAAGTACTATCCAGGAAAGTACTGTAAATTTTTTTGAGGCCGACTACTTTTCAGTTATTTGGACCGACTACTTATAACTCATTCTAACCTTAAAGCAAGAAAATATTGTATAATATGGCTTAGGGTTAGGGATTTTCATTATGTATGATTTTAGTACTTGCAGTAGAATTGGGTTGTAAGGGATTACGGATTGTAATCAGGTTGTAATCACTAGATAAATAATAATACTGGACTCGTTGTTGGTGGACGTAGCCCAGGGATTGGGTGAACCACGTTAAATCTATGTGTCTTGTGTTCTATTTTGTGTGGTTTATTATTTTTTGATATTAGTTATATTTCCACATAATTGTTTTTTTCTGCCTTGTTAATCCTAACAAGTGGTATCAGAGTGAGGTTATTTCATTTGTTCTTTCATCTATTCTCTGAAGCAGGTCTCATGAGTTAGTGGGAGAGTCTCTCGGTTAAGTGGGAGAAATGGTAGATGAGGGTAGGCTCAAGGTTGATAAGTTTAATGGGCAGAACTTCCAGTTATGGAAGATGCAAATGGAGGATTGTCTCTATCAGAAGGATATATGGCAGCCATTAGAGGGAGTAGCCAAGAAAGAGAAATCAATGTCTCAGGAGGATTGGGATATTTTAGATAGGAAGGCACTGGGGAGTATTCGTCTATGCCTGGCACAATCGGTGGCATTCAATATTACTGAAGCAAAGACAGCTAAAGATCTGATGGAAACCCTAGCGAAGTTGTATGAAAAGCCTTCAGCTTCAAACAAGGTATTTCTTATGAAGCATTTATTTAATATGAAAATGGTAGAAGGTGGCTTAGTTACTGATCATTTGAATGAGTTTAATACAGTTACAAGTCAATTAACCTCAATTAAAATTACTTTTGATGAAGAGGTTAGGGCTCTCTTGATTTTGTGTTCTTTGCCAGAAAGCTGGAATGGCTTGGTAATGGCTGTTAGTAATTCTATTTCTGGTTCTAATACCCTAAAGTATAATGATGTTATTGGTGTTATATTGAGTGAGGAAATTCATAGGAAAAGCTTAGGGGCATCCACATCGGGTAGTGTATTGAACATAGAAAGCAGAGGCAGAACAAGAGATAGAGGAAACAACTCTGGAAATCGTGGGAAATCAAGAGGAAAATCAAAGGGAAAGAGGTCCAAATCTAAAGGGCCAAATGATTGCTGGTACTATGGAAAACTAGGTCATAAGAAGAAAGATTGTTGGTCTCGGAAGAAAGATCAAGGAGGCAAAAATGATGGAAACAAGGAGGCAAATGTGGTAAGTACCAAATCCAAGGAGGATGCTTTGCTCTTGTCCTTAGAAAGTATTGATGATTCATGGGTTTTAGATTCTGGGGCTTCATTTCATGCTACACCCCATAGAAGTTATTTTGTTGATTATGTCCAAGGGGATTTTGGGCTAGTTTATTTGGGAGATAATGAACCCTGTCAGATTGTTGGAAAGGGAAAAATTAAGATTAAGTTGCAGAATGGGAATCATTGGCTACTACAAGAGGTAAGACATGTTCCAAGGCTGAGTAGAAATTTAATTTCAACAGGGCAACTGGGTGATGAGGGTTGCACAGTTACTTTTAATGATAAAATTTGGAAGGTTTCAAAAGGTTCCTTAGTAGTAGAAAAAGGTGTGAAAGTAGGCACCTTATATCTTTGTACAGGTCATACTGTTCCTTCTACTTTAATTGTTTCAGAAGATAATGAATGTTCAGGAACAGTGGCTGCAGTTGAGTAGGAAGAACATCAAACTGTTGTTGTAGATTCTGACACAGCACTGTGGCACAACAGACTCGGGCACATGAGTGAAAAAGGTATGAAATTACTTCATTCAAAGAAAGTTTTACCTGGTCTGCAATGTGTCAATATGGATTTCTGTGAAAGTTGTGTTTATGGAAAATAAAAGAGAGTTAGTTTTGTGAAGAGTGGGAAGGAAAAGAAAAATGAGAGATTAGAGCTTGTGCATACAGATGTATGGGGACCAGCTCAGGTATCTTCCCTTGGTGGCTCTCTGTATTATGTTACATTTATAGATGATGCAACAAGAAAAGTATGGATTTATTTCCTTAGACAAAAATTTGATGTATTTCAAACTTTTAAGAAATAGAAATGCTTGGTTGAGAATGAGACTGATAAAAAGTTAAAATGTCTCAGATCTGATAATGGTGGTGAGTATTGTAGCACAGAATTTGAAGAATATTGTTCCTCTAATGGTATTCATAGGTAGAAAACTGTACCAAGGACTCCACAAGAAAATGGAGTGGCTGAACGCATGAACAGGACAATAATGGAGCGTGCAAGGAGTATGAGGTTGCATGCTAGGCTGCCCAAAAATATGTGGGCAGAGGCAGTGAACACTACTGTTTATTTAATCAATAGAGGCCCCTCTACTCCTTTGGACTATGGTATTCCAGAGGAAGCATGGAGTGGTAAGAAGGTGAGTTATTCTTTTCTCAAAACCTTTGGTTGTGAAGCTTTTGCACTTATAGATTCTAAAAATAGAACCAAGCTGGAAGCTAAGTCAAAGAAATGTGTATTTTTTGGGTATGGCATTGATGAATTTGGTTATAGGCTTTGGGATTTTGAAAATCATAAAATTGTAAGAAGCAGGGATGTCATATTCAATGAGAAAGTATTGTACAAAGATCTGTTGCTGCAGCATGAGAAGAAAGAAAATGACTATGTAGTACTGGATGATACTCCACAAGTTCATGTTTCAGTAGTTACTTATGCTCCGCAACAACAGCAACAACAAATACCACACACCCCGGTGAGTCTTAGACGGTCAACAAGGCTAAGTAGACCTCCAGAAAGATTTTCTCCATCTTTGTATTCTATTTTGTTAACAGATGCTGGTGAACCTAAATGTTATAATGAAGCTGTGCAGGCAGATACAAAGCTTCAGTGGGAGTCTGCAATGATAAATGAAATGGACTCTTTGCTGAAAAATTAGACATGGAATTTATGTAAGTTACCTACAGGTAAAAGAGCTTTACAGAATAAGTGGGTTTACAGGATAAAAGAAGAGGATGGAGGTACGAAAAGATTTAAAGCCACATTAGTTGTAAAAGGATTTGCATAGAAACATGGTATTGATTTTGATGAGATATTTTCTCTAGTTGTTAAAATGACTTCTATTCGTACTATTTTAAGTATTGTGGCTACTGAAGATTTGCATTTAGAGAAGCTTGATGTTAAAACAACCTTTCTTCATGGTGATTTGGATGAAGAAATATATATGGTTCAGCCACAAGGATTTGAGGTCAAGGGTAAGGAGAATTTGGTGTGCAGATTGCAGAAAAGTTTATATGGCTTGAAGCAAGCACCTCGGCAATGGTATATTAAATTTGACACTTTTATGAATGGGCATGGATATAGTTGGTGTCATTCTGACCATTGTGTTTATTTTAAGAGGTTGGATGATGATAGCTACATTATTTTATGTTTATATGTTGATGATATGCTTATAGCTGGGTCTAACATGGATCACATTAAGGGGTTGAAACAATAGTTAGCAAAATCTTTTGCTATGAAGGATTTGGGGGCAGCAAAACAAATTCTTGGTATGAAAATTTGTAGAGATAGGAAAAATAGGAAATTGTCTCTATCTCAGGCTGCTTATATTGAGAAGGTGTTGCAACGTTTCTCTATGGAAAATGCCAAAGCTGTCAGCACACCTTTGCCTGGTCATTTGAAATTGACTAAGGATATGTGTCCCAAGACACTAGAAGAAGAGACTAAAATGTCTAAGGTACCTTATGCTTCAGCTGTAGGGAGCTTAATGTATGCTATGGTATGTACTAGGCTAGATATTGCACACACAGTGGGAGTCGTTAGCTGTTATATGAGTAACCCTAGTATTGAGCATTGGAATGTAGTCAAATGGATTCTCAAATATTTGAGAGGCACATCCCGTAAGTGTTTACACTTTGGGGGTTCTACTACTACTATACAAGGCTATGTTGACTCAGATTTGACAGGAGATATAGATAGCAGGTGGAGTACTATAGGTTATATATTTACTATTGGTGGGATAGCAGTGGGTTGGATTTCTCGACTACAAAAGGTGGTTGCTTTATCCACTACAGAGGCAGAGTATGTTGCTGCTATAGAGGCAGCGAAGGAGATGATATGGCTTCAATTCTTCATGGAAGAATTGGGACATCCACAAAAGGATAATTTTCTACATACAGATAGCTAAAGTGCCATTCATCTTGCAAAGAATTCTGCTTTGCACTCAAAGACAAAACACATACAGTGTACCATTTCATTCGATCAGTTTTGGATGATGGACAGTTACGACTGGAAAAGATTCATACTGATGATAATCCAGCAGATATGTTTACAAAGGTAGTAACAAGGGAGAAGTTGAACTCATGTTCAGCTTCAGTTGGTCTTCTAGACTGAACAAAATAAAGGAACAACTGAGTCCAAGGTGGTTCAATCCAGTGGGAGCCTCATGTGGGTAGCAGTATTGCTACAGGATCAGTCTCCAAGTGAGAGGTTTTTTAGTATAGTGTGGATACTGATCAGTCACCAAGTGGGAGATTGTTAGCTTATGGTGACTAATCAAGAAAGTACTATCCAAGAAAGTACTGTACATTTTTTTGAGGTTGACTACTTTTCGGTTATTTGGGCCGACTACTTATAACTCATTCTAACCCTAAAGTGGGAAAATATTGTATAATATGGCTTAGGGTTAGGGATTTTCATTATGTATGATTTTAGTACTTGCGAAAGAATTGGGTTGTAAGGGATTACAGATTGTAATCAGGTTGTAATCACTAGATAAATAATAATACTGGACTCGCTGTTGGTGGACGTAGCCTAGGGATTGGGTGAACCACGTTAAATCTGTGTGTCTTGTGTTCTATTCTGTGTGGTTTATTATTTTTTGATATTAGTTATATTTCCACATAATTTTTTTTTTCTACCTTGTTAATCCTAACAAGTGGTATCAGAGCGAGGTTATTTCATTCATTCTTTCATCTATTCTCTGAAGCAGGTCTCACGAGTTAGTGGGAGAGTCGCTCGGTTAAGTGGGAGAAATGGCAGATGAGGGTAGGCTCAAGGTTGATAAGTTTAATGGGCAGAACTTCCAGTTATGGAAGATGCAAATGGAGGATTATCTCTATCAGAAGGATATATGGCAGCCATTAGAGGGAGTAGCCAAGAAAGAGCAATCAATGTCTCAGGAGGATTGGGATGTTTTGGATAGGAAGGAACTGGGGAGTACTCATCTATGCCTAGCACAATCAGTGGCATTCAATATTACTGAAGCAAAGACAGCTAAAGATCTGATGGAAACCCTAGCGAAGTTGTATGAAAAGCCTTCAGCTTCAAACAAGGTATTTCTTATGAAGCGTTTATTTAATATGAAAATGGAAGAAGGTGGCTCAGTTACTGATCATTTGAATGAGTTTAATACAGTTACAAGTCAATTAACGTCAGTTAAAATTACTTTTGATGAAGAGGTTAGGGCTCTCTTGATTTTGTGTTCTTTCCTAGAAAGCTGGAATGGCTTGGTAATGGCTGTTAGTAATTCTATTTCTGGTTCTAATACCCTAAAGTATGATGATGTTATTGGTGTTATATTGAGTGAGGAAATTCGTAGGAAAAGCTCAGGGGCATCCACATCAGGTAGTGTATTGAACACAGAAAGCAGAGGTAGAACAAGAGATAGAGGAAAAAACTCTGGAAATCATGGGAAATCAAGAGGAAAATTAAAGGGAAAGAGGTCCAAATCTAAAGGGCCAAATGATTGCTGGTACTGTGGAAAACCAGGTCATAAGAAGAAAGATTGTTGGTCTCGGAAGAAAGATCAAGCAGACAAAAATGATGGAAACAAGGAGGCAAATGTGGTAAGTAACAAATCCGAGGAGGATGCTTTGCTCTTGTCCTTAGAAAGTATTGATGATTCATGGGTTTTAGATTCTGGGGCTTCATTTCATGCTACACCCCATAGAAGTTATTTTGTTGATTATGTCCAAGGAGATTTTGGGATAGTTTATTTGGGAGATAATGAACCCTGTCAGATTGTTGGAAAGGGAAAAATTAAGATTAAGTTGCAGAATGGGAATCATTGGCTACTACAAGAGGTAAGACATGTTCCAAGGCTGAGTAGGAATTTAATTTCAGCAGGGCAATTGGGTGATGAGGGTTGCACAGTTACTTTTAATGATAAAAATTGGAAGGTTTCAAAAGGTTCCTTAGTAGTAGCAAAAGGTGTGAAAGTAGGCACCTTATATCTTTGTACAGGTCATACTATTCCTTCTACTTTAATTGTTTCAGAAGATAATGAATGTTCAGGAACAGTGGCTGTAGTTGAGCAGGAAGAACATCAAACTGTTGCTGTAGATTCCAACACAGCACTGTGGCACAACAGACTCGGGCACATGAGTGAAAAAGTTATGAAATTACTTCATTCAAAGAAAGTTTTACCTGGTCTGCAATGTGTCAATATGGATTTCTGTGAAAGTTGTGTTTATGGAAAACAAAAGAGAGTTAGTTTTGTGAAGAGTGGGAAGGAAAAGAAAAATGAGAGATTAGAGCTTGTGCATATAGATGTATGGGGACCAGCTCAGGTATCTTCCCTTGGTGGCTCTCTATATTATGTTACATTTATAGATGATGCAACAAGAAAAGTATGGATTTATTTCCTTAGACAAAAATTTGATGTATTTCAAACTTTTAAGAAATGGAAATGCTTGGTTGAGAATGAGACTGGTAAAAAGTTAAAATGTCTAAGATCTGATAATGGTGGTGAGTATTGCAACACATAATTTGAAGAATATTGTTCCTCTAATGGTATTCGTAGGTAGAAAACTATACCAAGGACTCCACAAGAAAATGGACTGGCTGAACGCATGAACAGGACAATAATGGAGCGTGCAAGGAGTATGAGGTTGCATGCTAGGCTACCCAAAAATATGTGGGCAGAGGAAATGAACACTGCTATTTATTTAATCAATAGAGGCCCCTCTACTCCTTTGGACTGTGGTATTCTAGAGGAAGCATGGAGTGGTAAGAAGGTGAGTTATTCTTTTCTCAAAACCTTTGGTTGTGAAGCTTTTGCACTTATAGATTCTGAAAATAGAACCAAGCTAGAAGCTAAGTCAAAGAAATGTGTATTTTTTGGGTATGGCATTGATGAATTTGGTTATAGGCTTTGGGATTTTGAAAATCATAAAATTGTAAGAAGCAGGGTTGTCATATTCAATGAGAAAGTATTGTACAAAGATCTGTTGCTGCAGCATGAGAAGAAAGAAAATGACTATGTAGTACTGGATGATACTCCACAAGTTCATGTTCCAGTAGTTACTTATGCTCCGCAACAACAGCAACAACAAATACCACACACCCCAGTGAGTGTTAGATGGTCAACAAGGCTAAGTAGACCTCCAGAAAGATTTTCTCCATCTTTGTATTCTATTTTGTTAACAGATGCTGGTGAACCTGAATGTTATAATGAAGCTGTGCAGGTGGATACAAAGCTTCGGTGGGAGTCTGCAATGACAGATGAAATGGACTCTTTGCTGAAAAATTAGACATGGGATTTATGTAAGTTACCTGCACGTAAAAGGGCTTTACAGAATAAATGGGTTTACAGGATAAAAGAAGAGGATGGAGGTACGAAAAGATTTAAAGCCAGATTAGTCGTAAAAGGATTTGCATAGAAACATGGTATTGATTTTGATGAGATATTTTCTCCAGATGTTAAAATGACTTCTATTCGTACTGTTTTAAGTATTGTGGCTACTGAAGATTTGCATTTAGAGCAGCTTGATGTTAAAATCACCTTTCTTCATGGTGATTTGGATGAAGAAATATATATGGTTCAGCCACAAGGATTTGAGGTCAAGGGTAAGGAGAATTTGGTGTGCAGATTGCAGAAAAGTTTATATGGCTTGAAGCAAGCACCTCGGCAATGGTATATTAAATTTGAAACTTTTATGAATGGGCATGGATATAGTCAGTGTCATTCTGACCATTGTGTTTATTTTAAGAGGTTGGATGATGATAGCTACATTATTTTATGTTTATATGTTGATGATATGCTTGTAGCTGGGTCTAACATGGATCACATTAAGGGGTTGAAACAATAGTTAGCAAAATCTTTTGCTATGAAGGATTTGGGGGCAGCAAAACAAATCCTTGGTATGAAAATTTGTAGAGATAGGAAAAATAGGAAATTGTCTCTATCTCAGGCTGATTATATTGAGAAGGTGTTGCAACGTTTCTCTATGGAAAATGCCAAAGCTGTCAGCACACCTTTGCCTGGTCATTTGAAATTGACTAAGGATATGTGTCCCAAGACACTAGAAGAAGAGACTAAAATGTCTAAGGTACCTTATGCTTCAGCTGTAGGGAGCTTAATGTAGGTTATGGTATGTACTAGGCCAGATATTGCACACGCAGTGGGAGTCGTTAGCCGTTATATGAGTAACCCTAGTATTGAGCATTGGAATGCAGTCAAATGGATTCTCAGATATTTGAGAGGCACATCCTATAAGTGTTTACACTTTGGGGGTTCTACTACTACTGTACAAGGCTATGTTGACTCAGATTTGACAGGAGATATAGATAGCAGGTGGAGTACTATAGGTTATATATTTATTGTTTGTGGGACAGTAGTGGGTTGGATTTCTCGACTACAAAAGGTGGTTGCTTTATCCACTACAGAGGCAGAGTATGTTGCTGCTATAGAGGCAGCCAAGGAGATGATATGGCTTCAATTCTTCATGGAAGAATTGGGAAATCCACAAAAGGATAATTTTCTACATACAGATAGCCAAAGTGCCATTCATCTTGCAAAGAATTCTGCTTTGCACTCAAAGACAAAACACATACAGTGTACCATTTCATTCGATCAGTTTTGGATGATGGACAGTTACGACTGGAAAAGATTCATACTGATGATAATCCAGCAGATATGTTTACAAAGGTAGTAACAAGGGAGAAGTTGAACTTATGTTTAGCTTCAGTTGGTCTTCTAGACTGAACAAAATAAAGGAACAACTGAGTCCAAGGTGGTTCAATCCAGTGGGAGCCTCATGTGGGTAGCGGTATTGCTACAGGATCAGTCTCCAAGTGGGAGGTTTTCTAGTATAGTGTGGATACTGATCAGTCACCAAGTGGGAGATTGTTAGCTTGTGGTGACTAATCAGGAAAGTACTATCCAGGAAAGTACTATACATTTTTTTGAGGCTGACTACTTTTCAATTATTTGGGCCGACTACTTATAACTCATTCTAACCCTAAAGTGGGAAAATATTGTATAATATGGCTTAGGGTTAGGGATTTTCATTATGTATGATTTTAGTACTTGCAGTAGAATTGGGCTGTAAGGGATTACGGATTGTAATTAGGTTGTAATCACTGGATAAATAATAATACTGGACTCGCTGTTGGTGGACGTAGCCCAAGGATTGGGTGAACCACGTTAAATCTGTGTGTCTTGTGTTCTATTCTGTGTGGTTTATTATTTTTTGATATTAGTTATATTTGCACATAATTATTTTTTTCTGCCTTGTTAATCCTAACATCTAAGTGTCCTTCAAGAATTAAAAAGTTCAACAATAACTACAAGCCTAAGTATACAAAGGAATGTTACTATGCTAGAGATGGAGTATCAGATGAGGAATCAGGAGAAGAGGAGATTAGATTCATCTCTCTTGAAGATGAAAATAATTCACAAGATTTAGCATTGATTTCACAAGTAGACATTAGGACAAATTCGATCATTGACAGTGGTTTCTCACATCACATGACAGGTGACAAAGATAGATTTGTTCATTTGGATAGATAAAAAGGAGGCATGGTTAGATTTGGAGATAACACTCCTAAACCCATCATTGGTAGAGGATCCATCACCCTGGATGGAAAGAATAGCACTGATGATGTTCTTTATGTTGATGGTTTGAAACATAACCTACTAAGTTTTGGGCAATTGCTTGACAAAGGCTATAGATTGGAGTTCAATGGAAACAAGTGTATCATTAACAACAAGGAAGGAGAAATAATTGTATCAAGTTTAAAGACTAAAGGTTATGTTTTTCAGCTTAATCCAGAAGCAATTTTTTTTATTTCTAAAGTAGATGACAGTTGGCTATGACACAAAAGGCTGTCATATCAATTTTGATAACATAGTAAAGATGAGTAATGTTAAGGCGGTAAGAGACCTATCTAGCATAGAAAAGCCAATTGATACTATATGCAAGGAATATGAAATGGGAAAGTATGTGAGGAATTCATTCAGGAGAAAGCATAATTCAATAGAGAACAAGCTGGATCTGATTCATAGATACCTATGTGGACTAACTCAAACAAGATCATACTATGGTGAAAGGTATTTCATTTTTTTTGTAGATGATTATTCTAGAATCATGTGGGTTGCATTCTTGAAAGATAAGTTAGAAGCATTTCAAAAGTTCAAAATATTCAAAGCTAAGGTTGAGAATGAATTTGGACTTAAGATAAAATGTCTAAGGTTAGAAGTTGGACACAACATGCACCATCATGATTGAAGGAAAATTTTCACATACCTATTGGAGAGATTTGGTTAATACAACAGTCTATACAATCAATAAAATACAATTAAGTCCTAGCGCTAGAAAGACACCTTATTAGCTATGGTTTGGTAATGTTCCCATAGTGAAATACTTTGAAATCTTTGGAAGCAAGTGGTACGTAAAGAGGGATGAAGCAGTATGCAAGTTTGATGCAAGAAGTGATGAAGGTATTTTTCTTGGTTACTCTACTAAAAGTAAAGCTTATAGATGTTTCAACTTAAGATTGAAGAAGATCATTGAAAGTGCTCATGTTAAGATTGATGAAAAGTTTATGGTTCAAGAAAGATATCATGATTACTCACCTATGATTGAAGAATAACCTAGACCCTCCACTAGTGAGACAATTGTTGAAGAGATGTTTGACAGTATCAATGTATTGCTCAATGAACCTGAATCAAGTGAAGAAGAAACTCAGAAGGAAGACAAGACAGTATCACCTAAATTCCAAAGTTTACATCTAGAACTCATTCCAAGAATGACATCATTGGAGATTAGAGTGGAAAAGTCTTAACAAGATCACAAGAAAAAAATTCAGCTAGCAATAAGGTGGTATGTTTACTATCTCAGATTAAACCCTTAAGTGTTGAAGATGTGTGTAATGATTTAGATTGGCATGATGCTATAAAAGAAGAACTAAATCAGATTATTAAGAATGATACTTGGGAACTGGTCCCAAGACCTAGTGATAAGAATGTGATTGGAACAAAATGGATATTCAGGAACAAGATGAATGAAGATGGTACAGTAGTAAAAAATAAAGAAAGGTTAGTATGTAAGGGATATGCACAAAGAGAAGGCATTGATTATTCAGACACATTTGAACCTGTGAGAAGATTAGAAGCTATTAAGTTGTTTCTAGCTTATGCAACAGTCAAAAACTTCAAAGTCTATCAGATGGATGTCAAGTTAGCATTCTTGAATGGAGAGCTAAAAGAAGAAGTATACATTGAGTAGCCAAAAGGATTCACCTTATCAAATAGACCTGATATGGTATGAAGATTGAATAAATCCCTCTATGGACTTAAGCAAGCCCCTAGAGCATGGTATGAAAGACTGGATGGCTATCTAACAAAGATTGGATTCAAGAAAGGAGTAGCAGACTATAATCTATTCATAAGAGAGACGTCTGAAGGTTTACTACTTGTAGCTATATTTGTTGATGACATTATCTTTGGAGGTAATGACAAACTTAGTGCTGAATTTGCTAAAGAGATACAGAATGAATTTGAGATGAGCATGATTGGACCTATCAAATAATTTTGGGAATTGAATGTGTAGTAGACAGAGAAAGGTATTTTCATTAATCAGTCCAAGTATGTGAAAGAGATATTAAAGAAATTCAAGATGGATGATTGCAATCTAGTAGGGACACCTATGATAACTAGATGCAAGCTTAAAAAAGAAGATGATTCACCAGCAGTAGATATAACATTGTACAAGTCTATGATTGGAAAAATTATTTATCTTACTCAGACCAGACCAGATATTTCCAATGCAGTTGGCATTGTTGGAAGATTCACAGCAGTGCCTAAACAAAGTCACCTCATGGTAGTAAAAAGAATATTTAGATACTTGCAAGGCACTATAGACTATGGTCTATGGTATCCCAATTCAAAAAATGTTGAGCTTCATGTAAATACTGATGTAGATTTGGTAGGTTGCATTGATGATAGAAAGAGTACATCAGGAGGAGAAGTGTTTCTTGGTGACAGACTTGTCACTTGGACAAGCAAGAAGCAAAATTGTATCTCTCAGTCAATAGAAGAAGCGGAGTATGTTGCAGTAGCCCTGAATTGTTCTACAATTGTTTGGATCAAGAAAATGATAAAATATTTTGGAATTCAGATTGACAATCCTATTGTTATACATTGTGATAATACTAGCACTATCAATATGTCAAAGAGCCCTATGATGCATGCAAAGACAAAACACATTGAAATCAAGTATCACTTCCTAAGAGAGAAAGCAGAAGAAAAAGAAGTTAAGTTAGACTATTTGAGCACTAAAGATCAAATAGCAGACATATTCACAAAGCCCTTGCCAATGGATACTTTTGAGTATCTCAGGGAGAAGTTGGGAGTAATTCCCTCCCCTGATTCTACATACAAGAAAGAAGAAAGAGCATCAGTCCTTAGGGACTGATGGATGGTTGACTACTCTACCTCAGTAGTAGTACCAGTGCTTAAACTATTTGGCTCCCTTTTCCATTGATGTCAAAGGGGGAGTAATATATAGTCATGAAAAAAAGAAGTAAAAGAAGGATTAATATACTAAGGGGGAGTAGTATTCAGTTATGGAAGTGGTTCAGTTGAGGAAATGGATAATGTTGAAGAATATTGCAGCAAATGGAGGATTCATCCTTGGGGGATTTTTGAAGAGGAAATGGAGAATTTTATAAAAGAAATATTCATTTGGGTTGGTGGTTTTTTTCATTCCATATGTTTCCGTCAATGCCAAAGGGGGAGATTGTTGGAGATTTTCCAGCAGGCCAATGCTGACTATATGTTTGTCATTGATGACAACATATGGTAAGTAGCATGCATTGAAGACTTATGTAGTAAGATTTGAGTATATGTTTCTTGGACATGTTATCAACATGATATCATGGATGCAGAGGTTAACTATTAGTACATACAGTTATATAGCATCTTGTGTCAGTAATGTTCTTGATAGAGTTACATGTAGTGTTCTATGGGTGATTGTCCATACATTCATCATGGAGCCTTGTGCCTTTGGATATGTGATGAATACATGTTAGTGATGTTACATTCATGGATGCAGAGTTTGATGATTAGTAGAAGTAAAGTTATGCAGTCATTGTTCAGCAATAGCAGTTTCCTATGTTTATTCAGAAGAGCTGACAAAGGTTATATTGGTTCTGGAGTTGCACCTATCATTTTGGTATGCACCCTTGGATTAGTGCTTGGAGAAGAGTTATTAATGTTTGGTGAAGAGTGCATGATTTTATTTAGCTTGTGGAGAAAGTTTAAGTTACTTTGGTGGAGCCAATAGTGTGTAGCGTGTGTCTACACTTATTATTATTGGACAAGTCCCAAATTATGTTGCGTGCTTAGTAGAGCCGACATAATTATTATTGGAGTATGTTATGGTTTCTCTATTATGATTATAAGGTGGTTCTAATAGGCTGACTTGATTATATCATTTAGAGGAAAGATATTTATAGGCAGTCATTTGTGATTGCTAAAGAAAGGTGAAGAGTTGATTGTGAAGAGCAGAGAAGAGTGTGTGAAGTATTGAGCCATCAGAAGAAGGTCTATGCGAT
Source organism: Chamaecyparis obtusa (assembly GCA_027943335.1). NCBI lineage: Eukaryota > Viridiplantae > Streptophyta > Pinopsida > Cupressales > Cupressaceae > Chamaecyparis > Chamaecyparis obtusa. Next base: position 169,685 of record BSBK01003194.1, read on the forward strand.
GAAGAAAAGTATTTTTGCTATACATTGGAACTGATCCAAACATCAGGTCAAAGATCAGTTCACCAAAATCTAGATATAGTGTGTATCTATTATTCAGAAGGTTGTAGCCTTCACCCTTTGAGTAGTGTGCTCTCGGACAGTGCGTCCTCAGCCCTAACAAGGTTAATTGTAAAAGACTCCTAACAGGGTCCGACCCTTGACCAGGTCTACTATACTAAACATATTGTAAATCAACTCCTAACAAGGTTAAGGATCTTCTAACAAGGATCATAATACACTAGTACAAAATATTAGTGGGTGTCAATTCCCACTGGGGTTTTTACCTATTTGGGTTTTCCCGTAACCAAAATATTGTTATTGTGTTCAAGTGTTCTCTCATTGTGTTTATGCTTCATGTTTAAGTATACTTAATTGGATAAATAATTGAAACTTGTAGATAACAGATTCACACCCCCCCCCCCTTCTTAGTTATCTCTTGGGAATATTCCTAACACTTTAATGATTGAAAAGGATGTGTCATGGATATACTAGAGAGAAGCTATTAGTACTACTATATACAAATTGAACCAAGTTGATGAAGGGTGCTCCCCTTAATAGCACAAACACATAGCAGAAATAGAGAAACAACAACAATATGCAAGAAAAAAAAATTGGCTTCTTATTATCTCCACAAATGTGGAATTACAAACTTTCAGAATTACAATATGCAAAGCCACATGGGCATTCCCTTACAATATTCTATAGGAAAAAACCTTGAATCAATACTCAGATCTACTACCCAGAAGTGCCCTAGACAACACTATGGGCCTTCTTTATATAGGAATTTTCCACTGACTGAGAAGGTTCTAGAAATTTAACCATTAGGGCTGACCAAACTTAGAATTATTTTATTTAACAATTTATTACATCAAAGTCAGTTCAAAATAAATTTTGAAAACCGAACAAAAATTTTGAAGAAAAATTATTTTCCGCCATTTCAGGTGACCCAACTTCCAGAGACCATAAGTCATCACCAGTTGACCTGATGGACTATTATAACCCCATTTCAAAAAGGCCATGAAGCACTCTACATGCTTGACTTGCACAAGCGCTTGTCACCCAAATTTTTGACCTCATCCGGGGCCTCTAAAGCCTTCAAAACTGAGTTCAAAGTTTCTATACCCTATTGCTAATACCAAAAATCTTCACTATCTTCAAAACTAGGCCTGATCTAGCCATGAAAATTTACTAGCAGGCTGATATGACTGAGATGAACCTCCACATGTAAAATTAGAACATTCTGAGATCGTATGACCAACTTACTAAAAATAGCAAGTTTCCATAAATAGCAGCTCTACACAAGATAGCCCTTATTGAAAAGAAACCAAAAATATTTTTGGGTGATGCAAGATTGCTCTTACGCCCAGGATGCTCCCGCATCACGAGTTTAACTAAGGAAAGATTCAAACAAGATACCTTATGAATTATTGTATGGTTATACACCTAATTTAAGTTATTTTAGAATATTTTGAAGTAGATGTTACATTCTGAAAGATGATAGAAATGGTAAATTTGATTCAAAAGGTAATGAAGGAATATTCTTAGGATATTCCACTAAGAGAAAATCTTAAAAATGTTTGAATAAGACTACTAACAAGATGATTGAAAGTGAAAATGTGAGAGTTGATGAATTTATGAGAAGAATGATGAAGAAAGAAAAAATGAACTAGAAGACTATGGTAGATTTGTTTACATTAAGTAACCTGACACTCTACCCAAGCAATAGTCTGGCATTACCAAGAAATAGGGTAATGTTACTAAGAATCAGTCCATATAGAGTGAGAATCAACAAACTGTTACCGATGAAGAGCATGATCATACACCGAGTGAAGAACACAAAACTAAACCTATACTAGCAAGATATGTAAGGAGACATCATCCAGAAAATTAGATTATTAGAGATAAGAAAGCTGGCATGATGACATGAAATAAGTTGAGAGACAACACATGCTTAGTTTGTGAATTTGAACCTAAAACTCTTAGAGATGCACTTGAAAATGATGAATGGATTAAGGCCATGAATGAAGAAATTAAGCAGATACAGAAAAACAAAATATGGACATTGGTACCGAGACCGAAAGACAAGAATGTGATTGGAACAAAATGGATATTTAGAAACAAATTGAATGAAAATGGAGATGTAACTACGAATAAGGAAACACTTGTATGAAAAGGGTATGTACAAGAAAAAGGTATTGACTATGGTGAGACTTTTGCACCCGTTGCTAGACTTGAAGGAGTTAGAATATTGATTGCATATGCTTCTTATAAAGGATTTAAAGTCTATCAGATGGATGTTAAATCTTCATTTCTAAATGGAATATTTGAAGAAGAGGTATACATTGTACAACCTAAAGGTTTTTTGATCCTAATCAGAAGAATATGGTATATAAGCTACACAAACAACTATATGGACTGAAACAAGCACCAAGATCATGGTATGAAATATTGCATTCCTATCTTATCAATATTGGATTTGTTAGAACAAGTGACAAAAACAATTTGTATTTGAAAGGTGAGCTGATGACAAGATTCTTATTACTAAAATTTTTGTTGATGATATCATATGTGGAGGACATGATAACCTATGCAAATTATTTCTGATGAAATGACAAAAGAATTTGAAATGTCAATGTTTGGAGGGATTAAATTTTTTCTTGGCTTACAAATTTTACAACAGAATGAAGGCATATACATTACTCCATCAAAGTAAATAAAAGAATTATTGAAGACATTTGTTACGGAGGATTCAAAACCATTTGGTACACCTATGGTCACTGGATGCAAATTGACAAAGGATGACAAGTCAACTGAGGTAAATTAGACCTTGTATAGATCAATGATTGGTAAATTGATGTATTTTGTGCATAGTAGACCATATATTGCACATGTAGTTGAAATTGTAGCAAGATTCTCTGCTAATCCTAAAGAATCCCATATGACTGAACTATAGAAAGAATTTTGAGATACTTGAATCTAACACTGAAAACTATGGTTTGTGGTACAAGAAAGAAGGCAATTTTGAAATGAAAGTTTATACAGATGTAGATTGGGCTGGAAATATTGATGATAGAAAGAGAAGTACTAGTGGAACATTCTTTTTGAGAGAAAGGTTAGTTACTTGGATAAGTAAGCAACAAGGATGCATTTCTCAGTCCACTATAGAAGCAAAATATGTTTCTATTGTTGCTAATTATTTGAACATTGTATGGATAAAACAACTTTTTGAAGGTATGAATGAAGAGATCACAGACCTAGTGATAATATATTGTGATAACACTAGTGTAATAAATATTTCTAAGAATCTAGAGATGGATGTAAAGACAAATCATATATCTATAAAATATCACTACTTGAGGGAACAAGACAAGAAAAGAAAGTAAAACTAGAGTATGTGAGATCACAAGAGAAACTTGCAGATATATTTACTAAACACTTACCTAAGGACACATTTGAGTACTTGAAGAGTACACTAGGGCTCCATCTCCTATGTATTAGTTACTAAGGTGATTAGAAGGTTGCATCAACCTAGATACTTTATCAAAATATCAAATGATGTTGATGCATAATGTTCACACTTTGGGTTTCTTGAGGTTGTGAAAATTGAAGATGGAAGACACACTAAGACTTCATATCAGTACATGCAAGGTATTTGATCTGAACCGAAGAATAGATATATTGATTTGGCTATTGAAGAGATTTTTATTCACTTTTTGGCATTGTTGTCAAAGGGAGAGAACATTTAATGAAATATTTATCTACAGGGAGAGAAATGTACATGAAAAATATGCAGAGGGAGAGACTGCATGGAGAGTATTGATGGTGTGTAGTGATTAACCATATTAAATGTACAAGCTAGGGAGAGCTTACAAAGTTAAAAAATTTGCATAGGAAATTATAGAACAAATGTTTGGTATTTATGGCATATTTCATATTGTGTTGCCATCAATCCCAAATGGAGAGATTGATAAAATAAAACTGATTCAATATCTTAAGGGAAAGTTTGATAATGGATTGGATATTTGTAAGATAGTGACTGATGATCACTGAGCTACTAATGTGTATGTAAGACATTAAATTAGTTAATGTATTATAATTGATGTCAACTAGTTTTGACTATACTTATCATGATGGTTACAAACATCTTTCGAAGGAAATAATTATGAAGGAATGAGTTATCTACATGAAGATGAGATGGATTAGAAAGTTATGGATATGGTATTCATTAGATAAATTACTGATGAGTCTATGGTATTATGTTAGCTATTTGATTGTATTGCATGAATCTATTATGGATTTAAGATCAAGAATGAACAAGTTTATGTGGTAGATAAATGAAGAATTCAGTATACATAGAGAAAGTATAGTGTATACCAAGTATAGTGTTAATTGAGATAGTTATCACTGACGTATTATGGTATTGACTAAGTAAAAGAAATAAATGGAACTTATGACTATCGACTAAAGACAATGAGCTAGAAAATTGTTTATGATTCCAAGGTAAATGATAATGTTTTTTATGATTAATAAATGAATGAAAAAAATTCAAGGATGATTGAATGAAGGAGAATAAAATGTGTTATTGACATAATTGTCAAGGAAGGTTAAAGTGGAAAAATCAATGCTAAAGATTAAGAGGCAAAATGTATGGATGAAAATAAAATAGTTTATGATGTCAATATAAAGAGACAAGAGACTCATTATTGAGACTACTACAGGAGAATTCATGTGAAAAGATTGATTTCATGCAATGCTAATCAAATTGGTTGAAGATAGAACCACACAATTCTCCAGACAACGCTGAGCAATAAAGAAAAAAATTACCGAGCATAACAAAGTTGGAGGAAATAAAGATGTTGAATTGATTATTTATTAGTGGTATTTTTGAGCTTAGCATAGATCTAAAAATGTAAAAATTAAGTTGTATTTGAATCATATCATTACTATATTAGTTTAACCATTTCTACAGATAAATCTCTTGACCAAGTGGGACTTAACAGTCTTTATATTTCAATATGACATTCAATTAATTATGTCGATTGTTTTCTTATTGACCTCATAGTAAATGGTTGGTCAAGGGAGAACCGCTACTAATAAATCCTCTAAGTAGGTCACACCTCACCGTGTGTTTGTAACCTTTAACAGGGTTGGCTCCTAATCGAGCTCACTTCAGAAGAGTTAATTATTTTGGGTTACCGGTCCCGGGTGGTTTTTCCCCTAATAGGTTTTCCCATTAAAAATCTATGTTATATGTGTATGGATGTGTTAAATTGTTATTTTACTTTACAAATTATTATAACTAGATTGATTGGTAAACACAGTACTTAATTTATTGGTAATCAGTATATGAAGAGAAAAGAATAGTTTATATCTTACCGAGTTGATTAATTGATTTGAAATTTTTTTTATATACATCTGGGAATATTTGGGACTATATAATAACTGGACTTAACTAATTCACACCCCCACTTAGTTATCTAACAAATCTAACTCATCCTCTAGAAATTAATATGAGTTGACTACTAGTCCTTGGCCTTACTCTCTGTCCCCCTGCCCATAATGGTGAGTTTACCTAGGAGTGTGGAATAAGTCAAGGCTTGTGGGCTTATTCATTTTTTCCACTTTTGAAGGGTATCCTTTTTGGTGTAGTTTAAATATGATCTAGGTCTTCATATAGGAAAAATCTAGACCCTAACTCAAGGTACCCCCACATGGTTAGCTTATTTTCACTAAAAAGTAGCCCTAGGGTAACTTTTAATCCCTCTAAAGTTCAAGTTGAGTTTAAATTCAAAATTCAACTTGATGGGGACCCTACATAGCATCTACAAGCAAGTGGTTAAGCTAGGTAACTTACTAGGTTGCGTAGCTCATTCCAAACCCTAATTGACATGTCACTATCCACATAGACATCATAAGTGTCAAGTGACACCATATTAATCCACTTCACATTACAAGTGACATGCCTAATTAACAAAATAAATTTAATCTAATAACACACATATGAATTACATTTACAAATAAAACACATTACAATGAGGTTTCAATCCCTTTAATAGATTAAACCTTGGCTTTCACAATTGTACATAGGTTTAGCCCAAATTCTCTAAATAGTTCCATGGTTTTCTTTCCTACATACTAAACTCAAGCATCAATAATCTAAGGAAAAATCACATATAAATATATAAAAATTAAATATTACATAATTGTAGACATTGGTCAACATTCATAATTCAATTCCTAGCTACACTTTCCTTTTTAAGATTATGTTCATACATCGCACTTGCAAAATTATAACATCATTGTATTCATAAATACTCTTTTTCTTAAACCTAAAACATAATTCATGTAATAATTAAATCTAACCATGATTAAATATTTCTCATCAATATATAGATCTGAGCATGTATAACATAAATTAACAAGTATGATCTGGATCCTAATCAACATCACAAGAAAATCCACATAATATAATAATTATAAGACATAAATAACACATGAGTCATTGTCAAATCGATCATAAGTGTATCAAGACATCAAATAAAAAAGTATCAAAATACAAATGTCTCAATAATGCTATGATGGATCAGGTTGGGACCTTGCAACCTCCCCCTCTGGGCATGAACTTCCTCCTGGAGTTCATCAAAAAGGTATGGGTATGATGACCTCATATGTGCTACATCCTCCCAAGAAGTCATGACCTCATCATAACAATCCCACTGGACCTTAACATGGTCTAGCTCTTAGCCTCGAAGTGCTAGGGTTCATCTGGCTAAAATGCAAATGGGCTCCAAAGCTAGCTCCCCATCTGACTCCACCTTCAAGGCATCTCAATCCATAATGTGAGACTCATCATATATATATTTCAATAATAAAAAATTATGAAACACATCATGGATCCATGACAGGCTGGGTGGTAGAGCTAGATGATATGCAACTTGCCCTATTCTCTCCAAGATCTTGAAAGGGCCAAAAAAGAAATTTCCCACCTTAGAGCCCTTTCCAATATGTGGCCACACTCTGAGGAAAACTTTGTCTCTAACCATATACTCTCAATCAACTCTCTTTACATCTACATATTTCTTCTATCTATCGTGAGCCTCTCTAAGATGTTGTATAATCGAAATTTTCTGCTGCTCCATATCTCTGACCAACTAAGGTCCAATAGATACTCTATCCTCAATCCTATCCCAACTCAGTGGTTTCTTGTAAGGTCTACCATACAAGTCCTAATATGGAAACATCCCTATGGAGGAATGATGCTCATTATTATAGGAAAAATTGATAAGATGAATATACTCCTCCCACTTGACATGATGGTCCATCACATACATACACAACATGTCCTCTAAAAATTGATTAACCCTCTCAGTGCCACCATCCATCTAGGGGTGGTATGTTGTAATAAAATTGAGTATAGTGCGAAATTATTCCTAAATCTCTGTCCAAAAGGAGGATATAAAAAGTGAGTCTCTATTTGAGATGATCTTACAAGGAATTCCATGAAGTCTAACAATGTCTTGTAAGAATACCTATCCTACTACCAATATTGTAAATGTGGTACAAATAGGTGAGAAGTGGATGAGTTTGGTGAACATGTCAAGTGTCACCATGATGGCATCATCATGATAAGAGGACATAGGGAGACCAATAATAAATTCCATGGAAATAGTATCCCACTTCCACTTAGGTATCTCATGTGGCTATAGGAGTCCACCTAGATGACTATGCTTTGCCTTCACCCTTTCGCACTCTAGGCATCTAGCAACTATGTTGGAAATCTGAAATCTAATGTCTAGCCAATGATACAACTGCCTTAAATCAACATGCAACTTTGTAACTCTTGGATGAGCTACATAAGGTGCTATATGAGCCTCTAGCACAATAAACTCTCACAAGTCACCAGTAGAAGGTACATAAATGTTCCCCTTGCAATCTATAAACCCATCACTCTCCACTAAATATTCTATAAACCTCCCCTCAAGAGGTCTCTAAGAATGGATTAACTAAAAACCCTCTATATACAACCCATCCTTAGGTAACTGATATAAAATACACTCTCTCTGATCTGTACTAGTGGTCATAGATGAGACCTCATCTCGCCTTCTACTCAAGGAATTTGCAACTACATTGTCTTTCCCCTTGATGTAATGAACATCAAAATCATACTCGCATAAGAACTCCATCCATCTGCTATTCCTGACATTAATATTTGGTTGTGTAAATATATACTGCAAGCTTTGATGATCTATATGAAGTTCAAATGAGTGACCTAGAAGGAAGTGTCACCATGTCTCTAAGGCATGAACCTCCACTGTGATCTTTAGGTCATGAGAAGGATAATTAAGCCCGTGATTGTTTAGCTTCCTAGACTTAAAATCTATAGGTCAACCATCCTGCATAAGAACTACTCCTAAAACATCCAATTAAGCATCTATGTATACAAAAAAATCTATCGAACGATCTGGCACTGCTAAAATTGGTGCATGAGTGAGGGCTCTCTTGAGCTCCCGAAAATATCTTTCACACTTATCTATCCACTCATACAACTTCTTCCACTTTCTATGAAGGGAAGTGATGGGATGAGATAATCTAGAGAATACTACCAAAAATCATCTTTAATAACCTACTAGGCCCATAAAACTCCCGACCTCAGTGACACTGGTGGGTGTCAGCCAATCCATAATGGATTGAATATTTGATGGGTCCATTGAGATCCCATCACCTGATATAACATGACCAAGATAATGCACCTCTACTATAAAGAAAGTACACCTTGTTAGGCTACCATATAATTAATTCTCTCTCAAGCGATGCAAAACCTACCTCAGGTGCTCCTCATGTTCCTTCTCATCATGAGAGTATATCAAAATTTCATCAAGGAACACTACCACAAACTTATCCAAGAATTTATGAAATACTTCATTCATGAGGCTCATGAACACAACTAAAACATTCATGAGGCTAAATGGAACCATGGTGAACTTGTAGTGACCATACCTCATATGAAAAGAAGTCTTGTGGATATCACTCTCCACAAATCTGCAACTGATCAAATAAATCATCGATCCTAGGGAGTGGGTATCAGTTATTAATAGGTACTTTTCACATGTTGATAATCAATGCACAACCTAAGTGATCCATCCTTTTTCTTCACAAATATCAATGGTGCACTCCAAGGTGATACACTAGGTTGAATATTCCCTTTCTCCAAGATCTCCTCTAACTGAATCTTGAGCTCATTGAGCTCATGTGTGGTCATCCTATAAGGTGCTCTAGATATAGCCTCAGATCTTGGCACAAGATCTATATGAAAATAAACTACCTTAGGTGGTGGCATACTAGGTAGCTCAAAAGGAAATATGTCAAAAAACTCCTGAAGGATAGGATAATCTCCAAGCTAGGGATCTCTCTTTGAATCCTCCTCTCTATCACTAATGGTGATGGCAAATAACTGGCATCCCTTCTACATGCACCACCTAAGCTACATAGTGGAAATCATACAAAGAGATATGAGTCTCTCTGCCCCAAATATAACCATAGGAGTACTGTGATCGTCAAAACACTACCCTCTTCTATCGACAATCCATCTTGGCACTATGAGGATAAATCCAATCCATTCCAAGGACTACATTGTAAGAACCTAGAGGGGTAATGTGAAGAACAAACATCATGACCATTTCACCAATTTGAACCTGACAACTGCAAACCAAGGAACTAACATACACCCTATCTCTTGAGGCTAACTCAACCTCCCAAATGACATCCTATCTAACTACCACTAGCTCCAAATGCTCAACTACAAATGGAGATACAAAGGACTTTGTGGCTCCTGAATTGAACAAGAGAGTAACATTGATGCCCTAAATCATACATGTGGCCTCAATGACCATGGCTTGATGCTCTGCCTAGTGGTTATCAACTATTTCAAATAGCCTATGAGACCTACCCATATCTTCTACTATCTTCTCTGAAGTGGCCCCTCTCTAGCTACATTTTTCTTGTCCCTATGAGCACTCTCTCACTATATGTCCCATATCACCACAAGTGTAACATGGCACTTGTTTCTTTACCTATACTTCAAGAGACCTAGACTACTTCTGACCTCTAGTCCTACTAGATCCATTGTAGCCACTCCTAGAGGACTATTAAGTCCTATCTATGTTTTTGTAAGGGGCTTGTGATGTTAGATCCCACCTAGAACCTTGTGACTTCCACTGCTTGGGATTAGCACCCTACTGTCCCTAAGATGGTTTCTGCCTATAATCCTATTGGTGTGGCTACTGAGACTATTGCCCCTTAAAGGAACCTGTTGAATGTCCCTGATTCCCCTTCCAAGGGGGTCTTTGGTATTCTAATGACTAGGTAGAGTGGTTTCTATTCTGATACTGATCTTGAGAGTCCTTTGTTCTCTCATAAATATCCTCGACAACTAGTGGCCTCTCAACTACCTCTCTAAAATCCGTAGGGAATGCTAGTTGGACTAGACCTTGAAGAGATACATTAAGACCCTTGATGAAATGATACATGCATAGCTTCTCATCCTTCATGTAATCAACATAAGGAACGAGCTCATGAAATATACTCTCATACTACATCACAATAAGGCCTCTCTACTTAAGGTCATGAAACTCCTCTATTTGTCACTCTCTAAAGTGCTCTAAAAGGTATCTATCTCTGAACTTGTTGAAAAAAGTCTCCCAAGTGAGTGTATCTTTACTCACGCCATCCATGGCCTCCTCCTGCCACCAAGTAGAGGATCCCTCTCGAAGGAGATGAATGTCAAGTCACACCTTCAGATTGGATAGGATTAGGAAAGGACAAATGAATTGAATGGGATTGAATTGAAAGATGGATAATGGGTATAACCAATGACAAGGGAGATCCAAGGCATGGTGAAGGATATAAGGGAGAAATATTTTATGGATGGAAGATAGAGGGATGGAATTGAGGGATGGTAGGATATGGGGGATTAAAAAATTGGGGAATAGGTGGATGGGGATCCAAAAACTATTGCACACAGGAGTTAAATGCCCGACACTAAGGGTAGGATAATGAATGATGGAAAGGCAGTGGATAAAGGGTGTATGAAATGGATGGATAGTGTGTAAAGGATGTACATGGAGGAAATGAAGGCTTGTATTGTCTAAAGAATGCATGAATATTTTAGTACCTCTATTTTTTTATGAAGAGAAAAGGTATGGAAGTGGAAGGTGGATGGATACATGATATAATATGGAGGGTATGAATAGGATAGGAGATTATGATATAGAGGATATGGATGAAGTAGGATAATGGATAATGTATGAAGGAAATGCATAGGATAATCAAGATCAAAGACATGGAAAGGATGATAGACATATATAGGATTATGGGTAGAGGATGGAGGAAATAAATAGGACAAAGAATATGATATAGATGCTATGGATAGGATGTTAAGATCAAATATTTACATAGTGGATGGATAATAAGTAAGGGATATGGAAGCCGCATATTAATGGATGGAATGAATATGATTGTAAAGATCAAAGATGGTAAAATAAAGATAATGGATTTAGATAGGATAATGGATGGTGGATAGGGATGTGGAAGATATGTATGGTAGTATAGTATGAATGGAGCTTTCCCTCAAGTGTAGATTTCAAGGGGATGAGGATAAGTGAATCAATGGAATAAGTGGATGTAGAAGACAATGGATATGTGATAGGAAGATGGTGGAAGGAAACAAGCATCTAGTACCATGGATGGTATCCCTTTATTTTTTCATTTTTAAAAAAAATTAATGTACCATAGAATTTTGGATATGTGCTCATAGATTCTTGTGTGATGGTTGGATGGTATATGAAATGGATTTAGATATCGAGAGGATAATGATTTATTCAAAAGATTGGATTAAATGGATGGAATGGTGGGGGGTGAATGTTTGGTGATAGATGGCATGTGGGCATACTTGTGGATACATGGATGAGGGAGTTGTAAAGATCATCATTAGCACACACCTTGAAGGGTGGTGGAGGAGAATAATTTGAAGGAGATAGAGGAGAAAACATGAATTTTGGGATGTAAGGACCCAAAATAGATGAAGGGGATTATGAACTTAGGATAGTGGATTTTGGGACATAAGGACCCAAAAGGGATTTGGAAGATGTGGAATTTTTAGATGGAGGATTGGAGGACTTATGAGGTGAAGAAGATTTTGGATTAGAAAGTTTGGATACAAAGTTGTATATTTATTTTAGAGGCATTAGTTTTCTTTTCTTGAACATGTCTTTTATATGGGACATATTGATCCTTCATTTTTTTGGGATTTTTGGCTTTATGAATTTTAGCTTTAGTATCCAATTTTCTTCCATTAGCCAAGGTATGGGTGCATGAGGATGGATGTTTTGGATAGTTTATGGATGGAATGATGGATGATGAATGTTGGAAGGGATTCAAGGATGTGTTCCTATATTGATATTTCTTAGGGATTTGAGGGGATAGAGTAATGAACTTGGATATGGTGGATGGATGTATGTAATGGCCCAAAATGGATGGAAAGGATGAAGGGTTCAGATTTGGGACACAAGGACCCAGAATGAAGGTAGTTGAGGAAGGGATGAAATTTTTGACATAAGAGCCCAAAATGAATTTTGAATATGGGTGATGGGAATATTTGAGTTAATATGGAGCGATTTTGGATATGGAAGGGGTGGAAGGTTTACCAAACATCTTGTGACATTATTATTTCAATGGGATACTTATTATTCTAAAAACAAAATGAGAGTCCATGTGAATGGGGAGGAGAGGTGGGAGGAATGATAATCTCTTGAAGGAAGCCATATTAGATAGAGGTGGAGGAACCAAGTGTATATATATGGGGTTCACAGATGGATGGGATAAGTGTGATGGGATATTATGTGGCATTAGGATCATGTGGAGCATGAGGGTCATGAGATGGATTTGGATCATGACACAAAGATGAAGGCGTACTTTGATCTTGACTTTAGAGATGATTGTGTGATGGAGTGGAAATGATTATTGGATCTTGAATGAAGGGAGAACATAAAATTGAATAGAGGGGGATTAGTGGATTATATTAATGGAATATCTTTATGAGATGGAGGGTAAGTCAATATTATGTATTGAGATGGAAGGGAATCATTAGATGTTCTATAAGGGATATCTTGATATTGAATAGGAATGGGATCATGATGTATATTAAGAGGGATAAATGGATCTTGAGATATAAGGGGATCTTGGGATGAAGGAAATGGGAGGATTATATATTTAAATAGAGAGGTATCATAAGATGGAGGAATTCTTATATCTAGAGGAGAAGATGAATACATTTTAGCATGCTTTGGAATAAGGTCTTCACATGTTTGGACTTGTGAGGATGATATGATATAGGAGGTGGAATCTTAAACTTGATGGATGGATATATGGAAGACAAATAATTCTTAGGAGTTATTTATTTGTATTAATATGAAGGAGATGAAGGTGGGTTCATGACATGGGGTGATTGAACTTTACTTAATGTTGAGAACTTATAATCCTTTGCTAGTCTTTTATCCCAATTAATGAAGAACTTACTACAAGGTGGAGGTGATGTGGATATTGGATGATTAAAATTATGTTTAGGTTGAGGATTATGTAGGAGATTGGGATGATGGTTTTGGAAAATAAGCTTGAATAATGGGAGATTAGGTGGAGGAATGAGGTTCGACGGGAGATGAGGATTATGGATTTGGACAGACGGGGAAGGACACGTATCTTCAAATGAATTTTTTTTCTTTTGATCCCCATTTTGTAAACTAAGGACACTATTTTTAAGCTCTTCAACCTCTTGGGAAAGGTTCAGTATATTGAAGGCATTATTGTTGGAGATTTGCCAGCAAGCCAGTGTTGACTGTATGTTTATCATTGATGAAAACATATGGTAAGAAACATTCATTGAAGTCTTATGGAGAGAGCCTTGAGAATATGTTTCTTAGATATGTTATCAACATGATATCATAGACACAAAGGTTGATTATGAGTGCAGATAGTTGTGTAGTTGTTTGTATCGGTAGTGTTCCTGACAATGTTACAGGTAGAGTTTTGTATGTAATTTTCAATATGGTTATGATGAAACCTTGTGCATTTATATTTGTGTTGTAGACATGTTTTTGATACTATGTTCATGGATGTAGAGTTACTTGTGTAGTACAAGTGGAGCTATGATGTTTCTATTTTCCAGTTACAGTTTCCTGAGATTATCTGATGGAGCCGACATTGTTTATATTGTTTTAGTAGTTGTGCCTATCATTTTGATATGTGTGTTTGGTGATGAGTTAAGAATGTTTGGGTAAGATTTCATAACGTATTTCAGCATGAGAGTAAAGTTTTAGTTAATTTGGTGGAACCGATTGTGTGAAGCAACGCATCTACTCATATTGAGTTGTGTGGTCCTATTTCTGTTGTGTGCTTGGTTTAGCCATTGGAAATGTTATTGAAGAGTTATATTATTTATCTAACATGATTTCAAGGAAGTTCTAATAGGCCAACTTGATTATATCATTTGGATAAAGATACTTATAGCCATTCAGTTATGATTTCTAAGTGTATTTGTGATTGTGAGAGCATAGTAGGAGATATGAATGTACCGAGACAATCATTAGTTGAAGATCTATGTGAAGAAGAAGAGATTATATGCTATTCATTGGAACTAATCAAGATAGAAGGTCTACATTCTAGTTGACCAAGATCTAGAAATAGTGTATATATGTTATGTAGAAGGTTGCAGCCTTCACCATTTGAGCAGTGTTCTCCTGGACAATGTGTCCTCACCTTTAACAAGGTTAATTGTAAAAGAATCCTAATAGGGTCCAACCTTTGGCCAGGTCACTTTACTTCATGCATTGTAAAGATCAACTCCTAATAGTGTTGAAATATCTTCTAACAAGGATCATTATACTCAACTATAGTTTATAGTGGGTGCTAATTCTCACTGGGGTTTTTAACTATTTGGGTTTCCTCATATCCTAAATTTGTGGTTGTTAGAAATAGGGAATATTGAGAGGGGGGGGGGGGTGAATTAATATTATACAAACTTTTACTTTTGCCCTATTATGGATATAACAAATTAACTCAAAGCTTGGAAAACAAAGAAAACTAAATAACATGCAAAGCAATAAATCAAATGAACTCATAACACCATGTTTTATCTTGAGGAAAACCTAGCCAAGGGAAAACCCCAGTGGGGATGATACCCACAACTGATCCACTAATAAAAAGTATCATGTTAAGGATGTTGACCTTGTTAGGAGTCTATTACATACATTTAGTGTCTTTGCCTTGATTAAAGGACTCTAGGCCTTGTTAGAAGCCTCAACCCTGCTAAGAGTTGGTATTACAGAATAGAATGATTACACGATGAGCTCACTTCACAAAAATGTAATATACAATGATATCTGATTAAAAAAGGTAAAGTACATAACCTTTCACTGCTTTCGAATAGCTTTCCTAACCTGATTTAGCTTTCTAGATTCTTCGCTTTCATATACAAAATCTTTTTTATTTTCTTTATAATATATATCTTCATAGCATATCATTACACTATCTTATTACATCATGCATATATCTTTGCATCACATACTTCTTACATTTATAGAAGTTATTAAGAATAATAACTTTACAGTTGGCTTTACAAAACTTAAACTATTTTCAAAATACAAAAATAACTTCTTCTTCCCAAGAGTTAACATCTAGGATGTCATCCCTTGTATGGTTAAGTCATTATTTTGATAAACAAAATAATCCCTTAACTATTATACTTGTTCTTTCTTCTTACTCTGCTCAGTTGGCTTCAACTCTATCTCAGTAATCTTGCAATAACTCCTTTCATACATGTCATATAGACTTGCACTTCTAGACGTGCCTTTTTCATACATAGAATTATCCATGTTCAAGTGCGTGTGCACTGAACCTTCTTCTATCAACATCGCTATCCAGAATTATCTCTTGTTAGACTAGAAAATGCTGCTATACATAGAAAATTTTACTTGCGCTCTAACATAAATGCTTGTTATCATAGTGCAATCTTCATACTGATTATATATTACCATAATGACAAAAAATTGATATCCTACTTAGAAAAATTTCCAACAATCTCCCCCTTTTTCACTGGTGGCAACATATAAGAAAATTGGCTAAGTCTTACAAAAACTTCAAAATTGTGGCCATAACAAAAATCTTCAATATACTTATATCTCTGAATATCTACTGAATATCTATACTCCCCCTAGGAGTATGCCTCCATACTATCTATAAAATATATCATACTATCTATATAATTTTCTGCTATCACTCCCCCTTTGACAACAATGAAAAAAAAGGGTGCCAAAACTATTCAACAAAAATGTTTACCTTTGGATTCAAAATTGCAAAGTCGGTAGCCTTGCAACACAATCTGCAAAGTTTATCTTTATGCTCTCTATCTCCTTCTCCCATGATTTCGTAATGGCATATGAGACACTAAGGAGTGCACATAAACCATAAGATGCTATTTTACATGCATGAAGATTTGCATAGTGAAATTTCTCATAAGATGTCTTAGAGGTAAGACATTCATCCAATTGAATTTCAACAATACTTATCTTAATAGAAACATGCTCTCTTAATAGAGTGAATCTCCTAAATTTCTTTTCCTTTTCATCATTTAGAATCCTTATTTCATCATAAAATTTTCTTATTAAAATACCACAAATTTGTGATTTTAGGGCTTTGCCTAGATCCGACATGAAATAGTTTACCAAATCCTACAAATTGCTCTGAATCACCAATGTATTGATCTCCTTATCACTTTTAGTCACTTGAATGATCAAATAATACTGATCATAAGCTTTTAACATTTCAATCTTTCAAGATTTTGACATCTCATTCAATTCCTTTGCCGCTTCTTTGCAAAAAGTTGTTCCTGTTTTCCTGCAAAAATTCATACTTCTCGCGAACTTGCATACATTCATATTATCTCATGTGCTCTTAACCATAGTATCATATCATTAAACTATCTTATTACATCATGCATATATCTTCGCATCACATACCAATTGTTAGAAATAGGGAATACTGAGAGGGGGGGGGGTGAATCAGTATTCTACAAACTTTTACTTTTGCCCATTTATGGATATAACAAATTAACTTGATGATTGAAAAACAAAGTAAACTAAATAACATGCAAAGCAATAAATCAAATGAACTCATAACACCATGTTTTTTCTCGAGGAAACCCTGGCCAAGGGAAAACCCCGGTGGGGATGATACCCACAACTGATCCAGTAATCAAAAGTATCATGTTAAGGATGTTGACCCTGTTAGGAGTCTATTACATACATATAGTGTCTATGTCCTGATTAGAGGATTCTAGGCCTTGTTAGAAGCCTCAACCCTGCTAAGAGCTAGTATTATAGAATAGAATGATTACAAGATGAGCTCATTTCCTAAACATGTAACATACAATGATATATGATTACAAAAGGTAAAGTACATAACCTTTCACTATTGTTGAATAGCTTTCCTATTATGATTTATCTTTCTAGCTTCTTCTCTTTCATATACAAAGTCTAATTTCTTTTCTTTACAATATATATCTTTGCATCATATCATTACACTATCTTATTACATCATTCATATATCTTCACATCACATACTTCTTATATTTATACAAGTTATTAAGAATAATAACTTTAGATTCGGCTTTACAAAACTTAAACTCTTTTCAAAATACAAAACTAACTTCTGCTTCCCAAGAGTTAACATCTAGGATATTGTCCCTTGTATGGTTAAGTCATTATTTTGATAAACAAAATAATCCTATAACTATTATACTTGTTCTATCTTCTAACTCTACTCAGTCAGCTTCGACCATGTCTTGGTAATCTTGCAATAACTCCTTCTGTACATGTCATATAGACTTGCGATTCTAGATGTGTCTTTATCATACATACAAGTATCCATGTTCAAGTGTGCATGCACTAAACCTACTTCTATCAACATCACTATCCAAAACTATCTCTAGTTAGACTGGAAAATGTTGCTATACTTAGACAATTTTACTTGCACTCTAACATAAATGCTTGTTATCATAGTGCGATCTTCATACTAATTATATGTTTCTATAATGACAACAACTTGATATCCTACTCAGCCAAATTGCCAACAATGCTATTTTGTTAAGTGTTATCTCATTTTGTATATTCTTAATGTTCTTCTATACTTAATTGGATAAAGAATTGAATCTTGTAGATAACTGATTCACCCCCCCCTCTCAGTTATCTCTTGGGACTATTCCTAACAATTGGTATCATAGCCAAGTGCCTCAGAGAAAAATTTTAATAGCTTGAGGTTGATTAGATGGAATTATTTAGAAAATAATGTCCTAAGTTTGATGGAGATAATTATCTAGACTGGAAGAACAAAATGACAACACATTTGTAGTGCATTGCTTTTGAGATTTTTGAAGTAGCTACTAAAGAATTTAAGATTCCCTCTTATCAGATCTTGCAAAGGAAGATGAAACTATTAAGCAAAAGGAGATGTTCACTCAAAATGCTATTGCCAAAGAAGCCCTTATCAGCACCTTGTCTGACAGTGAGTTTTCAGAGATCAAGAAAGTCGATAAAGCCTAGAAGATATCGAATTATCTAGAAGACATGTTTGAAGGAGACATCCAAGCCAAGAATGAGTGCATAAAGACATGGAAGAAAGATTAAATACATTGGAGATGCTACCTGAAGAGAACATCATTGCCTACAATTAAATAATTAATGAAGCAGTTGCAGGAATCAGAAACAATGGTGGAGAAATTTTTGAAGAAGACATAATGGATAAGTTGATGACTACTCTGATAGCAGAATATGAGATCAAGATAAACATCCTAGATGAGACTATACAGTTTTCAAAAGACTTTAGAAGAGAGACCTTAATTAGCAAGATTTTAGCATTCGAGATTTCAAGTTTGAAGATAGAGCCTAAAAGTGAGACAACCTTGAAAGCTTCATTCCATGGTAAGAAATCCTTGAACACTTCTAGTAACTTTGATGATGATGATAAGGATAAAGAACTAGATGATTTCATTTCTATGATTTCTAAGAAAGAAAGAAAAGGAAAAGGAAAATATGAAGGTCAGTTACCATTGAAATGCTTTTCATGTAACAAGATTGGTCACTTTGCATCTAAGTGTCCTACAAGAGTCAAGAAGTTCAAAACTAATTACAAACCTAAGTATAAAAAAGAATGTTACTATGCTGGAGATGGAGTATCGGATGAAGATTTAGTAGAAGATGAAATTGAATTCATTCCTATTGAAGATATGGAGAAATTTTTTGATGAAATGGATATTGAAGATGAAAAGAAATCACAAGAGTTAGCATTAATTTCACAAGCTAACATCAAAACAAACTAGATCATTGACAGTGGTTGTTCAAATCACATGACAAGAGACAAAAATAGATTTTTACATTTGGATAAGTAAAAAGGTGGCATGGTTAGATTTGCAGACAACACTCCTAAACCTATCATAGGTAGAGGAGCTATCACCTTAGATGGAAAGAATAATACTGATGATGTTCTATATGTTGATGGTTTGTAGAATAACCTACTAAGTGTTGGATAATTGCTTGACAAAGGATATCAGTTGGAATTCAAAGACAATAAGTGCATCATCAATAACAAAGGAGGAGTAATGATTGTATCAGGATCAAAGACAAAAGGTAATTATTTTTAGCTTAATTTAGAAGAAAGTTATTTTTTTGCTAAAGTAGATGACAGTTGGTTATGGTACAAAAGACTACACCGCATCAATTTTGACAATATAGTAAATATAAGAAATGTAAAAGTAGTAAGAGAACTCCCTAGTATTGCAAAACTAGTTGATACAATATGTAGGGAATGTGTGATGGGAAAACATGTGAGGAGTTCATTCAGAAGTAAGCACAATTAAGTAGAGAACAAATTGGATCTAGTGCATACAGACTTATGTGGACCAACTCAAACAATATCATACTATGGTGAAAGGTAATTTATTTTGTTTTTTGATGATTATTCTAGTATGATGTGGGTTGCGTTCTTAAAAGATAAATCTGAAGCATTTGAGAAGTTCAAAATATTCAAATCTAAAGTTGAAAATGAGTTTGGATTAAAGATAAAATGTCTGAGATTAGATAGAGGAGGAGAATTCACCTCTGATAGATTTTATGAGTATTGTGAAGAACATGGGATAAAGAGACGGCTAAGTGCACCTAGAACCCCTCAGCAGAATGGAATTCTAGAAATAAGAAATAGGATTATACTTGACACAGCGTGCACTATCATGATTGAAGGAAAAGTTGCACACACCTATTGGAGAGATGCGGTCAATACTGTAGTATATACTGTTAATAGAATTCAATTAAGGCTAGGTGTAGACAAGACACCTTATGAGCTATGGTTTGGGAATGTACCTATAGTAAAATACTTTAGAATATTTGGAAGCAAGTTCTACATCAAGAGAGATGAAGCTATTCGCAAGTTTGATGTAAGAAGTGATGAAGGTATTTTTCTTGGTTACTCTACTAAAAGAAAAGCATATAGATGTTCTAACTTAAGATTGAAGAAGATCATTGAAAGTGCTCATGTAAAGATTGATGAAAACTTTATGATTCATGAGAGAAATCAAGATTATGCGCCTATGACTGAAGAAGAACCTAGTCCTATCAGTAGATAAATAGTTGTTGAAGAAATGTTTGATAGTATTGATGTATTATTCAATGATCCTAAAACAAGTAAAGAAGAATCACATAAGATAGATGAGAGAGTCACACCTAATGTTCCAAAATTCACATCTAGATACCATTCAAAAGAAGATATCATTGGAGATTAGAACAACAAAGTCATGACAAGATCAAAGGCAAAAAGATCAACAGTTGATGAAGTGATATGTTTACTTTCAAAAATTAAACCCTTAAGTGTTGAAGATGAATGTAATGATTTAGATTGGCATGAAGCAATGAAAGAAGAGCTAGATCAGATAATTAAGAATGATACATGGGAATTGGTCCCTAGACCTAGTGATAAGAATGTGATTAGAACCAAATGGATATTTAGAAACAAGATGAATGAAGATGGTATAATAGTAAGGAACAAATAAATACTAGTATGTAAAGGATATGTGCAAAGAGAAGGAATTGATTATTCAAATACATTTTCCCCTGTAAGAAGTTTGGAAGACATAAAGTTATTTCTATCCTATGCAACATTCAAATACTTTAAAGTATATCAGATGGATGTCAAGTCAATATTCCTAAATGGAGAGCTAAAGGAAGAAGTCTACATAGAGAAGCCTAAAGGATTTACTTTATCAAAAAAACTTGATATGGTATGTAGACTAAAGGAAGCCCTCTATGGACTTAAGCAAGCCCCTACAGCATGCTATGAAAGACTAGATGGTTACTTGACAAAGATTAGATTCAAGAAAGGAGTAGTAGATTGTAACTTATTCATAAGAGAGACACCTGATGTATTATAACTAGTTTCTATTTTTGTTGATGACATTATTTTTGGTGGTAATGACAAGCTTAGTGCAAAATTTGCTAAAGAGATGTAGAGTGAATTTGAAATGAGCATGATTGGACCTATCAAGTACTTTTTGTGACTCAATGTGCAGTAGACACACAAAGGTATTTTCACTAATCAGCCTAAGTATGTGAAAGAAATATTGAAGAAGTTAAAGATGGATGATTGCAAGCCAGAAAGTACCCCTATGATAACAAGAAGAAAGCTTTAAAAAGAAGATGATTTAGCAGTACTAGACAAGACCCTATATAAGTCTATGATTGGTAAACTAATATATCTTACTTAATATAGACATGATATTTCTAATACAGTTGGTATTGTTGGAAGATTTGCAGTAGAACCTAAACAAAGTCATCTTATGGAAATAAAGAGGATATTCAGATATCTGAAAGGAACTATAGACTATGGTTTATGGTATCCTAAAATAGAAAATGTAGAACTTCATGTATATACCGATGTAGATTGGGTAGGTTGTGTTGATGATAGAACGAGTACCTAAGGAGGAGCAACATTTCTTGGAGATAGACTTATTACTTGGACAAGCAAGAAGAAAAATTATATTTCTCAGAGTATGTAGCAGTAGCATTAAATTTCTCTACAATTGTGTGGATCACACAAATGATAAAAGATTTTTGAATTCAAATTGATTACCCTATTGTTATTCATTGTGACAACACTAGCACTATCAATATGTCAAAGAACCCTGTGATGCATGCAAAGAAAAAACACATTGAAATAAAATATCACTTCGTAAGAGAGAAAGTTGCAGAGAAAGAAGTAAAATTGGATTATGTGAGCACAAAAGAACAACTAGTAGACATATTCACAAAGCCTTTACCAAAGGATACATTTGAGTATCTCAGGGACAAGTTGGGAGTAATTCCCTTCCTTGAATCTGATTAGAGTTTACAGTAGTGCATCAATCTTCAGTGACTGATGAATGGTTGACTGATGAATCTCCCACTTTGGCTTCTTAGAGTTTGCAGTAGTGCATCAAAAAAGTTTGCAGTAGTGCATCAATCAGCAGTAGACAGAGGATTCATCCTTGCGGGAGCTTTTTTGAGGAAATGGAGAATGTTAGAAAATAAATGTACGTTTGGATTGGTGGTGTTTTTCATTCCATATGTTTCCATCAATGCCAAAGTGGGAGATTGTTGGAGACTTGCCAGCAAGCCAGTGTTGACTGTATGTTTGTCATTGATGACAATATATGATAAGTAGCATGCGGTGAAGTCTTATAGAGAAAGTTGTTAGTGCTTAAACTTGTACGTGATTTAAAAAAGGATTCAGAAACATCTGAAATCAAAACTCTAGCATTCCCAACAAATGCATATAAAAAAATCCAAACACTAAGGTATTAAGGTTAAAAATTTTCTGCTCTTTGAGTTTAACACTAAGGCGGGTGTACCTTTAAGAATTGCTTCTATAAAGCATTACACCAATGATTTATGTTCTTGACATAGACCATACATTTTCAAGATATACAACAAATTTAAAATAAATAGATTATTTAATTTGTTGATGGTGAACCCATGCAAATTAAGCTAATACCAGTGCAATATCCTAGGGCATCAGAGTCAAAATTCTACATCAATAGAAAACTTATCAAAACAAATAGCCCAAAACTCAAATGAGGTGTCTTACACTCCATTTTCCTAGTTTCTAAACCTGCTATCAAATTCATACATGGACAATAAATTCCTAGAGACCTCCCTTAAGATTTATTCTTCCCTTGAAAGAAACTTAAGTTTAACCCCTATGTCTACCATGTAAACAATGCATTAAAGTGCCTAACAGTTTAATACATAAAAGAATTCAAACATCCATATGTGAAGAAAAAAAAATAAGAAAAGGAGTTGCAATATATTGTATTGATGTATAAACTATATCAGTACATTCTTGATAGAGAATTGTTGGACAAAAATGTTATTATCAGAACTTCATTTACAAAGTAATATTCACACCCTTGCAAAAGTAGAAAACATGCTATATATATCACTGGCTATCTTTGAATCCTCAAGGAAAGGATGAAACAAGCTTCAAATAGCCAGGATAGTGACTTGCACTATAGATAAAAGTACAAAATGATGACAAAAAACTTGCAAAATAGAAAGCAGTTTCCCAACAAATGGAAACTTTATAGTTGGCACCTTTGTCCAAGGATATTTCAGAGTAGTTGCTTGAAGTTGTTGCATGAATGATGACTACCAATATAGGATAACTTACATCATTCTATGCATGATAACTTCTCTCCCTATTTTTCAGGATCAGGTGCCAAATGTGGTTCACTCTTTTCGCTCTGCTTCTAGCTCCTCGACAACTGGCTTCTTCTTCTTTGGCCTTGTATTCATATCCCACACTACCACATCAACTTTTGAGGGACAATTATACCCCTGAAAATATTGTAACAACTTAATTTTTCTATCCGACCTGGGGTCAGTGATGGCTTTGATATCTACAAAAAACTTTACACAATAATTCTTAACCTTGAATAGGTTATCAATTATGTTCTTGCAATTGCTCATGTCTAAAGAACCATCATTAGTGAGGAAGGCCTCTTGTTTTATCATTATTTGGCCCATGCCTGACTTCCATTTTTCCACACTTACTACACTTCCATCATTATTGTAGATAGAGAGAAAATAGTTTCTATAATCCTTATCAAACATGGCCAAATTAGCCTTCACCTAATTTGATTTTCCTTTGAAAAAGCTCAAGGTGGCACTGACTAATCTTATCTTTTCATAAACCTTAGTAACAACCTCAAGGAGATCTAGCCTATGAGGCTTCAATGCATCAAGCTTCTCAAATAATGAATTCCTTCCTGAACATACACTGTGAATTGGCTCCAAAGAAGCCACTGCCTCATTCACTTTCTCATTTATTTTATGCAACATGTCAACTGACTGATGGACTGAGTCCATTTTGTCTTTTATTTTCTCAAACCTATGTTGCACAATATCCAATATGGATTTTAAGGATTCATCAAGCCTCACCTTTTCTAAATCCTCTGATGGCCTATCAAATGCCTCTGCCACTGGTTGAGTTTCTGCCTCAATTTGCAATGCTAGAGGAGGAACTATTTTTCAAGATTCTTCAAGCTTGGCATTTAGATCACCTATTTCATCCTCCATCTACCTAATTCTCATCAATTTCAAATCTCTGTCCTTAGCAACCTTCATTGAATTTTCAAACAACTGAGCATATCTTTCTACCAACTAGGCTATCTCTTCTTCATTGAGGTGATAAAAATGTGTCACAACCTTGGACACCTCAAGATCAGTGGTATTCTAGACAATCCAAATAATCTTATCTCCTTCCATTGTATCTTCAATGCTCACCAAAAAAGGCTTTTGAGTCCTAGGGTAAAGAGATCACATTGCAAGAGCCTGGGATTTAGAATCATACCCACTTCCCCTTATCATGTCTCCAGTTTATACCTCATAAGATAGGCTACCCTCTAGCTACTTTCTATTCTGGTGAATAATGAAATCCAAAGTAAGATCCCATCCAGGAGTCAAGAGCAATCCAATTGATTTCACAATTTCTCTTTCCTCATCAACATAGATGTTTTCAAGGCTAGGGTCATATGAAGTTAGAGCCCTCATGGTCTCCTCACTTGGTTCCATTCCCTCTGGCAGAGCCTTAGCAACCTCATGTGATTTCTTCCAAATGAGGAAGTTCCTAAATTCGTCACTTTTGATGAAATGGTCATCACTAAGGAATTCATCTTTCATCTTTTCCTAGAAATAGGGGGAATTATCCTTCCTCTTTGGGCACTACCTTCTTTCCCTCTCTTATAAATTTTCTCAACTGGCGATGATAAGCTTGGTCACTAGGTACTAGAGTAGAAGCTCTATCTATCATCTTTTTCTATTTTTTCTCCTTGGAAGGTTCACCCACCTCAAGCTTTTGTTTCTTCAATGGTGGCTCTGAGGTATCCCCTACTTCTGGTGGATCTTGAGTCAAGTCAATGATAGGTGAATGCTTCGTTTGAGGTGGACTACCACCCTCCTGTGATTCATCAGTATATTCCTCACAATCTGAAGAGGAATAGTCTTTTTTCACATCTAATTTCTCCTCAAGCATACCTTCCATTTGATTAGATAGGGTGCCATAAATTTCAATCATTCTTTTGATCCTTTTCAAGTAAGGGAGATTAGGGAAAAACCCCTTAAAATTAATCTTGGCTTCTTTGAGTTGGGCCTCCAATCTTAACAAATCAAATTATTTGGTCCAACCCCTACCAGCCTCATCTTTACCTAAGATGTTCCTTATCACATCTTCCTCATCACAACCCTCATGTTCCCTTATCATCCCAATGTTGGGAATCAATGTCATCCTAGTAGTTTTGATGAACTCTTCAGGATCAATATACCTGCAAGTACCAAAAATCATCTTGAAGTGGATGAGCCAACTTCTGAGCTGTGGTAATGCCCTCTTTCCAATCAGGAAACTGCCTACTCTGAATTGTCTTGGTGTAAATGTGCCCTTCCTATGAGGTGTCAAAATCTCCCTATCCATCTAGATGAACTTCCAAATGAACTCTAACAGGGAAACCCTTGGAGGTACAAACCTTGGAAGTAGATGTGGGGGTTGGGGCCAACCATAAACCCTGATGATTGTGAAATTCTCTCCTAGGTAGAAATCACCCCAATTGTGATTCGCCTGCCACTTATCTTCATACTGCATGGGCCTTTCAGGCTGCAAAACCTTCGATTGCAACCTTACCACATTTTTCCTCAACAACTAAAGAATTTGAAAAACAACGTAATTTTGGAAAATGCAAAAATCACACTCATTGGAAGTGTAATTCCACACCCTCAACCAATACTACACTAGATTAGGATGGCCTTCAAATGTGATCCTAAGCTTCAACATCCTTGTATCCAAACTATTGATATTGAAAGATAAAATCAGATGCATTGGGAGGGATTACTGCATGAACCTAAGAGACCTCTTTTTTTCTTTAACAACCATCAAACCCTCATGCATTCTATCAATTACATACTAGATGTAATCATAATCAGTGTTGGCATGGGAATTTTGAATATCCAAAATAATCATCAGCAAGTCAGCAGGTAATTTCTCTTCATCTCCATCTATCCCTAGTACTCTACACAACCCATGACACAAAAAATTCATATAGAAGTTGAGGGATTTGAACTCATATAGGGAATTCATGCTTGCAGGGAGAGGAGCTATGTATTTACCCTTCTTTGGGATGTGCCTAACCATTTAACTTTTTACTAATCCTACATGACTTGCGTACTTTTGCCTTTCCTTCTTCAAGTCTATCTCAGTAGAGGAGGAGGAAAAGAAATCAAAAGCCTTCATGAATGACCTCCTATCCAAGGTAACTAAGGCACACTGGTCATCCTTTCTGATTTTTTTTTAGAAATTGGGTGGTATAATCTAGCCAACTCAATGATTAAGTCAACATCTACGAAAACATTTGGCACAATTATTTTTTCCATCCCCAAAGCCCAAGCATTAAAAATTGGTATAGCTTTATGTCTATTATTGTAAAAATAAGTAAAGATTATGTAACCTAAATTAGAAGGAGTGATAGGGTCTCTGCAATTCTCCATTATATCCTCGAAAGCCATATCAATAGATTTCTTGTTCTCGTTGGACCCGTGAAGCAATTTGATGAACTCATTTGAATAATTGGGCTTTCCCCTCTCTTCACCACTCTATTCTCTGGCCCCTCCACTGGATGACGCAATGCTTGGCTCTAGTTGACTCATCTTGGAATATGAATATTTCTTAGGTCTGCAACTTCTTTTCACTTCTCACTTATTGCTTTTGCACTAACAATCAAAACTATCTTCTAAAAACTTTGAGCACAAAAAACAATGGAGTCCTGTCTAGAGTAGTTGCTTGAAGTTGTTGCATGAATGATGACTACCAATATAGGATAACTTACATCATTATATGCATGATAACTTCTCTCCCTATTTTTTAGGATCAGGTGCCAAATGTGGTTCACTCTTTTCGCTCTGCTTCTAGCTCCTTGACAACTGGCTTCTTCTTCTTTGGCCTTGTATTCATATCCCACACTACCACATCAACTTTTGAGGGACAATTATACCCCTGAAAATATTGTAACAACTTAATTTTTCTATCCGACCTGGGGTTAGTGATGGCTTTGATATCTACAAAAAACTTTACACAATAATTCTTAACCTTGAATAGGTTATCAATTATGTTCTTGCAATTGCTCATGTCTAAAGAACCATCATTATTGAGGAAGGCCTCTTGTTTGATCATTATTTGGCCCATGCCTGACTTCCATTTTTCCACACTTACTACACTTCCATCATTATTGTAGATAGAGAGAAAATATTTTCTATAATCCTTATCAAACATGGCCAAATTAGCCTTCACCTAATTTGATTTTCCTTTGAAAAAGCTCAAGGTGGCACTGACTAATCTTATCTTTTCATAAACCTTAGTAACAACCTCAAGGAGATCTAGCCTATGAGGCTTCAATGCATCAAGCTTCTCAAATAATGAATTCCTTCCTGACCATACACTGTGAATTGGCTCCAAAGAAGCCACTACCTCATTCACTTTCTCATTTATTTTATGCAACATGTCAACTGACTGATGGACTGAGTCCATTTTGTCTTTTATTTTCTCAAACCTATGTTGCACAATATCCAATATGGATTTTAAGGATTCATCAAGCCTCACCTTTTCTAAATCCTCTGATGGCCTATCAAATGCCTCTGCCACTGGTTGAGTTTCTGCCTCAATTTGCAATGCTAGAGGAGGAACTATTTTTCAAGATTCTTCAAGCTTGGCATTTAGATCACCTATTTCATCCTCCATCTACCTAATTCTCATCAATTTCAAATCTCTGTCCTTAGCAACCTTCATTGAATTTTCAAACAACTGAGCATATCTTTCTACCAACTAGGCTATCTCTTCTTCATTGAGGTGAGAAAAATGTGTCACAACCTTGGACACCTCAAGATCAGTGGTATTCTAGACAATCCAAATAATCTTATCTCCTTCCATTGTATCTTCAATGCTCACCAAAAAAGGCTTTTGAGTCCTAGGGTAAAGAGATCACATTGCAAGAGCCTTGGATTTAGAATCATACCCACTTCCCCTTATCATGTCTCCAATTTATACCTCATAAGATAGGCTACCCTCTAGCTACTTTCTATTCTGGTGAATAATGAAATCCAAAGTAAGATCCCATCCAGGAGTCAAGAGCAATCCAATTGATTTCACAATTTCTCTTTCCTCATCAACATAGATGTTTTCAAGGCTAGGGTCATATGAAGTTAGAGCCCTCATGGTCTCCTCACTTGGTTCCATTCCCTCTGGCAGAGCCTTAGCAACCTCATGTGATTTCTTCCAAATGAGGAAGTTCCTGAATTCGTCACTTTTGATGAAATGGTCATCACTAAGGAATTCATCTTTCATCTTTTCCTAGAAATAGGGGGAATTATCCTTCCTCTTTGGGCACTACCTTCTTTCCCTCTCTTATAAATTTTCTCAACTGGTGATGATAAGCTTGGTCACTAGGTACTAGAGTAGAAGCTCTATCTATCATCTTTTTCTATTTTTTCTCCTTGGAAGTTTCACCCACCTCAAGCTTTTGTTTCTTCAATGGTGGCTCTGAGGTATCCCCTACTTCTGGTGGATCTTGAGTCAAGTCAATGATAGGTGAATGCTTCGTTTGAGGTGGACTACCACCCTCCTGTGATTCATCAGTATATTCCTCACAATCTGAAGAGGAATAGTCTTTTTTCACATCTAATTTCTCCTCAAGCATACCTTCCATTTGATTAGATAGGGTGCCATAAATTTCAATCATTCTTTTGATCCTTTTCAAGTAAGGGAGATTAGGGAAAAACCCCTTAAAATTAATCTTGGCTTCTTTGAGTTGGGCCTCCAATCTTAACAAATCAAATTATTTGGTCCACCCCCTACCAGCCTCATCTTTACCTAAGATGTTCCTTATCACATCTTCCTCATCACAACCCTCATGTTCCCTTATCATCCCAATGTTGGGAATCAATGTCATCCTAGTAGTTTTGATGAACTCTTCAGGATCAATATACCTGCAAGTACCAAAAATCATCTTGAAGTGGATGAGCCAACTTCTGAGCTGTGGTAATGCCCTCTTTCCAATCAGGAAACTGCCTACTCTGAATTGTCTTGGTGTAAATGTGCCCTTCCTATGAGGTGTCAAAATCTCCCTATCCATCTAGATGAACTTCCAAATGAACTCTAACAGGGAAACCCTTGGAGGTACAAACCTTGGAAGTAGATGTGGGTGTTAGGGCCAACCATAAACTCTGATGATTGTGAAATTCTCTCCTAGGTAGAAATCACCCCAATTGTGATTCGCCTGCCACTTATCTTCATACTGCATGGGCCTTTCAGGCTGCAAAACCTTCGATTGCAACCTTACCACATTTTTCCTCAACAACTAAAGAATTTGAAAAACAACGTAATTTTGGAAAATGCAAAAATCACACTCATTGGAAGTGTAATTCCACACCCTCAACCAATACTACACTAGATTAGGATGGCCTTCAAATGTGATCCTAAGCTTCAACATCCTTGTATCCAAACTATTGATATTGAAAGATAAAATCAGATGCATTGGGAGGGAGTAGTGCATGAACCTAAGAGACCTCTTTTTTTCTTTAACAACCATCAAACCCTCATGCATTCTATCAATTACATACTAGATGTAATCATAATCAGTGTTGGCATGGGAATTTTGAATATCCAAAATAATCATCAGCAAGTCAGCAGGTAATTTCTCTTCATCTCCATCTATCCCTAGTACTCTACACAACCCATGACACAAAAAATTCATATAGAAGTTGAGGGATTTGAACTCATATAGGGAATTCATGCTTGCAAGGAGAGGAGCTATGTATTTACCCTTCTTTGGGATGTGCCTAACCATTTAACTTTTTACTAATCCTACATGACTTGTGTACTTTTGCCTTTCCTTCTTCAAGTCTATCTCAGTAGAGGAGGAGGAAAAGAAATCAAAAGCCTTCATGAATGACCTCCTATCCAAGGTAACTAAGGCACATTGGTCATCCTTTCTGATTTTTTTTTAGAAATTGGGTGGTATAATCTAGCCAAATCAATGATTAAGTCAACATCTAAGAAAACATTTGGCACAATTATTTTTTCCATCCCCAAAGCCCAAGCATTACAAATTGGTATAGCTTTATGTCTATTATTGTAAAAATAAGTAAAGATTGTGTAACCTAAATTAGAAGGAGTGATAGGGTCTCTGCAATTCTCCATTATATCCTCGAAAGCCATATCAATAGATTTCTTGTTCTCGTTGGACCCGTGAAGCAATTTGATGAACTCATTTGAATAATTGGGCTTTCCCCTCTCTTCACCACTCTATTCTCTGGCCCCTCCACTGGATGACACAATGCTTGGCTCTAGTTGACTCATCTTGGAATATGAATATTTCTTAGGTCTGCAACTTCTTTTCACTTCTCACTTATTGCTTTTGCACTAACAATCAAAACTATCTTCTAAAAACTTTGAGCACAAAAAACAATGGAGTCCTGTCTATATATCACTGAAAACTAAATGTGTACAGTTGCCAAAATCATTACAAATCAAACCTTAATCACTTCTACATTCAATTCTGCATATTACCAACTTCAAATCAAGGCTAGCCATGGCATGGAATTGATAGGTTGATTTAAAAACTCTAAAATAAAGTGTAAAAGCAATGATCACTGCTTTAGGTTTAAAACCCTCATTTACTGATAAAAAATCCCTCGGTTAATTCTGATTGGATAAATTTTAAATTTTTTCCAACTTGGTAGAGTACTTTTCCATGTAGCAATGACTATCATCACTCTTTACTAATGAAAACCTAACCAGATTTGATTCGAAGATCCAATGAACAAAGGCTCTCGCGATCACTGAACGAAATGTTAATCTTGGGTTAAGCTTGGAGATTCGGCGACAAAGCAATTTGCCTTATCTCAAAATGATTTTCTAACTCATGACTTAACTTGGGGATTCAGAGACCACTGTTGATCCCAAAGATGATCAATGGTTCTCAAATTAAGCTTTGAAATCCATCATAACCTGGCCTTAGTTTAGAGAATGGGTGACTAAAAGCATTCTCCAGGTTTTAGAACACTTGGGTCAACCATAGTTTAATTTAGAGAATGAGCGACCAAAGACTTGGCTAGTTCTCACATTATTTTACTTAACCTAGCAACCATTTGGAGATCTAGCGAACAAAGCCTTTCCTAAACCTGTGCACTTGGAAACCTTAACCATGCTCTTATTTGGAGATCCAATGAATAAATCCATCTCTTAATCTCTGGATGCCTTTCTTAACTCTTGATTTATCTTGTGATTTAGAAAAAAAAGGCATCTCATATTCTCTAAAAGAAAACCTTAACCATGGGCTCATTTGGAGATCAGGCAAACAACCTTAATCTCCCAATCGCTGAATACTTTTCATAACTTGGGTTACATTCTGAGATTAAGCGTTGACCATAGATCTTCAAAGAAATCAATGAAAATCACTGAGTTTCTTAATCTTTTAAACCATTATCATTTAATCGTGAGATTCAACGAATACAATATTCACTGAATCTCCCAAAGTTTGAAACATTAATCACTTTATCCTGAGATCCAGCGACTGAAGAAAATATAATTTTACCATTTTTTTGTTCTCTGAATCACTGAATAACTTAGGGCTTTACTAACTGATTATGAGACTATACAAATTCCTTATTCATTGAGTTTCCAAATGATTTGGAACTTCACCATCTTTTCCCGAGATCTAGCGACTGAAGAAAATTTCACTTTTTAATAGACTTTGCCAAGTTATTTTGTCAGAGCCGCCAAACTTAGTGAACAAGAGATCATGCCTCAATTGTTGAATCATTGAATAACTTTTTGTAGGCCCCATTCATTATGAGATTAGGAAACCACCATTGATCCTAGAGATGATCAATGGTTCTTGGTGAGTCACTAGAAAAATTAGAGCCTGACCACCCAATTCAGCGATTAAGAGATAACCGCTGCGCCAAGTCGCTGAATGTTAAGAGAAAACCACCAAAGATTAAGAGAATAGGAGATCACACAGTCACCAATTCACTAAAAGAAAGACTAACTATGGTTAGAACTAGGAGATTCAGTGACCAAAGGAAAACTTAACAAGGGTCTAACACACAGTAGCTAGTTCACTAAATAAAAGGGTAACATAGAACATTATTGCGTGATTCAGTGAACACCAGAGGAAAAGAATGATCACATGCACAATTGCAAATCTTAAGTGGGAAAAAAGGTAACATAGAAATATAAGAACTAGGGAAAATGCAAGAAATGTACAAATAATTAAACCTACCAAGGGAAGAAAGACCTAAGGTAAGGGTTTACAAGCATAAGCATGACTGATTTTGAGAAATTTTAAACCCTAGACCAGAAAAAGTTATTTGCAGAGACATAGAACAATAACCTGAAGAAAAATTCTTAGAAAACATGAAATATACCTAACAATGGCTCTATCTAAGGATGCTTGAATGCAAGTTCATAGAAAGAAACCATGAATCTCTGGGTGGCAGACCATAAAACCCTAACCTAATGCAAGAAGCAAACACACAATAGAAACAAACACACCTGTACATTTATACAAAAGCTATTGTGCATGGACAAAATGAGAGTCAATTGAAGAAATATTTTAGGAATCGTCCATGCACTGGGAATTCCTGTTCCTCACCATCCAAATTTCTTAAGAAATATGAATCCTCTCCATGAGTCTGATGAATAATAAAAGGTCCTAGCAACAGGGATTCAAATTTTTTATGCTTACCTTCATCTTCAGCCCTGGCATTCCATTAAAGAACCATATCACTAGGTTGGAACTTTCTAATACTAGCTCTCTTATCAAAAAGATACTTCATCTTTTATTGCAACTTCACATTTTCTTTTTGACCTTCCCTTTTGATTTCATCCAGTTCAACTAACTGAATCATCTTGTCTTGCAATGGATCATTGATTTCCATATCTTCCTCTCATATGAATTGGTAAATAGGTAAAAAATTATTTATATGAAGTCTAGACTTCACACCATAAACCATCTCAAAAGGGGATTTCCCTATTTCTTTCTTCTCAACAATTCTATCTACCCACAATGCCAATTTTAATTTTTCATGCCAACTCCTTTTGTTCTTTTCCAAGGTCTTCTTTAAAATCTCCAGAATCCTCTTATTAGTGGATTCTGCCTGCCCATTGGCTTGTGGATGGTATGGGGATGAGTATGATAGAATTATTCCCATTTCTGAGAAAAAGTCAATAAATTCCTGTGACCTAAAGCTCATGGCATTGTCTACAACCAGTTTGATAGGGACATCAAATCTAGTAATTACATTATTCATTAAAAACTCAGTCACAACTGCACTGGTTTCCCTTTTAGTTGGGATGGCTTCAATCCATTTGGTGAAATAATTAGTGGCCACCAAAATATAACTATGTCCTCCACTAGACTTCTCATAAAATTCTCCAATGAAATCCATTCCCCACATGGCAAAGGGAGCTTCTGCAACCACGAGGTTTAATAGGAGGGCACTTGAGAACTTTAGCTTTTTTGAGAATCTCTGGCATGGATCACATTTCCTGACAAATAAATGAGTTTCTTTGAACAATACAATCCAATAGAATCTAGCGCTTAAAATGTTATGAGCTGTAGACCGAGCTAAATGATGCCCTCCACATAATCCATAATGCATGTCTTTCAAAATATTTTCAGATTGCCCTTTGTCTAAACACAAAAGAAAAATTCCATCATTGTCCTTCCAATACAAGTCACCTTGTATCAACACATACCTTTGACCTTGCAATCTCAATCTTCTCATTTGATTATCATTCAACTCCTATGGGCAACTAGCATGTTTGAGAAAATGGACAATGTTTGTATACCATGGTTGCATTTCAATACTAGTCACATTTCCTCCACCTATGGAAACATTATTTACATGTACAAGGTCCATATTCTCTTCTAACATAAGCTTTTCTAGTCCCAAACCTCTTACAAGCTTGGTAATGTGGAGTTCTAGATCAAATTCTTGGATCCTATTGATCCATTCGCATCTTTTTTTAGTGACTTCACTCTGAACTAGAATGACCTTTATTGCTACATGAGGTACATATGCATTAACTTTTGCACAAATAAGATAAGGTCTAAAATATTTGACTACTTTGACTACTGCATATGCCTACTTTTCCATTAGTTCATAATTCAATTCAGTAGATTGTAGTGATTTACTAAAGAAGGAAATGGGATGTTCAAATCCTTCTTCATCATTTTGTAATAGAATGGTTGCAATTGTATGAAAATGATGAAAAGGAGAATAAAGAGAAAGGCTTAGAATAATCAAGTGATATTAGGATAGGAGCCTCTTGGATTGCCTGTTTGATCTTTTCAAAAGCTTGCGGAGCTTCACAGTCCCGATCAAACTTTACATCTTTCTTTAGGAGCTTAACTATGGGCTTGACCATTTTTGCAAAATTAGCAATAAACCTCCTAACAAAATTAATTTGTCCTAAAAGGACTACACACCTTTAATATTCTTTGGGGGAGGGACCTTTTTGATTGCCTCTACTCTCTCAGGATCAATTCTTACTCCCTCTTTTGACACTATATGACCAAGCAATTTTCCTTTAGTCACAACAAATTGACACTTTTTTGGATTTAATGAGATACCAAATTCCAAGGCCCTGACAATGACCTTCTCTAAAGGGTTATAGTGATGCTCAGCCTTCTTAGAGTATGTAGTTAAATCATCTTGATACACAACCATAAGGACATTAATCAAATCCTTAAAAGAAACATCCATTGCCCTCTGAAAGGTTGCTCCAACATTTTTCAAACCAAAAGGCATACAAACATACACATAGGTTCCACATGGGGTGGTAAATGTTGTCTTGAACTATTCAGATTCTTTGACTAACACCTAGTTATGACCTAAAAAACCATCCATCATTGACAATAATTCACAACCAGTCACTCTATGCAGCATAGCTTCCATATTTGGCAACCCATAATTGTCCTTTAGTGAAGCAACATTCAAGTATCAGAAATCAACACAAATTTTGATATCACCATTCTTTTTCCTAATTGGCACAAGATTTGAAACCTAGGAGGAATGTCTAATAGGCTCAATAATACCAGCATCTCTTAATTTTGTTGACTCATCTTGCATCTTTTTGGCTAGTAGAGGATTGATGGGTCTCTATTTTTTCCTAAAAGGTTTAGTATCCTCTTTTAAATGGATCTCATGTTGAAAAAAATATTCCCTATAGGCTTTGAGGTCATCATAAGACCAAGAAAACACATGCTTGTACCTTTTCAACAGCCTTATCAAATTTCCCCTAACTTCCTTACTCGACCTTTTTCCAATATATACCATATGAGGGGATGTTTCTAAACCCAAATTTATTTCCTCTAGGTCCTCCATTTTGGTATTAGACATTTGAGACATGTAACCATCATTTATCTTAAACATGCCTTCTAATTCCACTAATCCCTTAGGTATATGATTTGAGGCTAATTGGACAATCTCATTTCCCATAATACATACCTTTCCATCAACAATTTTCTATGAAGCATTGAAATATATCTGTTGTCCATCATACTGATCTAGACTTTGAAGAAATTTAAGAATATCAAAGTAATCTTCAAAGAATTTCCAATTATACACATTGTCAAGCATTGCATGCCTACTCTTGATTTCTAACATTGATACACCAGCCAGTGTGATATCATTATTTTTCAGGGAAACATTGGCAAGGAAATTAGCTATGATATTATTTGACCTTTCAACCCAAATGATATTGAAAGCTTCAAAGAATTCTAATCTATCCCAGACAACATGTTTATACAATTTTAGTCTATCATCTTTAGCATCATATTTAGATCTAATTTGGGCTATAATCAATTGGGAATCACCATGGACTTTTAAACATTTTATGCCATGTTTTATAGCAACATCTAAACCCAATCTCAGAGCCTCATACTCAGCAATGTTATTAGTACATTGGGAAGTTACCAGAAATGAGTACTTGAAGGTAGTACCTGATGGGGAAATAAGAAAAACACTAGCTCTTGATCCTCCTTTGGAACATCCTCCATCAAAGTACATTTTCCAGAGCCCACCTTGCTATAGTATCAATTCTTCCACTATTGGATGAGTGTTCTTCATTTGGGGTATGATATCCTTAACCATGAAATTCTCCATGTCAATATCAATGCAACAATTCAAATCACGCGGTGCAACCTTTTCAACCATTACCAAGGAACAGGGTTCCCTATATAACTTCACTTCCATTCCATTTATTTGAATAATGGCATATGAAAAATCTAGTTGCAATTTCCCTCCAATTGTAGCAGCCCACTATCTTGACAGAAGCATGCCATAATGGGGTTTAGTATCAACAACAACCACATCCATTTTATATGTGGCCTCAGGGAATGCAACAATCTTCACTTCTATCCCAACTAGGGTTCCCACAATAGGCACTACCCTATTATCCATGGCATAGCACCTCCCATTGGAAGTATCAACTTGTAATCCCAACTCTTTCATTACATGATAGGGCATTAGAGTAGCAACAACACCAGAGTCAATCATATAATTCTTTAGCAAAAAACTATTCACAATCAATGTGACATAAAAAGGGTTAATGGAAGATGGTTCTTGTGTCATAATGTTTCCAACACACACATCAAAAATATCTTTACTTTCCTTAGGTCTATCCATTGCATTTCCCTTTTCTGACACATCAGGGTCTACTCCTTGTTCACTTATAAGAGCTAGAGCTACTGTCTTATGCTCTTGGATTTTCAACATTTCTACTAAAGGAATAAAGACCTTCATTTGAGACAAGGCATGTCTCATGTCAAAAGTAGGGGGATTAGTAGAAAGATCACAATAATCCTTTATTCTACCAACCCTCCTCTTGACCTTGTCAGTAACAGCTTCCTAATTCTTCTCAATAATAGGTTTCTCTCTCATATTATTCCCACCTTTACCCTTGGAAAAATTTGGTTTACATGAGTCTTTATTTTGAGGATCATCTTTAACAAATGTTGACCCTGGTACCCCTTGATCAGTATCCACCCTTCTATTCCTCAAATTGTAAGAGGACCTAGCCTATGAGATAACAACCACAATCATAGTTCTAATTTCCTCTTCACTGGGCTTTCTCCATTGAATCCCATCTAACTCTGATATGACCATATTAGTTTTTCACATATCATAATCAGATTCATCATGATCAAATTGGGTAAATACTTTTTTTCATAACTAGGAAGGATCCTTCTCTTATGATCAACATCAACACAAATCTCTGTTAGGAATGAGAACACTGAGAGGGGGGGGGGATGAATCCGTGTTCACTATATTCAATTTTTTTACTTTACTCCTTAAAATTAACTCAAATTCTTAAGTACTAAAATTAACATTAACATAAACAAGAAACATGAACTCAACACATAACACCAATGTGGTTATGGGGAAACCCAAATAGGTAAAAACCCATATGGGAATTGACACCCACTAATAATTTGTAGTAGTATCTTATGATCCTTGTTAGAAGATCCTTAACCATGTTAGGAGTTGTCTTTACAATGTATTTAGTATAGTGACCTTGTTAAGGGTAGGACCTTGTTAGGAGTCTTTTACAATTAACCCTGTTAGGGGTGGGGACACACTATCCTAGAGCTCACCACTCAAGTGGTGAAGGATGCAACCTTCTGATCTCAGATACACAGTATATCTGTCGGATGAACTGGTGCTATGACACTTCTTTTCTAATCAGTTCCTTTGATGTGTTGATGCCTTGACCTCTTGCAAATATCTAATACATCTTATCAACTCTTCACACACTTTTTCTCTACTTATCTCAAGTCTACAACAACTTCCATACTAATTACAAAAGGGCACATCTCATATTTATATGTGCTACCAAAACAATTAACTAGGTCGGCCTATAACCGATTACATAGAATGCTTCCAATTGAATTGGCTCAAGCGTGTTTACAAGCATATTTAATTACATGTCTATAACCTAATTATAATAGGTGCATAGCCTTTACAAAACAATAATATGGTCGCTAATCAAATTACCAACAGTCGGTTGCATACACTGTTATGTTCTGGCATTCACTGTCTGTGTAACTTCAATTGTCTATATATTTGTCATACTGAATCTTTTGATCATGTTCTCTTAGACTAAGCATGAATATAATCTTACCATCTTATCTTCTAGGTTGCATACCATAACTTGGTCATACGCACATGCGCTGATGCTCTGATCTACTGGTGCTCTATTAACTGTCTAGTCTTTTGTACTTAGCCAAATACTGATCTTCTAATGATGTGCAAAGACTCCAAAACTCTATATGACTTTGTTTCCATAATGAAAACACTATATTAAGTCATATACAATAGTATAGTCAACTTTCCAACAATCTCCCCCTTTGTCATTGATGGCAACAAAGGAATGTGGAAAAGTTACTATATGTCCTCTTATACAAAAACTCTAACTTATATCTCCCTTAGTCTTATTACTATACATATTATTTACATATCTATAACTCCATATTATATACATAATCCTACTTTGAAATTAATGACAAAGGTGCTAAGAACTAAATCTCTACAAACACTTATAGGGAAAGTACATCTGAATATGCTATCTACAACTTTTGGATCTCTTGTTTCCAGAATATAATTAGTACATTGACTATTTGGAGATGGGCACATAATGCATAAGTCACCTTCTCCATCTTCTCCAAATCTAAGCTAGGATCTTGATCATATGTCACCATGGTGGCATCGATCTCCTTGATGTTCTGATTGAGCACATCTAGGGAGGGCACAAGAGCATTTCTGAGTTGTGTTTGCCTTGCCCTTATCTTGGACATCTCCTTCTCATCTTTTTCAATCTTGTCTAACTATCCTTGGTAGATATTATTACACATGTTTACATCAATGGGGGGGTCTTCAACTAATTTCCTTACTTGTTCTATCTTTACTTTTTCCTCTTGTATCTTCTTGAAATGATCATCAGTCAACTTATCTTGGTCCATACAATCTGCAATGATCTTCCTACCATTTGTTGCGAACTCTTTTAAGGATGCTTGACCAACCTTGAGTGAACTTAGGTCAAGTGAAAAGTTATTGACCAATTCACTGAGCCTCTCCTTCATATACTTTTCTTCTGCAACTAGGGATGCAGATTCTTCCAAGCTAGAAAATTTTTTCTTAAAATTTGAAAGAATTGTGCTCACATCATCCACTGAATGAACCTAAGACACTTTCTTGTTTAAAGGTAGCAAGTTTTTCAAGATGTTCACTGACTCAACAAATAGGGGATTCCTCATTACTTGTTTCTCTTTGTTCTTCTCCATAGAAAAGACACTGATCTTGATCAGGTCTTCTTCTCCCCAAGAATCAAGACTAGTGGTGTCTGGTGTCAATCTTGACAAAAACGATATATAAGGAGTGATAGGAGTGATATCCACTACTTCTTACTTTCCTCTGATTGTCATTTCAATAGATGGCTCATCTATTGGTTCATTTCTTTTTACCCCTTCTTTGTTTTCTATCTCTTTCTCTTCTTCACCTTCTTGTTGTATCTTGGGTGAGTTGCCACCACATAGTGTTTCTGCCTCTTGTGTGCTTACAAAGGATTCTTCAAACTTGTCCAAGTCCTTATCTATGGCCACCATTGCAATCTCAACATTATCAATAATGATAGTGCTATCCTTTAGTGACTCTATCATGGGCATAGACTTTTCTACCTTTGCAGGAGTTTCAACTGTGGGCGATGAATCCTAAGGACCTGTAAATGGTACATTGATTGTCTCTAACTCCTTGGCTACCTTTGTGGGTACTTGAGATATGGGCATAGTAGGTGGGTACATATGTCTGTTCGTGAAAACCTTCTCAAAGGCTTTTTCTATCTCTTTGGCTGTCAACTCAAAATTCTTGTCCATTATGTGTAGTGTTCTTAGATTTGTTCATAGATGTGGCTTTACCAAATATAGCAATAATGATTTCTCTTCTAAGGAAGATACCAATAGACTTTCATCTAGAATCTTCTCTCTTATCCTAAGATCTTCTCCAATAGCTTGTTTCTTCAAGGATTCTAAGATGCTCCAAACATTGTCTAGAATGACTATTTTCAGTTCGAAGACTATCTTTTTGAACTTGATCATATGTTTTATGATCATTTCATGAATCTTTGACTTGTGAATTTCACTGTATTTGTCATAAAACTTTCCTATCTAATCCAATCTTCCTTCATCAACAATCCTTGTACTCAACACTTTAAGACTAGGTCTGAAACCTACCTCTGGAGGTGCTTGAGTATTCTTCCTGCTTCTTGTTTCTTGCGAGGATGGATGACTGGTGCTGATCTCTTACTTCCTCTTAGGAATTTCCTTATACTCAGGAGGAGCAGTAAGGTCAATTGTTTCTATGGGTGCAGGAGGGGAAACCTCTTTTTTACCCTTCAGATCATTAGACTTCTCCACATTACCTTCTTTAATTTTGGATAATTAGACTCTACCTCTACTACAGATGCACTCTCAATTCCCAAAGAAATATTTTCATGTCTTGCTTTTTCCAGGTCTTCTTGAGTTACTCCATGAATTTTCAATATCTCAGAAGTAACCTTGGTTACTTTTCTTTTATTTTCTGTGCTATTAAAAAAAGCATCAACTTCTCTTGTTTTCTCTTCATAAGTCCCCCATCTTGGATCATTAGGGTCCTTAGGTGCTAATAACAGTACTTGAGCATATGCCTCTAGGATTGGCTCCTCAACCTCATATCCAAGTGGATGAATCCAATTTTTCATTGGTTCCATTGCTTCCATACAAGTTGTATCAGTTTCTACCATAAAACAAATGCTATCTTTGTACTTTTCAACAATGCTTTCTGGAATCCTATATCTCATTCTACATTTTGGCCCTAAATGTCTTCAATTGTAGTGTCATGTAGTCCTTTAGTGTACTCTCGGTACTTGCCTTAAATGATATCTATGGCATTGTAGGCATACTTTTGTCCAAATACAAATCTGACACCTTTCCAAGAATGTGGAAGTACATGTATATGATCAAAGACCCAAACTTGAATATTTTGGTCTTTTCATGTTTAATGGATTTGATGTTTTCAATCAGTTGTGCGCATAGGATCTCGCACAAATTAAACTCTCCATTTTCTCTCACAAGTCTTATTACTGTAAGAATTGTGGCCGCTGACACACTGTTCACTCTACTAATGTGTTGAAACCTATACCCTAGTATCATAGACATCAATTTGATGTCATTTTCCTCTATAGACTCTATAATCATTCCGCACCTATCACTTCTTGATTTGCATGTTTTCTCAACAATTTTTCTCACATCCTTGCCTATTGAAAGAATGGTACCTTTCATGGAGAGACCTGTCATCTCATGAATTAGGTCTCATGTAATCCTTACTCAAACTTCACCTATCCAGAATAGGTCATCATGAATCCTCCTAAGTAGAATCTTTATCCATTCGGACTCATAGAACTCATATGATGTAGCATATTCAATTACCAAGTGGTTTTCAAACTACACACACTCATCTAGGAAGTTTTTATCCAGTTTCATCATGGTTTCTAAGTGCACTCCTATCTATTCAAGTCCTACTAGATCCTTCTTACAATATATGTATGCATGGATGTCTTAGACATGCCCATAGGAGTGTGGGAGAATACCCCTTCGAGGACATCCAATTTAGATTTGAATGGGTGCCTCTTAAACACATCTTTTCTTCTCCACAACATTAAATACAATAGGAGTAGCCATCACTTACTTGTATATCACTTTCTAAATGGTTTCCAAGAACTTCTAAATCGACACAATAGATTAGGGCTTCTGCAATCGATCAAACACATTGCTTCGCTAGTGAATCAATCTGTAATCCTTCACAATCAACTTCTAGGGCTTCTGTACTCTTCAATCACTCTGAACTTGAATGCAATGAGTTATCTACAAGCTTCTATGTACTTTAAAGTAAAAATTCTGCCATTAATGCTTTCCGCATAATCCAGACTTTCATTGAAAATATCCAACTTTCATTCTTCTATCAATCAGCTAGTGCACTCTTGCACATAGGTTATGCTAGTCTCCAAAAGGTTAAATCCAAAGGTGCATACTCTAAGGGTGAGTATACCAGCCACACAGGGGTCTAGAGCTAAATTTTCTCCCCCTATGACCTTGAGGGCCATTCATCTAGATGTAGAGGGTGCGTCCACTATGGATGCATCCAATACATTCTCATCAACCTTATCCTTCTTCATGTCTGACCAAATCAAGCTCGCATCTTCTTAAGCTTTCACAAACTTGACTTCTCCTTCGGTATCCAGTATTTAACTTTCTAACTTTTTAGGGCTTTCCTGACCTTGCATTCTTGATCTACAAAGCTTTGAGATGTGTCTAGCCTTGTTACAAGAGTGAAAAATAATAGGAGGCTTTATATTCCTCGGTGCATTGACATGGGTTACCATTTTACATTGTCTAGCTGAGTGACCATTATAGTTACATATCATACATGTAACATTCTGAGAACTTCTTACATTTGGTTGATTTTGATTTCTCTGATTATGCTTAGTCTTGCTCTTCTGACTTGTCTTAAAATTCATAGCTTTATGATGAAATTTATTGCATGAATAATAGTAACCATTGAAAGGTCTTAGCTCTTTACAATTCCTTTCTATATGTCCATGCTTGTTACATGCATAACAAGTTCATTCTATTATCTTGCACTCATCTTTGGATGGTTCAACATTATCTTTAGTCTGACTTCTAGTCTCCTTAGCATCGGTGGTGTCTTCTGGTGCTTTCATCCTTTCTCACATGTCATCAATCTATTTTTGTGCTTCATTGAATCCAATGTCACTGGTATCTCCTTTAAGCTTCTAAGCATACAAATGAGATTCAATCAGATCCTTTCTTGTGTGCAATTTATCAATGTGATTCTTATCCTCTTTCAATTCAGATTCCAAGCTTTCTTTGTTGTTTCTTATCTCCAACATTTCCATGTTTTCTTGCCTCAATTCTTCATTCAATTGAAGGTTCTCTTTGATCTGTTCATCATAGACTTCCTGATTGTTAGTTAGTTTGTCATCCAATTCTTCAATATGATCTTTTAGAGATGTGTTTTCTTCATTTATCTTTTTGACCATGATCCCTAAATCACTGGTAGAACATTATTTTAAATCTTTCCTTAGTCTTTTGATGACTTCTTGAGCATCATTGACTTTTTCTTTTAGCTCTTCAATTTATTTTTTAGATCTGTCCAGATCTTCAAGAGGAGCTTCAAGAGTTCTTTTTAGATGTTTCATTTTTGTCTTTTCCATGATCTCCTCAAGTTGCTAAATTTTTTTTCTGAGGACCAGATCTCTTATACGAATTGTTAGGAATGGGAACACTGAGAGGGGGTGGGGGGTGAATCAGTGTTCACTATATTCAATCTTTTTACTTTACTGTTTAAACTTAACTTGAATCCTTAAGTACTGAAATGAACATTAACATAAAAAAGAAACATGAACTCAACACATAACACCAATGTGGTTATGGGGAAACTCAAATAGGT
Organism: Chamaecyparis obtusa; assembly: GCA_027943335.1. Classification (NCBI taxonomy): domain Eukaryota; kingdom Viridiplantae; phylum Streptophyta; class Pinopsida; order Cupressales; family Cupressaceae; genus Chamaecyparis; species Chamaecyparis obtusa. The sequence continues at coordinate 213,958 of BSBK01003194.1, forward strand.
AAAAACCCCAGTGGGAATTGACACCCACTAATAATTTATACTAGTGTCTTATGATCCTTGTTAGAAGATCCTTAACCCTGTTAGGAGTTGTCTTTACAATGCATTTAGTACAGTGACCTTGTCAAGGGTCAAACCATGTTAGGAGTCTTTTATAATTAACCCTGTTAAGGGTGGGGACACACTATCCTAGAGCTCATTGCTCAAGTGGTGAAGGCTACAACCTTCTGATCTCAGAGACACATGATATTTGCTAGATGAACTGGTGCTATGATAATGGTTGTCTTATCAGTTCCTTTGAATGTGTCGATGCTTTGACCTCTTGCTAAGCTCTAATACATCTTATCAACTTTTTGCACACTTTTTCTCTTCTTATCTCAACTCTAAAACAACTTCCATACTAATTACAAAGGGCACATCTCATATTTATATGCGCTACCAAAATAATTAACTAGGTTGGCCTATAACCAATTACATACAATGCTTCCAATTGAATTGGCTCAAGTGTGTTTACAAACAAAGTTAATTACATGTCTATAACCTAATTACAATAGGTGCATAGCCTTTACAAAACAATATTATAGTCTCTAATCAAATTACCAACAGTCGGCTGCATACACTATTCTATTTTGGCATTCAATGTCTATGTAACTTCAACTATATGTATCTTTGTCATACTGAATCTTCTGATCATGTGCTCTTAGACTAAGCATGAATATACTCTTAGCATCTTATTTTCTAGGGTGCATACCATAACTTGGTCATACGCACATGCGTTGATGCTCTAATCTACTGCTTGTCTGTTAATTGTCCAGTCTTCTGTACTTAGCCAAATACTGATCTTCTGATGATGTGCGCTGACTCCAAAACTCTATATGACTTTGTTGCCATAATTACAACACTATATTAAGTCATATACAATAGTATAGTCAACTTGCCAATAATCTCTTCATCAATTGAAGACAAAAGATCTTCCACCTTCTTGATGGTAAACATGTTAACAATAGGCTTGTCAGATTCTTCATAATCTCCTACATGTGGATTATCAACCTCTTCCTCTAAATCCCAAGCCACAACACACTAGAAAGGTGAATGAGGCATATTAAAAGCCACACACCAATGAATGCACTCCACATTGTGTGCTATATTTTTCTTTAAAGAATGTGGTGTATCCCTTCCCTTTTGAGTCTCATTATTATCAAAGACTAGCTTCCCATCTTTCCAATTTGTCTTATAAGGAATATCTTGTAACCTTGGGAACCTTTCTTGCCTTTGATAATGGTGTCTAGAATCTTCATAGTTTCTCCCACCCTTTTGAAATTTGGTTGAGAGATCCTTGACCACACTGGCTAGTTTATCAACCTTGTCATCATCTTTTGTAGGCTTTGTAGCATGTGGCTTAGTTTCCTTTCACAATCTTCCCTCATCTCTTTTATACATCTAACCAGATGCCTTCCTATTTCTTTCAATATTGATAGCCAGTTTAAAAGCATCTCTCAGGGTATGAGGACTCTTATCTCTCAAAAGATATTACATCTTTCCATCTAAGGCATTAAAGTATGTGGTCAAGTAGATTGCATCATCTAACCTCAGAACTTGGAACAATTTATACATTGCCTTTTGGAATCTACCATTGAACTCAAACATACTTTCATTTTGATGATTCTTGATGTTATTAAACTCATTGAGCATGTAACTTGAGTTAACATGTTCTACATATTGTTTGTTAAAGCTTTGAACAAATTCATCCCATGATGCAATGCTATTTTCTGGTAAACCTCTATACTAGTCCCTAGCATCTTTAATCAGTGACTGAACAAAAAGATTCATTACAATATCCTCATGTTCAATCTCATAATCATTCATTTTTTCTATAAAGAATTTTAGATGGTCTTCACATGTAACAACATTATTTCCAGTGAAATTAGGGATCTTCTCTCTGATCTCATTTGGGATAACATTAGGTTGATCAGGGATACCATCAAAGAATAAGGGACTATATCTATCCAAGTGAATTGGTCTTCTTTGAAAATTTGGTGGGATTTGGGTTCCTCCAACATTTTGATAGGGAAGGTTCCGAATTGGACCGCTAGTCAATGGGAGCACAGGGTTGGTGTTCAAAATTGGTCCAGATGCACTTTATTTGGGATTTGAAACTTGGGGATTAGGAATTGTACTATAAGGTTGATTTGATGACATTTTCCCTGAAGTAATAGGGACTGAGCTACTAGTAGACATGTTCATATTAGCATGCAAGAAGGCTATCTTTCTTTTCATTTCATCTATTGCAACATCCAATTCCAACTTCTCAAGCTGGAGAGCCAAATCCTCCCTAGCCTTTCTAGCCTTTTCCAATTATAGGCTTGCTTGGGACATAGTGTTAGGATGAATAACACTCTTCTTAGGTTCATTAATACTTATGCTGACCACCTATTTTTTTCCTTTGTCAGAGACATCCCTTGTGGCATTTTTGAGATCCTCATTCCTTTTTATTTTTGATGGATGTAATTATCTAAGAACATGACCTTCTCCAACAAATTCATCTTTATGTGGATTAGGTTTACTACCATCAGCCTATTTTCTAAAGGCTCCCATATCACCAAACAACTCATGGTCTAAACCTTGGACATCTTGATTTAAACATTTGGCTTGGATCTCATTATTCTTTGTTTTTCTTATGATATCTTATCTTTCCATAAGTAACTCATAGATCTATTGTTCCTGCACCTTCATTCTATTGGTCATTTCTGACAATTTCTCATGTTCTTTCTTCCTCAAAGCTATTACTTCCTCTCTCAACTTCTCTGAATCATAAGAGGCAGAAGTTTCCCCCGGTTGATCTAGGGTTTCTCTTGCAAGGGAAAAATCTATCTCTGTGATTTCTTCTTCCTGGGAAGGATTATTGGCACTAGGCTTAGTTTTCCTAATAATTTCTGGGTCATCAGAAGAAGAAGAGGCTTCATGAGGAATGGGTGTAGGGATTTGATCTTTAGAGGGTCCAGGAGAATTAGGATTTAAAAAACCTCTCTTAGACCATTGTTTCCTACTAGGTGTGCGGAGTTCATCACCAACATTACCCACATAAAAATTAAAATATGACCTAGTAAGTCTTTGTCGACTCATGATGTATTCAAAAAATATAGTTAACTTTTAGCATGAATACCAGAAACTGGTAGACACAAAGCTCAGAGTCTCCACTTACAAACAAATGGGAATATAATATGTATAAAACTAGTTTGCAACAAGACAATAGACAATTTAGCTCGAACAAAAATTATCCATCGCGCATTTTCTATTTTTCCCCCAGTAGAGTCACCAATTTTGTTAGTGCTTAAAGTTGTAGATGATTTAAAAAAGGATTCAAAAACATCTGAAATCAAAACTCTATCATTCCCAATAGATGCATCTAACAAAATCCAAACACTAAAGTATTAAGGTTAAAAACCTTCTTCTCTTTGAGTTTAACACTCAGGCGGTTGTACCTTTCAAAATTGCTTCTATAAAGCATTACAATAGTGATTTATGTGCTTGACATAAATCATACATTTTCAAGATATACAACAAATTTAAAATGAACAAATTATTTGATTTGTTGATGGTGAACCCATGCAAATTAAGCTAATACCAGTGTCATATCCTAGGGCATCAGAGTCAAAATTCTATATCGACAGAAAAATTATCAAAACAAATAGCCCAAAACTCAGATGAGGTGCCTTACACTCCAATTTACCAGTTGCTAACCCTGCTATCAAATTCATACATGGACATTAAATTCCTAGAGACCTCCCTTAAGATTTATTCTTCCCTTGAAATAAACTTAAGTTTAACCCCTATATCTAGCTTGTAAACAATGCATTAAAGTTCCTAATAGTTTAATACATAAAATAATTCAAACATCCATATGTGAAGACAAAAAAATAAGCAAAGGAGTTCTAGTATATTGTATTGATGTATAAACTGTATTAGTACATTCTTGATAGAGAATTGTAGGACAAAAATGCTATTATCAAAACTTCCTTTACAAAGTAATATTCACTCCCTTGCAAAAGTAGAAAACATGCTATATATATCACTGGCTATCCTGGAATCCTCAAAGAAAGGATGCATCAACCTTCAAATAGCCATGATGGTGACTTGTACTATAGACAAAAGTACAAAATGATGATAGAAAACTAGCAAAATAGAAAGCAATTTCCCAACAAATGGAAACTTTACAGCTGGCACCTTTGTCCAAGGATATTTCAGAGTAGTTGCTTGAAGTTGTTGCATGAATGATGACTACCAATACATGATAATTTACATCATTCTATGCATGATAACTTCTCTCCCTATTTTTTAGGATCAGGTGCCAAATGTGGTTCACTCTTTTCTCTCTGCTTCTAGCTCCTCAACAACTGGCTTCTTCTTCTTTGGCCTTGTATTCATATCCCACACTACAACATCAACTTTTGAGGGACAATTATACCCTTGCAAATATTGTAACAACTTAATTTGTCTATCTGACCTGGGGTCAGTGATGGCTTTGATATCTGCAAAAAACTTTACACAATCATTCTTAACCTTGAATAGGTTATCAATTATGTTCTTGCAATTTCTCATGTCTAAAGAACCATCATTTCCGAGGAAGGCCTCTTGTTTGATCATTATCTAGCCCATTCCTGACTTCCATTTTCCCACACTTACTACACTTCCATCATCATTGTAGACAAAGGGAAAATATTTTCTATAATCCTTATCAAACATGGCCAAATTAGCCTTCACCTGATTTGATTTTCCTTTGAAAAAGCTCAAGGTGGCACTGACTAATCTTGTCTTCTCATAAACCTCAGTAAAAACCTTAGGGAGATCTAGCCTATGAGGCTGCAATGCATCAAGCTTCTTGAATAATGAATTCCTTCCTGACTATACACTGTGAATTGTCTCCAAAGAAGCCACTACCTCATTCACTTTCTCATTTATTTTATGCAAAATGTCAACTGACTGATGGAATGAGTCCATTTTGTCTTTTGCTTCCTCAAACCTATGTTGCACAATATCAAATATGGTTTTTAAGGCTACATCAAGCCTCACCTTTTCTAAATCCTCAGATGGCCTTTCAAATGCCTTCGCCACTAGTTGAGTTGCTACCTCAATTTGCAATGCTAGAGGAGGAACTATTTTTGAAGCTTCTTCAAGCTTGGCCTTTAGATCACCTAGTTCACCCTCCATCTGCCTGATTCTCATCAATTTCAAATAACTATCCTTAGAAACCTTCATTGAATTTTCAAACAACTGAGCATATATGTCTACCAACTGGGCTGTCTTTGCTTCATTGAGGTGAGAAAGATGTGTCACAACCTTGGAACCTCAAGATCAATGGTATTCTGGACAATCCAGATAATCTTATCTCCTTCCATTTTATCTTCAATGCTACCCAAAGAAGGCTTTTGAGTCCTAGGGGAAAGAGACCACATTGCAATAGCATGAGATTTAGAATCATAGCCACTTCCCCTTATCATGTCTCCAATGTGCATGTCATAAGATAGGCTGCCCTCTGGCTTCTTTCTAATCTGGTCAATAAGGAAAGCCAAAGTAAGATCCCATCCAGGATTCAAGAGCATGCCACTTGATTTCACCATTTCTTTGGCCTCATTAATTTCCTCATGGTCTCCTCAGTTGGTTCCATTCCCTCTCGTAGAGCCTTAGCAACCTCTTATGATTTCTTCCATATGAGGAAGTTCCTGAATTCATCACTAAGGAATTCCACTTGATACAATTCTCTTTCATCTTTTCCTAGAAATAGGGGCAATTCCCCTTCCTCTTTGGACACTACCTTCTTGCCCTCTCTTATAGATTTTCTCAACTGGTGATGATAAGATCAGTCACCAGGTACTAGAGAAAAAGTTCTATCTATCATCTTTTTATATTTTTTCTCCTTAGAAGTTTCACCCACCTCAAGTTTTTGTTTCTTCAATGGTGGCTCTAAGCTATCCCCTTCTTCTAGTGGATCTTGAGTCAAGTCAATGATAGGTGAGTCCTTGGTTTGAGGTGGACTACCACCCTCATGTGATTCATCAGTATATTCCTCACAATCTGAAGAGGAATAGTCTTTTTTCACATCTAATTTCTCCTCAAGCATCCCTTCCATTTGATTATATAGGGTGCCATACATTTCATTCATTCTTTCCATCCTTTTCAAGTAAGGGAGATCAGGGAAAAACCCCTTAAAATTAATCTTGGCTTCTTTGAGTTAGGCCTCCAATCTTAACAAATCAAAGTATTTGGTCCACCTCCTCCTAGCCTCATCTTTGTCTAAGATGTTCCTTATCACATCTTCCTCATCACAACCCTCATGTTTTGTTATCATCCCAATGTTGGGAATCAATTTTATCCTAGCAGTTTTGATGAAATCTTCAGGATAAATATACCTACAAGTACCAAAAATCATCTTGAAGTGGTTGAGCCAACTGCTGAGCTATGGAAATTCCCTCTTTCCAATCAAGAAACTACTTACTCTTAATTGTCAAGTGGTGTAAACGTGCCCATCTTATGAGGTGCCAAAATATCCCTATCAGTCCAAATCAACTTCCAAATGAACTCTAACATGGAAACCCTTGTAGGTACAAACATTGGAAGCAAATGTGGGGGTTGGGGGCAACCATAAACCTTGATGACTGTGAAATTCTCTCCTAGGTAGAAATCACCCCAATTGTTCTTCCCCTACCACTTATTTTCATACTGCATGGGCCTGAAAAGCTACAAAACCTTGGATTGCAACCTTACCACATTTGTCCATAACAACTGCAGAATTGGAAAAATAATGTAATTTTGGAAAATGCAAAAATCACACTTATTGGAGGTGTAATTCCACACCCTCAACCAATATTTCACTAGATTAGGATGGCCTTCAAATGTGAGCCTAAGCTTCAGCATTGTTGCATCCAAACTATTGATATTGAAATATAAAATCAGATGCATCAGAAGGGAGTAGTGCATGAACCTAATGGGCCTCTTATTTTCTTTAGCAACCATCAAACCCTCATAAATTCTATCGATTACATACTGGAGATAATTATAATCAGTGTTGGCATGGGAATTTTGAATGTCTAGAATAATCATCAATAAGTCAACAGACAATTTCTCTTCATCTCCATCTATCCCTAGGACTCTACACAACTCATGACACAAAAAATTCATATAGAAGTTGAGGGATTTGAACTCGTACGGGGTATTCATAGTTGCAGGGAGAGGAGCTATGTATTTACCCCGCTTTGGGATGTGCCTAACCATTTGACTTTTTACTGATCCTACATGACTTATGTACTTTTGCCTTTCTTTCTTCAAGTCTATCTCAGTAGAGGAGGAGGAAAAGAAATCAAAATCCTTCATGAATGACCCTCTATCCAAGGTAACTAAGGCATACTAGTCATCCTTTATGATTGTCTTAGAAATTGGGTCGTATAATCTAGCCAACTCAATGATTAAGTCAACAGCTAAGAAAATATCTAGCACAATTAATTCTTCCATCCCCAAAGCCCAAGAATTAAAAATTGGTATAGCTTTATATCTATTATTGTAAAAATAAGTAAAGATTATGTAACCTCAACTAGAAGGAGTGATAGGGTCTTTGCAATTCCCCATTATATCCTAAAAAGCTATATCAATAGCTTTCTTGTTCTGGTAGGACCTGAGAAGCAATTTGATGAACTCATTGGAATAATTGGGGTTTCCCTTCTCTTCTCCACTCTGTTCTCTGGCCCCTCCACTGGACAACACAATGCTTGGCTCTGGTTGACTCATCTTGGAATATAAATATTTCTTAGCTCTGCAACTTCTTTTAACTTCTCCCTTACTACTTTTTCACTAACAATCACAACTATCTTTAGAAAACTTTGAGCACAAAAAGCAATGGAGTCCTTTCTATATATCACCAAGAATTAAATGCATACAGTTGCCAAAATCATTACAAATCAAACCCTGATCACTTCTACATTCAATTCTACATGTTACCAACTTCAAATCAAGGCTAGTTATGGCATGGACATTGACAGGTTGATTTAAAAACTCTGAAATAAAGTGTAAAAGCAATGATCACTGCTTTAGCTTTAAAACCCTCATTTACTGATTAAAAACCCTCAGTTAATTCTGATTGGATGGCTGTTTACTTTTTTCCAACTCGGCAGAGTACTTTTCCATGTAGCAACAATTATCATCACTCTTTATTAATGAACACTTAACTAGATTTGATTCAGAGATCTAGTGAACAAAGGCTCTCGCAATCTCTGAAAGAAATGTTAATCCTAGATTAAGCTTGGAGATTTAGCAACAAATAAATTCGCATGATCTTAGATTGATTTTCTAACTCATGACTTAAATTGGAGATTCAGTGACCACCACTAATCGCAAAGATGATCAACGGTCCTTAGACTAACCTTTTAAACCCATCATAACCCAGCCACAATTCAGAGAATGGGCGATTCAAAGAATTTCTAGGTCTCATAACACTTGAGTCAACCATAGTTTAATTTGGTGAATGAGTGATCAAAGAATTCGCTAGTTCTCACATTCTTTTACTTAACCCAGAAACCATTTGGAGATCTAGGGAACAAAGCCTTTCCTAAACCCGTGCACTTCAAACCTTGACAACAGTCTTATTTGGATATCCAGCGAACAACTCCATCTCTTAATCTCTACTTGTCTTTCTTAACTCCTTATTTATCCCGCAATTCAATGAACAAAGGCATCTCGTATTATCTAAAAGAAAACCTTAACCATGGTCTATTTGGAGATTGGGCGAACAACCTTATGCAGTCAAGGATGGTGGTTACAATGAAGGATAGTCCAAACCTTGCAGCCAAAAGAATTACATAGCGAAATACTTAGAAAATAGACAACACCACAAATGTTTCAATCAATTTGCATTAACATGCCTGACTGTAAGGCCTTTCAGGCTAGGGCCAAATACAAAATGAAACAATTCTGCAAGATCCACAACTAGATCCAATACAAACTTAGCTAGTTCAGCTCTGTAGACATTCAGATGCTGATGGAAACCCCAAGGCAGATCTAAACTTGAGCTCGCAAGACTCCAAGAAATCTCCTTGTCTCCAAGTATGCAAACCCCTAGGTCTGCTACAAAAAACTATTAGATTACAATTTGATCTGCAAGGACATCAAGAACTTTTCCACAATTTCACCAACTCCATCTTCCAAAACCTCATATTTGACTCACTAAGTTTTTCCAAGTCATGAACCTTCCTTTTCTCCAAGCTCCCTAAGTCTACTCCTCTCTTTTTTTTTTTACCTAAACATCTACCCAAGCCCTCCTTAAATACTAATCATCAGCCACAAGTTGGCTGGCTGAAACCCTTAACTCCCAAAAACAAATAATTAAATGTCATACAAGTCAGCTTACAAATGTATACAAATATTTAATTATGCATGTCAACCCAAGACAATGGCTACCAACAATTAATTCACCAAGTTGGCTCACAAATCACACAGAACTCTAGTCGGTAAATCTTAACTACAGAGCAATAGTAAATTTACCAAGCATGCCAGGCATCACTGACCACTAGTATCAACTGAGCACCGCAGGCATGACCGAGCAATCATTTCACTGAGTGCCAAAGACTACCGAGTTCCTTCATTAACTGAGCTTTCTTCAATGATTGAGACCATCGGTCAAGGCTACAACTGAGTAAAACTAGCCAAAACACAAACACTCCATGTAGTTTACCGAGGACATGGAATGCCCCTACCTTAAGCTTGGATGCCCCTGCATTAGACACCCCAAGTTCCAAAAGATGTTCATATGTGAGAAGAACATCTTTCAGGATTCAACACATAAATCCCAAACTGGTTCTTCACATACAAGTCCTCCATCTTTTCTTCTTGTAAAGTCTTCCACTTCAGCTTCCTCTATCTCTTCAAGTCTTTTTTGGACAATGTACAGGTTAGTTCTTCATACTGATCATTCATTTTCTCAGGGTCTACAATCTTAACTTGGCTACCAATACTCAGGCTTCTCCTACCGAGCATTGCATCCATCAAAGGCATCAGTGAAAACTTCTTGTTATTTCTCTCAATAGTAAACACATTCCTGACATAGTCATAAATAGCTCTACAATCATATTGCCAAGGTCTACCGAGTAATATATCACAACTATTCATCTTCACAATGTCACAAACGACAAGATCCTTGTACTGGCCAATTTGAACATCAATGAAACATTGTTCTCTAACTTCCAAAGCATGAACATCTTGCAACCAGCCAAGCCTATAAGGACAAAGATGTTTCATTCTATACAAACCAAGTTTCTTAACCAAGTCCTCAGCAACAAGGTTATCAGTGCTACCACTATCAACAATAACATCATAGATTTTACCTTCAGTCTTGCATCGGGTCCTAAACAAATTACTCCTTTGACAAGGTTCATCCTTTGTATCGAGCAATGTTTGCCGAAGCAGCAAGTTCTCTAATTCAGGTTCATTCTGAATGTTCTCATTCATCACAATAGTTTTTCAGTCAACCTTCTTCTATGTACATTCAAAAGAACGGTGTCCTTCCTCTCCACTATTATAAAAAGTACCCTTAAAGATAACTTTACCTACCTTCTTCTTAGGTTCCACAAGTTTCTGTTCATCTTTTGCATCAATCAGTTTCTCCTTTACCGAGTGATCAATCTTTTCTTTCCCTCAAGAGTTACTAGGCTATTTCCTCTTCAACTTATCTTCTGCCTTTAGAGTATATTGATAAGTATCTTCAACAGAATCAATCTTTAGCAGACCAAGCTCATCTTGAATATTGAATCTCAAACTATTCACATACCGAGCTACCTTTTCCTTACCAAGCTCTCAGTGTACAAACCGAATAGTAAGTTTGTAGAACTCCTCAGTATAATCTTCAACAGATAATTCCTTCTGCTTCAGATTCTACAACTTCTTAAACAAGTCAAGCTCACAGTCAGCTGGTATGAACTTAGCTTTCAACTTAGTCACCATCAATCTCCACTGATTGATCTTTGTTTCACGTTCATCTTCTTGGTCTCTCTATAGTTCCTTCCACCAAAGAGCAACATGTCCTTTCAAGTTTGTGTGTGCTAATCTCACCCAAAGAGGATCTTCAATTTCTTCCAGCTCAAAGAAATCTTCAAGTTCACCAATCCAATCAATGAGATTGTTGGGCTTCAAAGTACAAGAGAAAGTAGAAACTTCCATTCGGTAATTACTAAATCAAGCAATAGGTCTAGGCAACCAAGTAGTTCTATCTTCACTAGATCTATTCCTCCGGTCATCACCACTAGATCCAGTAGTCTCAAATTCTTTAGCAACTTCTTCATAGCCATCCTCAGTACCAACATTCTGAGGTATACCAACAACAGTTCTCACGATCTTAGCGACCATATCATTTTTCATCAATTCCAACTTAGATCTAAAATCTGATTTCACCTTCTTTGTGATCCTGTATTCAATAGTATCACAAAGATCTGAAATAAATCTAGGGTTCAATCTTCTCGGAGGCATCCTTAAAGATAAGAGAAACCCTATGCAACAAACCCTCACTAATCACCTTGTGACAATTTACAAGTTGCAACAAGTCAGATCTCAACCTGCAACCTTGTAAACAAATAGGGCACAATTTCACAGGTTCAGTGCTTTGAATATGCAATCCAGATTGTGCACAATCTCTACTCCAATAAGATCAACTTTGCAAGATCGGCCTTGCTAGGTCAAACTTCTACTTCAACAAGATCAAACTTTCACTCCATCATGAACAAAACCTATCTCTGATACCACCTTATGTAGTCAAGGATGGTGGATCCAATGAAGGACAGTCCAAACCTTGCAGCCAAAATAATTACATAGCAAAATACTCACAAAATAGAAAACACCACAAATGTTTCAATCAATTTGCATTAACATGCCCAGCTGTAAGGCCTTTCAGGTTGGGCCCAAATACAAAATGAAACAATTCTATAAGATCCACAACTAGATCCAATACAAACTCAGCTATTTCAACTTTGAAGACAATCAAAATCTGATGGAAACCCCAAGGAAGATCTAAACTTGAGCTCACAAGCCTCCAAGAAATATCCTTGTCTCCAAGTATGCAAACCCCTAGCTCTACTACAAAGGACTATCAGATTACAATCTAATCTACAAGGACATCAAGAACCTTTCCACAACTTCACCAACTCTAGCTTTCAAAACCTCAGATCTGACTCACTAAGTTTTTCCAAGTTATGAACCTTTCTTCGCTCCAAGTTCCCTAATTCTACTCCTCTTTTTTTTAATTTTTACCTAAAAATCTACCCAAGACCTCCTTAAATACTAATCATCAGCCACAACTCAGCTGGATGAAACCCTTAACTCCCCAAAATAAATAATTAAATGCCATACAAGTCATCTTACAAATATATACAAACATTTAATTCTACATATTGGCCCATGACAATGGCTACCAATAATTAATTCACCAAGTCGGCTCACAAATCACACAGAACTCCAATCAGTAAATTTGAACTACTGAGTAACAGTAAAATTACCAAGCATGCCAGGCATCGCCAACCACCAGTATCAACCGAGCACCGCAGGCATGACCGAGTAACCATTTCACTGAGTGCTAGAGACTACCGAGTTCCTTCAATGACCAAGCTTTCTTCAATGATCGAGACTGCTGGTCAAGGCTACAACCGAGTAAAACCGACCAAAACACAAACACTCCATGTAGTTTATTGAGGACATATAATGCCCCTACCTTAACCTTGGATGCCCCTGCATCACAACCTTAATCTCCCAATTGCTGAATACTTTTCATAACTTGGGTTACATTCTAAGATCAAGCGCAAACCATAGATCTTGAAAGTAATCAGTGGCTATTGCTAAGTTGCTTAATCTTTTAAACCAGTATCATTTACTCATGAGATTTAGCAAATACAATATTCATTGAATCTCCCAAATTTTGAAAAATTAATCACTTTATCCCAAGATCTAGGGATTGAAGAAAATATATCTTTACCATTTCTTTGTTCTCTGAATCACTAAATAACTTAGGGCTTTACTAACTGATTATGAGACTGCATGAATGCCTTATTCACTGAGTCATCAAATGACTTGGAACTTCACCATCTTTTCTTGAGATCCAACGACTAAAGAAAATTTCACCTTTTAATAGACTTTGCCAAATTGCTTTGTTAGAGCTGCCAAACTTAGTGAACAGGAGATCAAGCCTCAACCGCTGAATCATTGAATAACTTTCTGTAGGCCCCATTCATTGTGAGATTAAGACACCACCATTGATTGTAGAGATGATCAATGGTCCTCACTGAGTCACTAGAAAACTTAGAGCCTGACCATCCAATTCAGCGATTAAGAGATAACCGCTGCACCAAGTCACTGAATGTTAAGAGAAAACTGCCAAAGATTAAGAGAATAGGAGATCACACAGTCACCAATTTGATGAAAGAAAGACTAAGCATGGCCATAACTAGGAGATTCAACAACCAAAGGAAAACTTAACAAGGGTCTAAGACATAGTCACTGGTTCACTGAATAAAAGGGTAACATAGAACATTATTTCACGATTCAACAAACACTGAAGGAAAATAATGATCACGTGCACAATTTCAAATCTTAAGTCACCAAAAAGGTAACATGGAAATATCAGAATTAGGGAAAAATCAAGCAATGCACAAACAATTAAACCTACCAAGGGCACAAATACCTAAGGAAAGGGTTTACAGGCATTAGCATGACTGATTTTGAGAAATTTTAAATGTAGACTAGACAAAGACATTTGTAGAGACATGGAACAACAACAACATTCTTAGAAAACCTAAAATATACCCAACAAGAGCCTTGAGAATATGTTTCTTAGATATGTTATCAGCATGATATCATAGATGGAGAGGTTGATTCTAAGTGCAGACAATTGTTTACTTGTTTGTATCAGTAGTGTTCCTGATAGTGTTACAGGCAAAGTTTTGTATGTGATTTTTAGTATGGTTATGATGGAGCCTTGCACATTTATATTTTTGTTGTAGACATGTTTCTGATCCTATGTTCATGGATGCAGATTTATTTGTACATTACAATTGGAGTTATGATGTTTCTATTTGCTAGTTACAGTTTCCTAAGATTATCTGATGGAGCTGACATTGTTTATATTGTTTTAGTAGTTGCGCCTATCATTTTGATATGCATGTTTGGTGATGAGTTAAGAATTTTTGGTTGAGAGTGCATAACATATTTCAGCATGAGAGTAAAGTTTCAGTTAATTTGGTGGATCTAACTATGTGAAGTGACATGTCTACACATTTTGAGTTGTGCAGTCCTATTTGTGTTGCATGCTTGGTTTAGCCATTGGAAATGTTATTGAAGAGTTATATTGTTTCTCTAACATGATTTCAAGGAATTTCTAACAGGCCGACTTGATTATATCATTTGGAGAAAGATACTTATAGCCAATAAGTTATGATTGATAAGTGTGATTGTGATTGTGAAAGCAGAGTAGAAGATGTGAATGTATTGAGACAGTCATTAGTTGAAGATCTATGTCAAGAAGAAGAGATATGCTATTCATTGGAACTAATCAAGACAACATGTCTACATTCTAGGTCACCAAGATCCAGATATAGTGTATATCTGTTATGTAGAAGGTTGCAGCCTTCACCATTTGAGCAGTGTGATCATGTCCTCACCTTTAACAAGGTTAATTATAAAAGACTCCTAACAAGGTTTGACCTCTGATTAGGTCACTATACTTCATGCATTGTAAAGATTAACTCGTAATATTTTTGAAAGATCTTCTAACAAGGATTATTATACTCTAGTTCAGTTTATAGTGGGTACTAATTCCCACTGGGGTTTTTACCAATTTGGGTTTCCCCATAACAAAAATTTGTGGTGTTGTGTTAAGTGTTATCTCATTCTGTATGTGCTTAATGTTCTTCTATACTTAATTGAATAAAGAATTGAATCTTGTAGATAACTGATTCACCCCCCCCCCCCCTCTTAGTTATCTCTTGCGACTATTCCTAGCAATTATGTTGGTGATGGATGGAATCATATGTAGGTGAAGGATAATTATATGCATTTCCCTTTTCAAAGATAGAGAAATGATAGGGAATAGGAAATTGATTGATATTGGATATGATGTGTTGAGGTAGAATGGATAGGGATATGATAGATGGATGTGGAGTTATGGGATTCACTTGGTAAGTGGGTTTTGGAGAGATATATAAGTAGTGTTGGGTTGGATTATTGTGATGCATCTAGGAGTTATATGGATATGGTTCATAGGTTGGTTGTACTGGAGGTACGGTTTGAGGATTATGGTTTGGAGTTTTAAAGTCCTTAACTATTTTGTCAAAGAAACCCATATTCATGATGGTTAGATGAGGGGTTTTGGATTTGGATTACACGATGATGTGGATGAAGATATGGATTAAGAATGGATGAAATTGGAGGATATATGAGGGATGTTTGAATACAATTTAATGAATAATGGGTGATTTGTTTTGGATAAAGGGGGAAATGGAAAAGAATTAGGATTTGACTAAGATGATAAGGAGACAAGTGGATTGGATTAGGATGGTGATATGATTGTATTGGAAGGAATGATTAAATTGGTTTAAGTAGATGTTGATGTGTGTAATACAAGATGATTAGGATGAAGATTAGGACCTTGATTGAATGATTAAGATAAGATGGATGTTTAGGACCTTGAGTGGATTAGGTATGATTAAGATTAGAGGAATGATTAGAATGATTAGAATAATGTGAATGATTTGGAAGAAGTGATTAGGATGAAGGGAAATTATTAAGAAGGAAGATAGGTAGGATGATTAAGAGATGAAGATGAAGGATGCTTAGATTATGGAGGATGTTTAGGATAGGATGTATGATGATGATGATGATGATGATGATGATGATGAAGTTGGTTGATATGGAGATCATGTGGAAAGATTGATTTGGAAGACAACTAGAATTAACAAGATTTTTTTTGTTTCTTTTTGAAATGTTTTAATTTTTTTGAGTCTTTTGACGTTTTTGTTTTTTTGGACTTTTAAGTTTTATTAATTTTTTTGGTTTTTTTTTAATGATTCTTTTTTGGATTTTTGAATTAAAATGAAAAAAAATGAATGAAATTATGCACAATACAAAACCTATAAGGTTTAATTTGGATGATGTGTCCCCTTTTGGTTTCAAGTAGGGAAGCTGATCTTAAACATTAAAATATATCAAACACTTCAAAATTCATATTCAAGATCTAACTAGGATTTACAAGCTCAATTAGGGGATGTCCTCGATATACACAAGGTATGTGAGGACTAAATCCATAGATGAAAGAGAATAATTCCACATAGTGATAAAATCCAACTGATTGAATACCTGAATGACTTGAAGATTAGTGATTAGAGATCACTGAGTTATTGAAATGATATGTAAGATAATTAAATGAGTCATTATGTTATCATTGATGTCAACTAATTTTAATAGTACCTATCATGTTAGTTACAAACATATGAACATCTGTAAAAAGAGAGAAAAGATGAAGAACTGTGATATCTACTTGGAGAAAGATGGATATAACAGATGAGGATAAGGAATACTTTGGGTAACTTATTGATGAGTCTATGATCTCATATTGTTGACTTGATTATGTTGCATTAATCTATTATGAAGAAGGGAGAAAAATTGTACAAGACAATGTGGTCGGTAAATCAAGACTTCAATATACACCGAGCCAGTGTAGTGTATACTAAGCGATAGTATTAACTGAGCTTTTATTCACCGACGTATTTCTTTGTTAACAAAGTATGGATGAAAGTATTAAATTCTTAGTTTAGCTGACAGAAAATGATGAGATTGAAATTGTTATGATTTTGAGATTGAGGATAAAGTTTGTTATGAGGTCCACGACTGAAAAAATTTGGAGAAGATCTAAAGGATAGAATTGAAATGTGTTATTGACACAACTATTGAGAAAGGTTCAAGAGGCAAAATCAATGAAGAAGAATAAAAGACAAAATCTGATGGTTGATATGAAAATGCTTTATTTATCTATATAAGAGATATGTGTTTCTTTATTAAAACATGCTAGAAGAATGAAGACTGTAGATATTTCATGTGAATATAATTTCATGCATGCCCAATTAGACTGGTTCAAGGAGAACCAAACTGCAGAACATTATTGAGCATCAGAGACCTATTATCGAGTGAAAGTAAGTTGAGGAAGTGAATTGAAATATTGATCAGAGGATTTGTATGGGCTTAGAATAGATCTTAACATCTGCAAATTGAGTTGTATTGTAATTAGATCAACTATTGTTTCAGTTTAACCATTGATATAGAAAATATCCTAACCAAGTGAACTTAACCATCTTATGTTATGCCCCAATGTCATTCAAGGAATGTACATTGTTATCTTGTTGACCCCATAGTGAATTATGGTCAAAAGTTAGTTGTTAGTCTTAAATCCTCTAACAAGGTAACACCTAATAGTGTGTTTGTAACCTTTAATAGGGTTGGCTCCTCACCGAGCTCACTTTAGAAGAGTGAAAAATATTTTGGGTTACCAATCCCAGGTGGTTTTTCCCTTAGCAAGGTTTTCACATTAAATCATTTTGTTATGTGTTCCCGTGATAATTTTTTTATTGTCATACTTTACATACTGCATATTTGATTTGTTCGATAATCACAGTGAGTTAATTAACTGGTAATCGGTAAAAGGCACAGATAGTTTAATAGTTTATGTTACCAAGATGCATAATTTATTTAAATTGTTTTGAGTGTTACATCTTTATATTTTGGACTGTAGGATAACTAATCTACCTAATTCACCCCCCCCCCCTCTTAGTTATTCTAACAATTGGTATCAGAGCATTGGTTCCTTGGAATAGAGTTTTAAGGACTTCAGTAGAAAAATTACAAGATGTATAAGAGGGAAGTGTCAAAGCTAAATAAGGTCAACTTTACTATATGGAAAAGCTGGATGAGACTTCACATATTTGGAATTGGTGATTCTTCTATAACCTTACTGGACAATGGCTACATACAACCATTGACTAGACCTTTGACTCTTGATAAGTTGTGAGACTGACATGAACACAACATTGGTATGATAGAGATTGATGTTGCTCTATCTGATGCTGAATTTGAGGATGTCAAGACTTGCACTACTACAAAGAAAATGTGGGATAAACTTGCTCTAGTCTATGGTGGTGATGCAAATGTGAAGAGAGCCAGAGTAGAAATCTTAAGAGGCAGATTTGATGATATGAAAATGAAGGAAGGAGAAAGCATTACATAATATAAAAACCAAATCAAATATGCAGTCAATGCTATCTGAGGAGCTGCTAGTGTCATTGATGAAGATACAGTGGTATGTAAGATTCTAAGAACCTTGTTGCCTACATTGGCAATCAAAATATTTTCTATACATGAAATGAGGTCTGCACCTGGTAGCACTCTTACTCTTGATAGTCTTATTGGTAAGTTAACAACCTTTTAGTTGAACAATTTTGATAATAGTGTTGTACTGTTTGTTGAGTCTACTTTTATCTTTTCTCTAAAGATCTGTAAATCTAGTAGTAGACATAATATAAGGAATGACAGTGATGGTAATACTGATGATGATTTTGATGAACTTGAAGCTCTTATGGCCCAAAGACTTCCTAAAGGTAAAGGTAGATATAAGAGAAAATTACCTTTAGCTTGTTTTAATTATGAAGAAGTTGGTCATATTGCTACTAGATGTCCCAACAGGAACGAGGAAGATAAAGACAAAGACCGATCTGGTGATGGAAGCTATGGAAGAAGAAAAAATAGAGGTTACTGACACTACAACAGAAATAACTAAGATCACAAAGATAAGGGGAAAAAGGCATGTTATTTGGTTGAAGATGAGGAGATCGACACTGACATTGATGATGACATTGATGTATTTTTTGTTACAATGAAAGATGATTATGAAGAGGAGGAAAGTTATGCAGAAACAACACTCATTTATAAAGTTAGTAAAAATGATACTTCAATCATTGATAGTGGCTGTGTACATCACATGACTGGTGATGAAGATAATTTTGATCATCTTGAGCATTATAATGGAGGATTAGTAAAAATGGGTAATGACACACCTTGCATGGTTAAAGGAAAAGGATATTTAATGATAAATGATAAAACCAGATGTGATAATGCTTATTGGGTAAAAGGACTGAATTATAATTTTCTAAGTGTAGCACAACTTAATAAATCAGGTCACCAAGTGGAATTTGAAAGCAAGAAGGTGAGAATCTATGATGAAAGTGGAAAGCTTGCTGGAATAGGAGGACAATCAAAAGGTAACTTATTTTATCTTGACAATGCTGAGACTTCTTGTTTATTGGTGAAAAATGAAGATGCATGGTTATGGCATAAAAGGTTATGTCATGTAAATTATGATAACATGATTAAGATCAGTAGAAAAATAAAAGTTAGAGGACTACCTAGCCTAACTAAACCTTATCATGTTATGTGTCATCAATGTCAGAAAGGGAAGATGACAAAATCTAGTTTTAAAAGTAAATACTATTCAACAAAAAGAATCTTGGAGTTAGTTCACACTGACCTATGTGGTTCCATGAAAACTCAAAGCTTCTATGGTGATAGATAATTTATTTTGTTTGTTTATGATTATACTAGATTGATGACTCTCATGTTTTTAAAAGAGAAATCTGAGGCATTTAAAATGTTTAAATGGTACTAGGCTAAATTAGAACAAAAAATTGGAAAAAAACTAAAATGATTGAGGTCTAATAGAGGTGGTGAGTTTATTTCTGATGAATTCACTAACTATTGTAATGAGAATGGCATCAAAAAATAGGTTTCTACACCTAGAGCACCACAACAGAATGAGATTGTTGAAAGGAGAAATAGATCTATTGTTGATTGTGCAAGAACACTAATGATAGAGAAAAATGTTCCATAGATGTATTGGAGAGAAGTAGTTAGCACAACTATATATGTCCTTATCCAAGTTCAACTAAAGAAAGACACAAGCAAGACACCCTACGAGTTATGGTTTCGATAAACACCGAGTGTAAGTTACTTCAAAATTTTTGGTAGCAAATGTTTTATTTTGAAACATGATAGGAATGGGAAATTTGACTCTAAAGGTGATGAGGGAATATTCCTTGGATATTCTACTAAAAGTAAAGCTTACAAGTGTTTGAATAAGGTTACTAATAATATGATTGAAAGTGAGAATGTTAGATTTGATGAACTTGCTAATAAAAATGGTGAAGAAAACATTAAGGATCTAGAAGACTATGGTATATTTTCTTATGTTGAACATCCAAAGTACCTACTGAAGCCACAAGCTGAATTGAATGAGCATCAGGAAAATAACATTGAGGAATAGCAAAGGGAAACTGAGGATCTGGAAGAAGCTACCGACAAAGGAAATGAACCTGAACAGAATGAAGAATAAAGAAGAGATCAAGTGCTAGCAAGATTTGTCATAAGACATCATCCTGAGAATCAAATCATTGGAGATAAGAAAGAAGGCATGATGACAAGAAGTAGGTTAAGACAAATTGTATGCTTAGTTTGTGAGTTTGAACCTAAGAATGTTAAGGTTGCACTTGAGAATGATGAATGGATCAATGCTATGAATGAAGAGATAGAACAAATTGAGAAAAATAAGACATGGACTTTAGTACCTAGGCCGAAAGATAAAAATGTTATTGGTACTAAATGGATTTTCATAAATAAAATGAATGAAAATGAAGAGGTTACAAGGAATAAAGCTAGACTTGTTTGCAAGGGATATGCACAAGAAGAAGGTATTGATTATGGTGAAACTTTTGCATGTGTTGCTAGACTAGAAGTAGTCCACATGTTACTTGCATATGCTGCACATAAGAAATTTAAGGTCTATCAAATGGATGTTAAGTCAACTTTTCTGAATGGAATACTAGAGGAGGAGGTCTACATAGAACAACAAGAAAGATTTGTTGATCCAAATCAGAAACACGTGGTATGTAGACTGCACAAAGCTTTATGTGGATTGAAGCAGGCACCAAGAGCATGGTATGAAAGGTTACATACTTATCTTTTAAGTATTGGTTTTGTAAAAACTAGTGAAAACAATAATTTGCACATGAAAGGAGGATCTGATGATACTATTTTGATTATTGAAATATTTGTGGATGATATAATATTTGGAGGACAAGATCATATTTGTAAATATTTTTTTGATAAGATGAGAAAGGAATTTGAAATGTCAATGTTTGAAGAGATTAAATTCTTTCTAGGCTTGCAGGTTATTTAGGAGAATAATGGAATTTTCATCACACAATCAAAGTACATTAAGGAAGTATTGAGAACATTTGGCATGGAAGATGCTAAACTAGTAGGAACAATGATGGTTACATGCTGCAAATTGACACAAGATGATGAATCTACAAAGGTAAATCAAACATTGTAATGATCTATGATTGGTAAACTAATGTATGTAGTACACAGTAGGCCTGATATTGCACATGCAGTGGGGATTGTGGCTAGATTTTTTGCCAATCCAAAGGATTCACATATGGTTGCAGTGAAAAGAATCTTGAGATACCTAAAGAAAATAGAGGATTATGGTTTATGGTATCCTAAGGAAGAGAAATTTGAACTAAGAGCTTAGACCGACGTAGATTGGACTGGAAATATAGATGATAGAAAGAACACAACCAGAGGAGCATTTTTCTTTGGTGAAAGACTTGTAACCTAGATAAGTAAGAAACAACCTTGTATTTCTCAGTCTACTACTGAAGAAGAATATGTTGCTGCTCCTACAAAGTGTTCAAATATTGCTTATATAAAACAAGTGTTGGAAGGGATGAATGAGGTAATCATTGAGCTGGTGATTATATATTGTGACAACACTAGTGTTCTAAATATTTCTAAGAATCTTGTGATGCATTCAAAGACAAAGCATATATCAATTAAGTATCATTACTTAAGAGAACAAGTATGCAAGAAGCAAGTCAAACTGGAATATGTTACATCAAAGGAGCAACTTGCTGATATTTTTACCAAGCCTCTACCGAAGGACACTTTTGAATACTTGAAGACTAGACTTGGGGTTCGTCCCCTTTCTACCAATCACTAATGTGATCTAGAGGTTGCATCAGCCTATTCTTATCAGAAGATCATTCATGTTGATGCAACATAGGTCACTCTTTAAATTATGTCTAAGGTTGTGAAATATTTGAGGAGCTAGATTACAGAATTTGCATATCAGTATACCGAGATAGATTGTTTGTACGAAACAACCTAGAGTTACTTGGCTATTGCAGAGTTTGTATGTTTTATGTTTTTCTTTGGAATTATTGTCAAAGGGAGAGATAAATAGTAGGAGAGAAACAAAGAGATCAATGAAATATCTATCTAAGGGAGAGATAATCTGAGAAAGTCAGAGAGAAATTTGAATATTTGTTTCTAAGAATAGAAGGAATCTGAGAGCTGAAAAGATCAAATATGCAGAGGAGAGTCTGAACTTGTAATGTTTTTATGTAACGTAGTGATTAAACATATTAAATATCAAGACATGAAGAGATTACTGAGCTACAACATTTACTTACAAAGTTTTATAATACATGTTTGGTATGTGTATGGCATATTTTCATATTGCTTGTGTTGCCATCAATGCCAAAGGGAGAGATTGATGAACTATAGCTGATTGAATACCTAAATAACTTGAAGATCAGTTATTAGAGATCACCAAATTTCTAAAATAATATGTAAGATAATTAAATCAGTCATTATGTTGTCATTGATGTCAACTAGTTTTGATAGTTCTTATCATGTTAGTAACAAACATCTCAACATTTGTAAAAAGAGCGAAAAGATGAAGAAATGAGATATCTACATGGAGAAAGATGGATATGATAGATGAGGATAAGGATTACTTTGGGTAACCTATTGATGAGTCTATGACCTCATATTGTTGACTTGATTATGTTTCATTAATCTATTATGAAGAAGGAAGATAAATTATACAAGACAATGTGGTCAGTAAATGAAGACTTCAGTATACACCGAGCCAATGTAGTGTATACCAAGAAATAGTATTAACCGAGCTTGTATTCATCAACACATTTCTTTGTTAACTGAGTATGGATGAAAGTATTAAATGCTTAGTTTAGCCGATAGAAAATGATGAGATGGAAATTGTTATGATTTCGAGATTGAGGATAAAGTTTGTTATGAGATCCATGACTGACAGAATTCAGGGAAGATCTAAAGGATGGAATTGAAACGTGTTATTGACACAACTACCAAGGAAGGTTTAAGAGGAAAAATCAATGAAGAAGAATAAATGGAAAAATATGATGGTTGATATGAAAATAGTTTATCTGTCTATATAAGAGATATGTGTTTCTTTATTGAAACATGCCAAAAGAAAGAAGACTGCAGAGATTTTGTGTGAATACAGTTTCATGCATGCCTGATCAGGCTGGTTGAAGGAGAACCCAACTATAGAACATTACCGAGTGTTAGAGGGCTATTACTGAGTGAAAGTAAGTTGAGGAAGTGAATTAAAATATTGATCAGAGGATTTGTATGGGCTTAGAATAGATCTAAACATTTGCAAATTGAGTTTTATTGTAATCAGATCAACTATTGTTTCAGTTTAACCATTAATACAAAAAATCTCCTAACTGAGTGGACTTAACCGTCTTATATTATGCCCCTATGTCATTCAAGGAATGTACATTGTTATCTTGTTGACCCCATAGTGAATTATGGTTGAAAGTTAACTATTAGTCTTAAATCCTCTAACAAGGTCACACCTAATAGTGTGTTTGTAACCTTTAACAGGGTTGGCTCTTCACCGAGCTTACTTTCAAAGAGTGAAAATTATTTTGGGTTACCGGTCCTAGGTGGTTTTTCCCTTAGCAGGGTTTCCTAGGTGGTATTTCTATGATAATTGTTTTATTGTCATACTTAACATACTACATATTTGATTTGGTCGGTAATCACAGTGAGTTAATTAACTAGTAATCGGTAAAAGGCACAGACAGTTTAATAGTTTATGTTACCATGCTGTAGAATTTATTGAAATTGTTTTGAGTGTTACATCTTCATAGTTGGGACTATAGGATAACTGATCTAACTGATTCACTCCAATCTTAGTTATTCTAACACTTAGCTAGGAGGAGACGATAACCCAAATTTCCACCTTCACTTTCCAAAGGTACAAATTTCTTTGGGGCTTAGCCAAGAGTGACATGATTCTACTTCCAAGAGATGTGTCTTTGGATTCACCTCATGCTCTTTATACTTTGTTGGAACATGAGATTTGAGGTCATCCCTTAGGGTGATAAAAGCCCTGTTAGTGTTTGAACCTGCAGATTAATCAAATACTCAAATAATCCCAATGGCTGTAACCTAGCAAGTTACAAACTACTAAGGTATTAAGGTTAAGACCTTCTTCACTTCGAGTAATATATACTCAGGCGGGTGTACCTCTATCAATTCAACGTTCAACTGAGCTCTGAATTGAGAACTTGCTCCTTCACTGCTTTGTTACTGCCTTCAAAGTCTAACTCAATAAGTTGCTAAAACTCTGAGTATAACCCAAATCATCCTGATACACAACATCATGATATAGATAATAAAAACAGCAACATGATACAATGGCTTAAGGATATTCATCCTTCTTCCTTTTAGAGTTAAACTCAGGGAAGGGTTAACCTCATTTATTGCTTCTTCAAAGCACTGAAATACATATTTATGAACTTGTCATAATATGACTCAAGTCTGGAAATTATGCATATAAAGTAAAATGTCAATCAATTATATATTGGATGGTAAACCAATGTAAGTGGATCTAAAACCAGTCCCTTATCCGCTGGGCATCAGAGTCAAACTCTACCTTCACATATATCTATTAAAGCGAATACAATGAAACTCCAATAACATGCCTAACATATCATTATTTCCGTTCCTACACCTGTCATCAAATCCACATATAGATATTCAATTCACAGAGACCTCCCCTAAGATTTTACTCTTTCCTTGAAAGATACTTAAGCTCAACCCCTACATTCACCTTGTGAAAGATGTATTTAAACTGTCTTACAATTTAAATGCATAAAGAAACTAAAACACTCCACATGTAAAGACAATCAAATTGTAGTAACAGAACTCCAGTGTATTTGTATTAATTGATAAAATGCATTCGTACAATTTTCCTTGATTTCACAAAAAATCAGGTTCTATATTTCAGACCTCTCCTTTACAAAAAATTTTCCCACCCGTAAGAATGAGCAAGAAATCCTATCTATACTGATCAGCCATCTTGGAATCCTTGAAAGGATGCAACAAGCTTCGGATGGATCTCAAAAGATCTTTGTACTAAAAACAAAAAATAGTACAAACAGAAAGAAAGAAGACAAAAATAGTAAGGCACACTTTCAATTGTCCTTAACAACTTTCACAGGTGGCCCCTTTGTCTGTAGATACTTCAGAGCAGTTACTAAATTTCTTACGTGAATGATGACCGCCATTATAGGCTAACCTACATCATCCTTTGTGTGGACACGCTCTCCCTCATATTCTGGATCAGGGACCAACTGCATCTTACTCATCTTCTTTTTCTGAAAGGACAAAATGCTAGAATGGATATTTTCTTGTTAACACTTCCAAACTGTTTGCCCTCTGCCACATGTTACATAAATGCTTGTTTCTTTAAAGAGCTGGAGTGGTGGCATCCGTTGCATCCTCAGATGATGTGTCTTCTTCTCTACTTTCTTCTGACAAAAGTGTTGTTTCCCAAACTGAAAAAATATCCTCAGTAGGCCAATCAAAAGCTAGAATTTCATCCCTTTTTGGTAGGATTTTCTTCCATTTAGTCACTACTGGATGTACTTCAGTCATTACCTTGGTAAAATGTACCCTAGCATCCTATAGCATTTCCATTGTTTGTACAAAAGGAAGAGTATCCTCAGTGTGTATAACATCTTCTATTTTGGTCAACATTTTATGTTCAATTTGCTCAAACCATTTTCCCTTCTCTTTTAATGTTCCATCTGATCTAACTAGACCAGGAAATATCTGGAAATCACTTTGAAAATATCTCACCCTTAGAAGAGCTGTCTTCCTTTTTACCTCCTCTCTTTCTACTTCAAAATCCAGGAGGGCCTTAACAATTTTGTAAGTACTAGCTAATTCGGGGTACTTGGAATCATGGTCTTTAATTGATCCAATTAAAGTTTTCAAAACATTCTCCCTAGGTACCCATGTATCCAAAATTTGGCCTACTGTATTCTCCTCTTTATCAAAAGAAAGCAAAATGTCAGACAATTGCTCTGCACACTTGTAAACTTCTTTGGGTCTGACATTTCTAACAAGATGATGAATATTATCTTGTACTCTTTTCTCAAACTTTTTCTGTCCTTTCATCTCTGCATCATCACCACTTAAGGAAGGGGGAAGAGGAGACATAGGAAACTCAATGATGGGACTTGATGAGGAAGGACCAGCAGCAGAGGAAGAAATTTGCAATTGTTGTTGTATATGGACTGGACTTCCTTCACCCAACCTTTTCCTTAAGTCATCAATTATTTTGTCCTTTTCAAATATTTTTTGTCTCAGCTCTTCATATGCCCTCATTATTTCTTCAAATTTTCTTGTTAACTCTTCTTTCTCCTTAGCTTCTCTTTCAACCACCTTCTCCGCAAGATGAGTTGTTGCTACAACCATTTTTGATGCTTCTATTGCTGAAGTATCCATTACTCTCTTGACTATAAGACCACCGGAAATATTATCTTTAATCAATTGCTTTCCTTTATTTTCCTCATCCATTTTCAGTGACCATATAACCAAGGCTTGATGGTCATTACTGAATGCAACTCCTTTGACAGCCTGCTCTGCCTCTTCCCTGGTTTGGTATGCAGGTGTAACTTGTTTCCTGATTGCATCAAGGACAATTGCATCAGCTATATCCCATTCAGGGAGGACTAATACTCCTGCATTCTTTACCATTATTCTTCCTTGTTCTGGAGTAATCTTTTCAAAATTATCTGTCATTTCTTTCCTGGTTTCATCTTCAATAACCTTAATATCAACATCAGGGTTTTCTTTATGTGTCTTCTCACAGGTTTCTTCAAATTTATTGATATTCATCTTCCATAAAAATTGCAAAAAGGCCCTGGATTTCACAAAAGCATCATCAGCCAAAAATTCTTCACATGCTAACTTGATGACGGGATCCAACTCTGTTCCTGCAAGTTGCTCTGCTGTTAAGCCTAATTCAGGCTCTTTTGGTTGCTCATGAATTCCTTCATTTATTTCATCATAAGTCATGAATATTTGACCCTGAGATCCCATTTGTTGCATTTTCTCTATGACTTCTCGATCATCTTTAATACTTAAAGGCGATTGTGAAGGAGAGTATTGATCCTCTGGATCCTGTGGCCTCTCCTCTATCCTCTGTTTCTTTGTGGGAGGTGAAAAATCCAAGATGTCCTCATCT
The DNA here is from genome assembly GCA_027943335.1 of Chamaecyparis obtusa. Classification (NCBI taxonomy): domain Eukaryota; kingdom Viridiplantae; phylum Streptophyta; class Pinopsida; order Cupressales; family Cupressaceae; genus Chamaecyparis; species Chamaecyparis obtusa. Next base: position 241,445 of record BSBK01003194.1, read on the forward strand.
GGCTGATCCTGTGTTAAATCTATAATTTTCTTACCCTGCTTTGATGAAGAAGGGATATCTGCCTTTCCTTTCCTCTGCTCTTTTATTTTAGATTCAGGGACAACTACACCATAACCAGTCTTTTCTTGCACCATGTACTTGCCAGGAGGCAAAATCTTTGTAAATATATTTTTTCCCAACAATGCCTTAGCCCTCTCAGGGTTTTCCTCCATGGCTCTTCTCTTCTTTTCTTCCAGAGTTTTAATAATATCTTGGAAACAACCCATTAGAGTGTCTATTCTCTTCCCCATAGGACTTATACTGCCTATAGGGTCATATGTAGGATCGAATTGTTTTACAAAATCAAAAGTTTTCTTATATACTAACCACTTTTCCTTCCTAACTTCTTGATCTTGTAATCCTGGGGTATTCCTGATGATGTCTTCAAGGAAATTGAAAATGTGGTTCACTGCTGAACATCTGACCTTTCTCCTAAACATATCATTGAAAAAACCCTCTGGGTCTATTGTCCTGGCACTTGTAGTAGTCAAATGATAAGGCTCCAAGATCTTGTGCATATTGAGCCATCCACCTTTTGTGATTATAAATTGATGGGCAATTGTGATATTTGGGAACAGAGTTCCTCTACCCTTAGCAATACTATTTTCCTCAATATCCCCCAATTGCCTAAAAAATTCTGCAATACCAATCTTGAGAGGAACTTGGAAAGGCAAAATAAAAGGAGTTCCTTTATAGCCATATAATCTGAAAACAGTTGAATAAGGATAGAAAATAAAATCACCCCAATTATGCACAATGTTGAGGTCCTTTGCAAATTGGAGTGGCCTGACAATTTCAGCTAGGGCAGCAGGGACTCTAGGACTGTCATGCACAAAGAATAATTTTAATCTGGCTGCAAAATACTTGTTAAATTGTATGTAACTGCTATCCTTTCTGTCCCATGTCATGTTTAAATTCCACAACTGTACAGGCATATCTTCTCCATTTCTCTGCTTAGATAGTTCCATTTCCCTTTCAAAATAATCAGAACCTTTAAACAGAAACATGTACATCATAAAAGAGTACCAGCAGAAGGATCTACTAACTTTACCCTTTTGAATCCCTATTAATCCATCATGGATTAAATCAGCAATGACAGGGGCATAATCAAAAGTAACTGACAAATGTGGGTGCAACACCTGGATTATCATATACATCAAGTGTTGGGGCATTTTTTCACTTGCATCTTACCCAAAAACTTGACACAAAGACCAGTAAGCACCTCTTGCCAAAACATCAAAATACTCCGTTTTAAACAGCTCCTGTGCACCTAATCCTGTGACAATCATTCTTCCAATTCGGGTACAAAAATCCTTTACCGGGCCAATTCTGAAGACATGCTTCTGTGCCTCATAAACCTCGCCTAATTCTTTGAAATCAATCGGCTCCAAGATAGGTGAAGGGTCTTTCAATTTGAAAATAGTTCTAATTTCATCAGCTGAAATTGTTAATAGTTTTTGCCCTCTAACACCTCTAATCTCTTTTGTGATAGGGTCATAGTTCTTAGCAATTTCAGTCATTAAATCTGCATCCATAAAAACTCCTAGCACTACAAGCTTACCCAAGTCATTTTCCCATATGTTACAAGCGGGAACAGGAGTATTTCTCTGACTAAATCCAACTGTAAATAATGTGAGCCCAGTAAAGTCGGAAACACCACTTGCATTAAGAAAACCGACCGTAGCATCCTTAATGTAATTTCCTGTGTCATACAACCCGTCCGCCACTTTCACCCTAGGCTCTTTTGGTGTTAGTTGTTTTACACTGGTCAAATTTACTTTTGAACTGGGAAACATTTGTAACAAATCTTCATGAAGACCCCTTTTCAAATAATCAGTTTCACCAGAGAGCTCTTTTCTTGGTGGCATTTTGGGATTTGAAACTTTTAACGTACTTCGGCGCAAAAGAAAAATGGTGACAAAACAACTCTTTTTAATCAAACAAGAAAGCCCAGAAGTAACCAACCTTGTTTTATCAACCCAAGAAAATGAGAATCAATCTCTGCAACTCAATTCGCCGAGCTCTCTACAAATCTCTTGTGTCCTTACAGTTCTCTGAGTGAAACTAGATTCTGAAATATTTGCAATCACTTCACAATTATTTCGGCACTTTACCTCGCATGATTTAGTCATTAATTCTGCAGGAGATGAAACTATTGCTAGCCTGGACTTGCCACCCACTTCACCTTCAATTTGAAATCTGGCCGTAGATTTTTCTTGACAGACGATCGTATAATTTAGTCGCATGGTCGCATAGGCTTATTGGAGGCTAACACGACCATGTGACTAGCCTTCAATGTTACATCCCTTCCGGCGGTGATCCCTCAGCGGTTACCCCTTTTCAAATACATGCTGGTCGCATGGTCGCATAGGCTATTGGAGGTTAACACGACCATGCGACCAGCCTCCACACTTTATCCACTAGCATTCAAAGTTAAGCACGAAGCTCAGTCGCATGGTCGCATAAGCTTGTTGGAGGCTTATGCGATCATGCGACTATGTTTTAAAACACCGCCAGCCTTTAAGAAACCGCCATCCGTTTAAGAGACCACCAGCCGTTTAGATATTATTGGCTGAGCACCTTCACCCATGGTCCCACCACTTTGCCGCTTCATTAATCGCAAGATTAAAACTTAGTCGCATAGTCGCATAAGGCTTTAACAAGCTTATGCGACCATGCGACAAGACTTTAAAACACCGCCATTTTGCCAAATTTCTAAGCACCAAGGACATAGGATAAAATAATTAAATCAGAGGGCTACTTGACTCAAAGAAAAGGATATTTAAAGCACGTGCTCTCAACATGAACTTAAGTGGGCTTTCAAAAAGTAACCTTCAAATAGAAAGCTAAGAGGACGGCTTAGGGCTTAAAAAAAAAGAAAGGCCAAACTTAGGGTTTTTATACTTTTGAAGAATTTGTGCCTTCTCAAAAACAAGACCTAAGACAAGAAAACCTAACAAGTCTGTGACAAAATTTTGAGAACATTCTGACAGCTATAACCACAAGATTAGAACAAGAAAGCAAGAACCGAAAGTTGGACAAGAAATTTAGAAAATTAAGAAGATACCCAACAAGCCCCATGAAGGCCTCCTAAAAAATAAAATAAGACCACTTATTTATTGTGCAGTAAAGTTAACCTAAACATGCGAGAGGAGAGAATACGTAAGTAGCCTTTGGGTTTAAAAGACACTTGTACATTTTTAGCTCCAAATTCAAATGTGTAAGACTATTTTAAGACCAAATTGAAAATGTGAGGAATACACAAGAAATAGATTATCTACAGCTTAAAATGATTACAAAAAATATACTCTTTGTGATTTTCTAATAATTGTTTTTAAAAAAATTGATTGAAAAACAATTCCGTATGCAAAAGATATGAGCGGTTGAAGATTACAAAGAAGGGGTGACTTTGAACATATGCACCTAATTTTTGGAATGGAATCTGAATGAATGGCTTATAGATCTTATTTACCAAAACTATTATTTTATGAGTTTTCCAACAAGAAGGGGGCTAATGCCAGCCTCTAGGTTCCACGTGACCACAGGCAGGATGACGAGGGACTAAAGTTTTACCAGAGCCCCTGCTCACCAATATGACTAGGGGTTGGGTGCCAAAAAAAAATTTAAGAAAAGAAAATTAATTAAAAATTAATAAAAATACTAATATTAAAAAATAATACAAATAAAAAAGTGTGTTTAAAATAAAATTTTAAAAGGGCGGCCAATTAATTTTAATTTTTAATTTTTAATTTTAATTTTTTGTTGGGGGGGCGGCCAGGGGGGGGGGGGGCGTTGGGGGGGGTGTGGGTTGCGTACGAACCGCAGTCCCCATGACTATGTTCACACAGTCTGTGTGGGTTGTGGAACACAGTCTCACAAGATGTGAACTTATTCTTGCGGGCTATAAGCATAGTCTGCTCGCGGACTGTGTTTCACAGTCCATGTATATATATATATATATATATATATATACACACACACACACACACACACACACACACACACATATATATATACATATATACATATATATGTTTATACATAGATGTATATATATGCATATATGCATATATATACATCTATGTATAAACATACATATATACATATATATATATATATATATATATATATATATATATATATATATATATATATATATATATATGTATGTATATATATATATACATATATATACATATCTATATATATATATATATATATATTATATATATATATATATATATACATACATATATATATATATATATATATATATATATATATATATATATATATATATATATATATATATAGATATGTATGTTTATACATAGATGTATATATATGCATATATATACATCTATGTATAAACATACATATCTATATCTATATATATATATATATATATATATATATTATATATATATATATATATATATGTATATATATATATATATATATATATATATATATATATATATATATATATATATATATATATATATGTATGTATGTATGTATGTATATATATGTATATATATATATATATATGTGTATATGTATATGTGTGTATACACACACACACATGTATATCACTAGTAGAATTTGGCAAATAAATGACCAGGTGACTAAAACTTTTAGTCACGTGACTAAATAAATGACCAATTTGGTCATCAAGTAAAATCACAACTAAAATGACTAAATAATTAGTTTTTAGTGAAAGTGATTGGAAGCTTTAGTCATCTTGGGATATTGGTTTTGGAACCTCTTTTGGAAATCATTGTTTTGTCCTTTTGGAAAGGGGTTTTGACTTATTGGTTGTGGGATGCTTTGCATCAATATAAATAACCTTTTTCAATTAAAATTATGGAGGTGCATATAATGGATATATAAGTGTTTAAAATTATTTTGAAAGCTTAAGATATTTACAACAAAATTAACATTTTGTCCTTAAAACATAAATTATTATTTTAAATATATCAAATTAAAATTTAAGATTAAAATTAATTTAATTATCTTAAATTAAAAAATAAAGACCAAAAAATTTGAGAGCTAGTTCTACACATTACCCTAAATAGATTATTTATAAAACTTACTAATTAGTTAAAAATAAAAATTAATTAATTAAAAATACAAATCAATTAATTAAAAATTAAAATGGAAGGGATATTTTTAATTAATTAAATACTTAATAATTATAATGGGCCAATCAATATTTGGGTGGGTATAAAAAATAAGAAACAAACCAAACAATACTTCATCCATTGTCGTAGGGAAGAAAACACATCAATTTCGCACCAAGAAGTCCCATTTGCACCAAGGAAAAAGTGGTTCGCGCGCAAAGGTTTAATCCATCTTGGTTGGTGTGATTGAATGACAAACGAGATCACAACATGTTTACCAGGTACATTCAATCTTAGGTTTTGTACCTTTACTGTTATGTCCTCTTATGATATTGCTTAGGGTTTTGTTTCAATAACAACATTCATTTTCATTGCCTTCATTTCTAATAAAATAGATTCGAATTTTTCCAAACTACTTTGTCTACAATACCCTTTGATCAAAATTCTTAGGGTTTATCAATCTCATGTTACGTGTTTCCTGGAGAAGACCAACAAGAATGCTTCATGTGTTGTTTCCCATGAGTGGCAATGAAAAAAATGGATTTCAAACTAAAAATAAATGATTGGTTTTCTTTGAGGATGGGCTTTAGCTCTGTGCATTTTTTCTATATTGTTTGTTAAGGACATTGTCATTCTATGGATATTTATAGAGACGGAGTTAGTGAGTCACAATTTGATTAGATCTTGAACAATGAGTTGCAAGCTATACTAAAGGTTGTTCTATTAATTTAAAAGAACTTATTATCTTATTAAGATTGAATTTTTTCATCTCAGTTTGCTATGTATTAAGTTTCTGATTTGGGTGCATGCAATCATATTCAAAATGGTTACATGCCTAAAGTTACGTTGACAATTGCCTAAAAGAATCAACATACTAAGGTCTTCCAGGCAAATCAATCAACCAAGGGCAATTCTCTACCAGGTTAGATTTTTTATTTATTTATTTAAACTATTCTGTTCCTAAAAATAGAGCATGGTATATGTAGGAAAAATGCTCTACTTATTATGATTTGGAATTTTTTAAATGCTTGTTTTATCTGACAAAAAAGCCTAATTTATTTGAAGCAAGGTAGATTAAATAGTAAATGTAGAAAATCTCTCATTAGGCTGAAATGGAATTTGTCAGTTTTGAATGTATCCTTTATTTTGTTTTATATGCTCTTGGCTTCATGAACTATTGTGGATACACAAATATGCCATCCAAGAAATTTTTATTTTTTTCTGTGCCCACAAAATGGGTTTATTGTGAGTATTGCATACTATCATATACTACTACAAAAATGTTGTTTTGTTTCTTAAGATGCAAGAAACATCTATTTATTGCTTTGATACGTCTTTTGGTGTGATTGAATGACAAACAAGATCACAACATGTTTACCAAGTACATTCAATCTCAGGTTTTGTACCTTTACTATTATGTCCTCTTATGATATTGCTTAAGGTTTTGTTTCGATAACAACATTCATTTTCATTGCCTTCATTTCTAATAAAATAGATTCAAATTTTTCCAAACTACTTTGTCTACAATACCCTTTGATCAAAATTCTTAGGGTTTATCAATCTCATGTTACGTGTTTCCTAGAGAAGACCACCCTAGAGGCTATGGCAGGTAGTCCAAAGGCTAATGGAAAAATAAATCACCGGTGTCCACAGGGACTAAAAAATACACTTGTTGGAAATTAGGGCCTTTTCCCCTCATCCAGGTCAGAGGTGTACCCTGTGTATTAGCTTTTCTGCATTTATCATGTTTTTCTTCTAATTCATGAAGCAACAAGAATGCTTCATGTGTTGTTTCCCATGAGTGGCAGATGAACAAAATGGATTTCAAACTAAAAATAAATGATTGGTTTTCTTTGAGGATGGGCTTTAGTTGTGTGCACTTTTTCTATATTGTTTGTTAAGGACACTGTCATTCTATGGATATTTACAGAGATGGAGTTAGTGAGTCACAATTTGATTAGATCTTGAACAATGAGTTGCAAGCTATACTAAAGGTTGTTCTATTAATTTAAAGGAATTTATTATCTTATTAAGATTGAATTTTTTCATCTCAGTTTGCTATGTATTAAGTTTCTGATTTGGATGAATAGACAGGCATGCAATCATATTCAGAATGGTTACATGCCTAAAGTTACATTGATAATTGTCTAAAAGAATCATCATACTAAGGTCTTCCAGACAAATCAATCAGCCAAGGGGAATTCTCTACCAAGTTAGATTTTTTATTTTTTTATTTAAACTATTCTATTCCTAAAAATAGAGCATGGCATACGTAGGAAAAATGCTCTACTTATTATGATTTGGAATTTTTTAAATGCTTGTTTTATGTAAAAAAAAAGCCTAATTTATTTGAAGCAAGGTAGATTAAATAGTAAATGTAGAAAATCTCTCATCAGGCTGAAATGAAATTTTTCAGTTTTGAATGTATCTTTTATTTTGTTTTATATGCTCTTGGCTTCAGGTACTATTGTGGATACACAAATATGCCATCTAAGAAATTTTTATTTTTTTCTGTGCCCACAAAATGGGTTTATTGTGAGTACTGCATACTATCATATACTACTAAAAAAATATTGTTTTATTTCTTAAGATGCAACAAACATCTGTTTATTGCTCTGATACATCTTTTGATGATTTAATTGTAGGGCACATCCAAACCTACACATTACCATGTACTACTTGATGAAAACAAGTTTGGTGTAGACATTATTCAAAATCTTGTTCACGCATTATCATGTGTAAGAGTAAATGATTTTCACTTAGTTACCTACAAGGCTATTTCTATTGTAGTGTTAAGTTTATTGTAATATGTATTTTGTATCACAGGTATCAAAGAAGTACAACAACAATATCTGGCTGTTAGTTGCCCCCTAAAATGATTTTGAAATAATTTCATTGAGTTTTGCCATTCATGTACTAAATTTTCATTTTTTGAGTTTTACCATTCAAGCATTTTAACTGAATTTTCATTTTGAAATTCATGATTCTGATGTTTACGCTTTAATTGTACAATAAAAATTCATGATTCTGATGTGTATTCGTGAATTGTATATAGTGGCTCCAACAAACTATGCACATCTAGCTACCACATATACATATCTATATTTTTTTTAACAACATTCATGTAAAAAACAATGATGCTTAATGTCAAAATTCATGGATGTAGATCAAATTTAGAGAAGTAAAAACTCCTCTAACTGCAACCTGTCTATTCTATGGTACAGGAGATTAGTGAGGACACAGGTTTGAAGCGCTGGTAACCCAATTTTTGCAAACATGTTTTCCACTTGGATCAAGTGTCTACTGCCAGCTATGAATCATTGTTTTATTTTACCAGTGTACATGGTAGTGGATTTTTATACAATCTTTTGTACGCGTAAGAAAATACATCCAATTTCCCTGTCTGAATGTTTAACATTTAATAACATACAATTTCCCATACATTTATCTGATATTTCCCTGTCCATGATGAGGGGAAATGTAGGGATCATCTTTGGCTCTTCTTTGATGGAGGAAGACATTCACATACAATGCTGGAGATAACAGAACAGAATAATAATATTGTATTGACACTCAGAGATTTATAATAAAACTATTTATATTAATGCCTTGATTTTTTGATTACACAGAGAGCTGCAAGAAAGCTCATAATATCTCAATATACTTCTGCAGAGATAGAGAATTTTCAGCATCTCAGACTGAGAGAAACTTTCCTTTTTTTACAAAATAATTCTACCCAGAAACATCTAGAAAATGCCTGGAATATGTCCGATTGATTTAAGAAGTCAGAAGAAAAATTAATATAATAAACTACATTAAGTATGGTGGTTGGCGGAAGAAAATGTGGTTGTCGCATGATTGCATGAATAAAATAATGCTCATGCGATCATGCGACAAGAGCATTAGAGGGGACCCACACGGTTTGGTAACATTAGCAAAAGTTTTAATAATAAAAAAATATAAGACAATCGCATAAAGTAACGGTTAAAGTGCTGGGCAAAAATATGTGGTAGTTGCATGATCACAAGAGCTGAAAGAAAGCCTTGCGATCATGTGACAAGGCATTGAGAAAGGCCTGCGGTAGGTAGAAAGAAGTATGGTGGGACAGTGATGATTAAAGTCATTGCTTGGCTGGCAACCATGTCCGCAATTATTCACATTCTTCAACACTCCCCCTTAATCTTCACTGTCAATTATGTCCGCAATGCCAATTTCTTTCCGAAGATGTTCAAAAATGTTATTTGCCAGTAGTTTTGTGAAAATATCAGCTATATGTTCATTGGACCTGCAAAACTGAAGATGAATGTCACCACTGTTTACCAATTCTCTGATGAAGTGATATCTGGTATCAATATGTTTGCTTCGTTTATGAAATACATGATTTTTGGATAAGGCAATTGCTGAATTGTTATCACAATAGATCTTCGTAGATTCTTCTTGATGATGCCCCAAATTTGAAAGTACTCTCCTCAACCAAACTGCTTGACAAGATGCTGATGTTGCTGCTGCATACTCTGCTTCAGCTGATGACAGAGTGACAATAGATTATTTCTTTGATGCCCAAGAGATAGCACCGGAACCTAGATGAAAAATGTATCCGAAAGTGCTTTTTCTATCATCTATGCTACCTCCCCAATCACTGTCTGTATATCCAATCAGTTTGCAATCATCTGAAGAAGTATACAAAATTCTAAAATTCTTTGTTGCAGCTATGTATCTCAAAATTCTTTTTCTAGCTTTCCAATGTGACTCTTTCAGTTTCTCCATGAATCTAGAAATAAGACTACCACCAAACATAATATCCAGTCTTGTAGAGGTTAAATACATGAGGCTGCCCACTAATCTTTTAAATAAAGTTAGATCTACACTTGGACCTTGATCATCTGTACTAAGCTTCAAACCCAATGCAACCGGTGTAGGGGCTGGATTCACTTTTGTCATCTTAAATCTTTTCAACAATTCACCAGCATACTTGCTTTGACATATGAAAATTCCTTGATCATTTTCACTTACCTCCATGCCAAGAAAGTATCTCATGAGGCCCAAATCAGTCATATCAAATTCTTTTTTCATGGCTGCCTTAAATGTGTTAGTGTCCATATCTCCTGTGAATATCAAATCGTCTACATATAAATAGACTATCAAAATTTCTCTTTCATCATTCACTTTGATATACAAAGTAGGTTCATTCCTGCATTTACTAAAACCATTATTTACAAAATAAGAATCTATCCTGTTGTACCAAGCTCTAGGAGCTTGTTTCAAACCGTATAATGCCTTTTTCAATCTGTATACTTTATGTTCTTCTCCTAGAATTTCATATCCAGGTGGCTGTTTTATATACACTTCTTCTTCTAAAATTCTATTTAAGAATGCTGATTTGATGTCCATTTGATAAACTTTTCATTTGTTTTGAGCTCCAATAGATAGGACCATTCTTATTGTATCCATTCTTGCTATGGGTGCAAATGTTTCATTAAAATCTATACCTGGCTTTTGTGTAAAACCTTTTGCCACTAGTCTTGCCTTGTGCTTTGCTACTTTTCCATCAACATCATACTTTGTCTTATAAACCCATTTAACTCCAATCACATCCTTGCCTTTAGGAAGTTCTCCTAGATCCCAAGTTTCATTCTTTTCTATTGACTGAATCTCTTCATCCATGGTTGTAATCCATTTGTCTTCTTTTATGTCTTCTTCAAAATAAATTGGATCAGCTTGTGTTAACAATGCAAAATCACAACAAAAATCAGCATTTTCATCTTCTTGAGTTTCATCATAAATCTCTCTAAGACTTCTTGTCTTCTTTGATGTGTTTATGGATCTAGACCTTAAAGATGCAAGTGTAGGATTAGAAGATTCACTGCTGTTATTATTTGTTGTAGTGGGATTTGGAGTGCTAGGTACTCTTGATGGTGTTGTAGGAGCATTTACTTGTATAGGAGGATTTGCAACCTGATTTTCATCTTCTTCATTCTCTTGTAGGACATTAGGTGTACTTGAATTTATTTTGTCTATGCTTCCATCCAATGCCTCTTCTTCAACAAATTCAACATCACGGCTTACTATCAGCTTCTTTGTAATAGGATTGTATAACTTATATGCCTTTGAATGTTCACTATATCCCACAAATATACATTTCTCTCCTTTGTCATCTAATTTTCTTCTCAACTCTTGAGGTATCAATGAGTATGCCACACATCCAAAGACTCTTAAATGTGATATGTTATGTTTTCTTTTGCTCCAAGCTTCTTCTGGTGTTTTATTTATCACTGCTTTTGTTGGACACCTATTCAAAATTTATACCAAACATGCAACTGCTTCAGCCCAATATTCATTTGGTAAGTGTTTAGCTTTTATCATGCTACCTGCCATTTCCATGATTGTTCTATTCTTTCTCTCTGCTACTCCATTTTGTTGAGGTGTGTACCTTGCTGTAAATTGTTTATTTATGCCATTTTTTTTGCAAAAATTCTGAAAATCAGTTGAGAGATACTCTCCACCTTGATCGGTTCTCAATGTCTTAATGAAATATCCACTTTCTTTTTCAACTTTTGCCTTGAACTCTTTGAAAACAAAAAATGTATCAGATTTGTATTTTAAGAAATAAACCCATGCTTTTCTGCTGAAATCATCAATAAATGTTATGAAATAAAGTTTTCCACTTATGGAAGGTGTTTGCATAGGTCCACAAATGTCTGAATGTACTATCTCTAATGGTTATTTTTCTCTATATGATTCCCCAACTGGAAATAATTTTCTATGTTGCTTTGCCAATATGCAGCTCTCACATGTGGTTTTAAGTGGCTCTATTTGTGGCAACCCATATACCATTTTCTTCTTGTATAATAGTTGGAATCGTTTGAAGTTTAAATGTCCAAGCCTTAAATGCCATAGCTAAGATTCATTTTTGTATGAAGCTTTAAAAGCTATGTCAGCAACCTTTTGTAAACCTTGTCGCTCTATCATTAATCCACTTTGAATTTTTAATGGGAACATCCTATTCTTTGTCATTTCAACTCTTGTAATCAGCCTATTGCTTGGTTTCTTATCTAGGATCACACATTCACCATTCTCAAAATATATTCTATATCCTTTTTGTACAAATTGCCCAATACTTATAAGATTGTGTTGTAATCCGGGAACATAGTATACATCTGAAATTTGTTTATCTTCACCTTGTTTTGGTTTTATGTTAATTGACCCTTTGCCCATAACCGAAATTTTTTGATCATTTCCCAATTTAACTTCTGATTTTACTGAATCATCTATTGCTGAAAACATCTCCTTCTTACAACTCATGTGGTTACTACACCCACTATCTAAAAACCATAGTTCTTTGGAACTTTCTTGTGCTACATTACATGCTATCAATATTGTGTCTTGTTCACTAGTGTTTGACTGATTTTCATTTGTGAAATGTGCCTTTTGCTTATTCAAATCATATTGCTTTTTCCTACATTCTGATGCATAATGCCCAAATTTGCTACAATAATGACATTGGATGTTGGATTTATCATACCTTTCTCCTTGATGATGGCTTTGAGAGTGACTGCTCCCCCTTCCTCTTGTTGATGTAGAATGGGCATTTGGGCTTGATGGTGGTCTTCTACTTTCAAATTGTGTGTTTTCTCTTCCTCCTCTTGATGAAAAATGTCCTCTGCCTCTGCTATTGTTTGATCTCCCTCTTGACTTGCCAAATGAGAGCTGAGTCTTGAATGCATTCTCAAATGATGATGACCCTGTTCGGTTCAATCTTTTCTCATGGACTAAAAGTGATCCCATTAATTCATCTACTGATAACTGAGAAATATCTTTAGCCTCTTGAATGGCTATTACTATAGCATCAAATTTAGTAGGTAGACTTCTAAGTATTTTTTCAACAATCTTTTGATCTTCAATAGTGTCTCCATGATGCAGGAGCATCCTGGGTGTAAGAGCAATCTTGCATCACCCAAAAATATTTCTATTTTTGTATTCAATAAGGGCTATTTTGTGCAGAGCTGCTATTTATGAAAAGTTACTATTTTTGGTAATTTTCGTATGTGCTCAGAATGATCTGATTTCTTTCTTGGAGGTTCATTTTGGTCATATAAGCCTGCCAATAAAGTTTCATTGCCAGATCAAGTGTATATTGGAAGATATTGAAGATTTTCGGTATTGGCAGCAGGGTACAGAAACTTTGAACTCAGTTTTGAAGGCTTTAGAGGCCCCGGATGAGGTCAAAAATTTGGGTGACAGGTGCTTGCACTAGTCAAGCCTGTAGAGCGCTTCGTGGCATTTCCGAAATGGGGTTATAATAGCTGATCGGGTCAACTGGTGATGACTTATGGTCTTCGAAAGTTGGGCCACCCGAAATGGCGGAAAATAATTTTCTTCAAAATTTATGTTCGGGTTTCAAAGGTTATCTTGAGCCGACTATGATGTAATAAAATGTAAAATAAAATAATTCTAAGTTTGGTCGGCCTTATTGGCTAAAATTCTGGAACCTTCCAGGCGGTGGAAAATTGCCTATATAAGGAAAGGCTGTATTATTGTCTTAGGCAGTTCAGAATAGTTCTGAGTAGTAGATCTGGGTATTGATTCGAGGCTTTGTCCTATAGAATATTGTAAGGGAATGCCCATGTGGCTTTGCATATTGTAATTCTGAAAGTTTGTAATTCCACATTTGTGGAGATAATAAGAAGCCAATTTTCTGTTCTTGCATATTATTGTTGTTGTTTCTCTATTTCTATTATGTGTTTGTGGTATTAAAGGGAGCACCCTTCATCACTCCATAGGTCCTTAACTGATTTACTATAGACATTGCATGAGTGAAAAAAACATCTATTGAATCTAAGTCTTTCATTTGTAAATTTTCAAAATCCCTTCTAAGTATCTGCAATTTTGCCATTATTACCTTGCCTGTGCCTTGGTATGCTATTTGCAAACTGTCCCATGCTTGTTTTGATCCATTGCTTGTTGAATGAAAAATAGTGCCTTTGCATCCTTCTTCTTATTTTCCTTCAATAAATCTTTATCAGCTTGTGAAAGGGCCTGATATGCCTGCTGGTCTGGTGGTTCAGGAAACCCATTTTCCACTAAATCCCAAACATCTTGTGAACGAAAGAGATTCTTCATTTTGATGCTCCAATAATCATAATTTTTGCCATTAAAAATTAGAATCTAGGGCTGAGAAATACTCCCACTAGTTCCTGCCATGGTTTACCAGTAATACTTTTTCTCCCTTTTTTTAACAAACCCTTTTCTTTCTTCACTCACCTCCTTAGATCTTCAACTGTTCTATGATTTACTCTTTACCGAGAATAAAATTTTGCCAAGAAATAATACCCAGATCCTTTTTGTGCTTCAATCTCTAGCAAACCTTTTTTTTCTTCAATAATCGTGCTCTGATACCAATTTGATGGAGGAAGACATTCACATACAATGCTGGAGATAACGGAACAGAGTAAAAATAGAGTATTGACACTCAGAGATTTATAATAAAACTATTTATATTAATGCCTTGATTTTCTAATTACACAGAGAGCTGCCAAAAAGCTCATAATATCTCAATATACTTCTACAGAGACAGAGAATTTTCAGCATCTTAGACTGAGAGAAACTTTCCTTTTTTTACAAAATAATTCTGCCCAGAAACATCTAGAAAATGCTTGGAATATGTTTGATTGATTTAAGAAGTCAGAAGAAAAATTAATATAATAAACTGCATTAAGTATGGTGGTTGGCGGAAGAAAATGTGGCTGTCGCATGATCGCATGAATAAAATAATGCTCATGCGATCATGCGACAAGAACATTAGAGGGGACCCACGCGCTTTGGTAATGTTAGCAAAAGTTTTAATAATAAAAAAAATATAAGACAATCGCATAATGTAACGGTTAAAGTGCTGGGCAAAAATATATGGTAGTCGCATGATCACAAGAGCTGAAAGAAAGTCTTGTGATCATGCGACAAGACATTGAGAAAGGTCTGCGGTAGGTAGAAAGAAGTACGGTGGGACAGTGATGATTAAAGTCATTGCTTGGCTAGCAACCATGTCTGTAGTTATTCGCATTCTTCAACATTCTTTAAGACACTGCATTTCTTGAATGGCTTTACTACTATCTCTGAGAATGGTGTTTTAATAACTTCCTCTCTCCTTCTACACTTTGTTAATCTTTTCACTAAGAAATAAATGATATGTGATTTTTAATTCTGAGCATAATATCTTTACATTGTTTTTAACATGGTTGTTATATTTGGGATAGTTTAGATAGTCCACGAGTGGGTTTTCTATAGACATAATGCTCCATCCATCATTATCTATCAGAATTCTGTAATTAAGGTTTATGGCCTACTTATGAGGGAATTGACATCTTGATGTGGTATAGGACATTACAATTTTGTGCTATGTTTATCTTTAGCACTTGAATTATGAGTGTTGTCTTTTGTATTTCTTTTATAATGTTTGCCTGGTGTATTTGATTTTGATATGTTGTTTTATGAATTTGATTTATGAATGTATTGATTGTCATTTTTGTACGTCATCATTTTGTGTTTCTGTGTATGTTTTATCATATGTTGGTTTCTGTTAGGATGCACATCTTGTGAAGAAGCTTTGTAAGTATAATAGGAGTTGATCTTGTACATTCTTCTTAATGTTGGGTTTCTTATTTTGGTCAATAAAAGAAAAAGTTTTGGCATTTGTTACACACCTAAAATGAATGCCCAAGCTTCACCACCAAAAACTCTTAACGGAAGAAACATTATGTTTAATATATAGGTCCAAGCATCCTCAAGGGTCATGTTTTGCACTATCTTACGAGGCATATGGTTCTAAATGTAGTTCATTTACTGCTTCAGCCCAAAAGGTCAATGTCATGTTCTTGGACTGAATTCTTGTAATTGTACATCTCCCATAAAGTTTGATTGTTTAATTTGGCCACAATATTCCAATTCAATCAATTCTAGGGTGAGATTGGTTAATGTTGATTTATATGTTTATGATCCCTCCCCATGAATTTCTGATTCATTGTAGCATATGTACCCTCCTGATTAACTATTAACCTCTCATGATGTAATGTCCTTTTAGACTAAGGAGTCGTTTGCTTTTGAACTTCATTCATTACTTTATCCAAATTACTATTTGATCTTCTCCACTTGTATCTTCTCCACTGGCAATATCCTCTTTCAACTAATTTTTATTAACCTGATTCATAACAATTGATCTTGTTGTAAGACACCTGTATGTACAAAAGACATATATCCTAGCCACAATGCTTTTTACTATGACTATGCATACCTTATAATCCAGTTTCTACATATCAAGGAACATGACTCTCTGTAGGTTATGACAGCCCTCACATGCTCTATTCAACACTTTTTTATCCATGATTTCCACACAATTTATCAGGAATCAAGATATTTGATTGCCTTCAAACTTGTAAGCTCATTTCTACTCAGATCTCTTTCAAGAACCAAATTATCAAGAATATAAATAACATTTCAAAAGGAAAATAAAACCAATATTTCAAGCAAAGAATGATCCATATGTGCATTTTCTTTTTCATGTGATGTATACCCATAGATATACAAACATTACATTAGTGTCTAGGATGAACTATTTCCTTGCCAAGCCTAAGCTGTATTAAGTATCTAGCTTAGTTTATTTTTACAATGTGTATTTTTACCCCATCTCGTAAAAGAATTATAACCCTTGCTGGCTGAAAATTCTATGACATCGTTACTGCTTGTGTTGCTCTCATGCAGAAGTCTCTCATCATCTTCATATATAATGTAGGGAGTATCACCAGGATCTCTTGATAGTAAGGATGCTGCACCTTTCAGAACATGGTATTCCCAACCTTGCACATCAATATTTAGTAGAATTACTGGCTGAGACTAATCAATCACTGTATCTAGAGTTATAGATCTTACACTCACTGGTACTAGTTCATTGGACTTGAATGCCAACTTTTCTCTAGTTGCAGAAACCGCACTATTGTCAAGTCGTCTGACCACTTGCCAAAAAGCATTTGAAATATATGAATAATCTCTCTTTTGACACCAATATTGTTTACTATTGCAACTCAGATCTACAGTTTGAAGTTGAACAATAATACCAGAAAACAAGTTTTATCATTACAAGTTCAAGTTTTCACACACAAGCTAACTGATGTCCTGTTGCACTGGAGATACTAAAAAAATCCAATGAAGTATATTTTAGTTACAAGATTGATGCCTGGGTAGCCATTATTCAGAATTCTTCAATTTGTAATAAAAAGTTTCAGTAGAAAAAATTTGGATTAAGAAGCTTCAGATGAGCTAAACAATCTCTTATATAGGATCATAACAGTGGATTGTTTCATACTTCAATTTATTTCCTTAAGAATTATCGGCGGTGCCCATGAGGGTGTGTACCAAATAGAGCAAGCAGAAACATAGTATGCAGACAACAGGGGCTTCAAATGTCCAAATTTATACGATTCGTATTCGTCTGTACTTGTAGGACTATGTTGGTTGTGACATACTAAAGAAATATTAATAGTCAGCGAAGACTTAATACTTGGATTGTTGCATAAAAGCTCTAACAACTCTCTTTTCAGTTATCTTGTTAGCTTGATCAAAGGAAAGTAGTTTCTAGATATGAATTGGTGTACACTTATAAGTGATCAGTTTCTTTTATAAATAAGCAATGTATACCTTAGTCTTATTAGTACAAAAATATTATATAAAAATTGACTTGACAAATCGATAGAATCCAATTAAGGGAGGACGCATAAACAGCTTTATTCAAAATTACAAATTTGGTTTAACAATTTGGAGTTATCAAAATGTTTTTCCTACCTTTTAAGGATTGATGAATATAATTTTGTAGATATGGTTATGGTTCTCATAGAATAATCTATCCTACTCTCCCAAGAGAAATTTTCTCTGACTTCCTCTAATTGGGCCAGCATGGGATCTTCCAATCCCTCAAATCGGTAAGTTAGGCTGGTGGCCTATTTAACTTTTCTTAACATTTTACAAGAACCTTGTTTTGATTATTTGGTAATCTATCTAACTCATCCAAATTAGCTTCAGTAGATTACTTCTCTAACTACAGCTAATGCAGTTTATTTTCTTGAGATTATATTTCTTTTAAAGTAGTTTAATTTTGCAATTATGAGTTATATGCATTGTTTTAGCATTGAACTCTCCCCTGATGCTGCAATCTTTCTTCATTATTCAGTACCACCAGAAGATTTTAAACTCATACTTGGCTTGAATTTCAGTCTTATCCTAGTCTAGTACAATCCAGTAGAGGCCATGGCCTCTTCTTCTCTTCCTCCTTTCAAATCTGTTGTGACCAGTACTTACTTCCTCCACCTTCCCAAGGTGAATTGCTCAAGTTTGTTGACTAACAAGCACACTACACTATTGTAAAACCTTATTTTTTAGAAGATCAAAAATCCTACTAGGCAAATTGGGCCTTTCTGGAGGAAATGAATTCCACGCCCTAGAAATTCAACTTGAGGGCTCTGAGATGACATTTCATGGTTTTTTATCCTAGTTTTAAAACCATGAATACATGGGTAGGGCAGAACTGGAAAACAAGAGGATCAGTGATGATGTACAAGGGGCAATTTCATGGCCAGTTTCTCCTCCAAGATTGAAAAGGACATGAAATTTTAAGGAGGATGTTAAATGTCATACATACCCTGCATTTGAATCAATATCAAGTTTTAGGTAGCAATCTAGAAATATGGAAACCTATATTCCAATTTATTATTCTATAGCATGATGACTAGATTTCAGATAGCATGTAAACCCACCAGCATAACTACCAATGTCAATAGCAGCATAGGAAGCAATAGTAGATCCTGTCGAAGGACCAGTAGATTAGTACCTAAGATAGGTACGGATTAAGCATAACCAGTAGCACCTATGGAATATTAAGTTCCTATAAACATATTGATAAGAAAAGGCAGAGACAGTGGCATGGACGACATAAAATAAGGTTGTAGAACTTTATTTCCCCATAGAATTTTAGGGGTTTCTTATTCATCTACATATCCAGTAGTGTTTCCAGTACCAGATCTTGTGGAAGTACCAGTAGCACCACCAATAGTATCAGTAGCATTTGTGGCTAAGATATGAGTATAGCTATTATAAGATCTAGTAGTTCTAGATCTACCAATGGAAAATGCGCCTATCGGTAATACCGAGGACAGAGGCAGGGGAATAGGCATATGAAAATCCATAAATATAGGTACCTAGTAGAGCAGTTTACCCAACATCTATTACGGGGTTTCGACTTTCATTAAATTGAATGGTGTAGCGTTAGTAAGAGAATACAACTTTCTTTGTAATTGAAATTTCAATAAATCTAAGACTCTAAATATTGTGAAATAGTTCTCATTAGCTATAATATTGATCCTAATTTAAATGGGATTTGGGAAATGAATTATATGGTCCATTATATTTGTAAATGGCCTTTAGATCCATCAAAATTGATGTAATAGCACTTGAAGTGCTAGACTATGTAAATGGCCTATAGTGGAAACCTAAGGCCTAAAGCCTTGAGTAAGGGTCTAGGATAGGTTTAAGGCTTTAGAGTTTCTAAAAAGCCTTTTTGAAGGTTGATAAAGTATAAAATGGTAAAGAGTTGTCGAGTTGACAACTAGGTTGTCAAATAGACAATAAAGCTAAACTAATAACTAACTAATAACAGTCCTTTAACTGACTGTTTGCAGTTTGCCAGCCTTGGTAAGGCAGCTTATTTGATATGGTGTAGGCATTTTGGAGAGAGAGATAAGAAGGAGGGGAGCAGTAATAAGATGAATGATCGAACCAGATCATAAAAGACAATGTAAACTATTTTATAGAAATGAAAATGTAAATTAAATTACATTTTGCCAGTCACTTCCCATGAGGGTACAGTCTGTCTATTCATTGACAAATATTTCCTTTAAATGGTTGATAGGGATATAAATGGTTGGTTATGATATTATGATGCATTTCATTCGAAGTTTGGAATAGTTTCTTTTGAGTTTGGAAAGTGTTTAATCCTTCCAAATGTGATTGTCCCTATATAGTCAGGGTATGTAACAGTCTGGATGAATTAATGAATGGTTGGATTGGTATAGTCCTTCCTCATGTATAGAGGAGTGGAATAACATTTTTTATTTGTTTATATCTTACATGAACACCTTGTGGAAGAGTAAGGGAGGTTATGGTGTATTGTAGTCTCTCTAATTGTGACTGTCCCAGGCAGATTACGGTTTGACAGTGAAATATCATGAGGAAAGAGTGATTAAATAGTATTTATTGCTTTCCATGAATGGAAAGGAGTTTTAAAAGGTTTATTATATTGTTTTATCTATTTTTAAAAAGTATTTGAATGCAGGGTAGCCAGGGGAGAAGTGAATCAATCACTTATTACTTGGATAGCCTGATTTTGGGGTCACTAGTTGAGGGGACAATCATGGTCTGGATGATTGGTCCATTGGAGGACCATCTTTCTTTACATGGATGATCATTATATGATCATGACATGGTGTTCAAGGAAACAATTCTTAAAGAGGATAATTGGAATAAGTTGGGATCTGGTCTGAATGTGATGGGAGTTTAATTCAATGTTTGCTGACGTCCATAATGATCTGATATTTAAAGGTTTTATGGATTCTATCGAACTAGACTTTGAAGTTTATATTGATCTGGTTATACTATATCCAAAAAAAGTCACATTCGCTGCCTATTTAATGATGTTATGCTGACTGGGTTTATGTGTCGATTGAAGCTTAGATTCAGAGACAAGATAATACTATATCTCTGAATATGACTGGAGTTATCTACTAACATGAACCATATGCAGTGATCATTGAGTGAGTAATCATAGTCATCCAATGAAATATAGAGGGTCTTTATGTGTTTGTGAATCCATTCTTTTCTTCCTCACATTCAGAATCATTAATGTCATTGAGACTAGCATGGTAGTGGCGACTTGCAGTTGATATCCTCCCTCATCAATATAGTTTTCTTGACAATATGTATATAAATTGCAGTCTTAATAACTTGGACTCCTATCATGGAATTTTATATTAGATCTGTTCAAGAAATGTTAATGATACTTATCCTTATCATTTCTTCCATTTGATAATGCCTCTGTGTCTGACTGGACCCATCTTCATGTGTCTTATTTCTAGGTCCTAAAACGGTGATTTAAGTCTCTATTTGATGCCTCTCTATATCTTGTAAAAGGAATGTTAAACGATGTTGCCAAAAGATATTTTTATGTCTATACATAACTACCTTCCCTCCTTATACTAGTCACACTAATTCCATAAGGGAGTCGGTTAATCTTCTTACTGATTAGTTTCTCTACCATTCATCACAGATATCGGTCTCCTCCATGATCTCTTAAACATTATTTATTTATCCAACTCTAAACTATGTTGGACTTGATACAATCCATGAATTGTCATCGCATTATGTATTGTCCAGTGGTCCTTACACCCGAGATTAATAAATTTCATTTCCAATATGAAGACAATAAAGACAGTAAAGATAGTAATGAAGGATTAGCAATAGTCCACTAGTCCTAGTAAAGACAGTTGGTCCAAAGAAGAAATATTTGATTTTCAAGTATGTTGTACAATGCTGAAAAGGGTATCCAAATATGTGATTAGTTTCATGATTCTTTTGGGGAGATTGGGCAAGAACTTGGGAAAACCAGTCTGGAAGGCTACTAGAAAACTAGGCCTAGTGAGAACCTGGTTGTGAGGTATTGGGTTGATGGGTTATGGAGATGAATCCATTGATTAGATTGAGTTGTATGTTGGGTTGTTTTAGTAGCCAATGACTGTGGTAGTTTATCTTTTCTTTTGGGTGAAAGCTTGAAGGATTTAAAACCTCCTGGAGCTTGTTCTATTTGACAAATTATTGTTGAGTATCTTTTTTGCCTTTGAAGAAGATAGTTTATTGAATTGTAGGTTTTCAATTTTTAATTAGTATGTGTGGTCCTTAATGTTGTCAGACTGGTTTGATAATTTTTTGACTAATTTAAATTATCTTGTATTGAATTTTTTGGATATCCCATTGATAATGCAATGGATCATAAGGATTTTAACTTCTAAGTGTTGATTTTATCACATGGAATTTGAAACTACAGCTGTTATTTGGTTATTGACATGCAAGTCTGTTTCAAGTTGTTATTTATTCTGAGTATTTAGTTGTTTGGAACTACTACTGTAGGTGGCTCATTTGATTGTTTTTTTCATTATTATTATTTTTTGTTTTTTGATCAGTTGGAGAGCCTTCCTGCCATGGTAGGTGGAGAGGTACAATATCCAAGTGTTCTTGGAGAGCCATTACATGGAGAGGTACAATCATAAGCTTTCCTTGATTTTGTATGTATTTCAACAGTTTTTATTAAAATAAAATAGTAAACATGCTTTGTAATTTAGATGTTTGATTCGCTTTGATTCACTTCTATTTTCTTGACAAACAAGTTTTATGGTTCCAAAAGTTTGACTATAGACCACCTAGATAGAAGGAGAGTGTTTTGCATTTAAGGTCTGGTCTCTTGTTTAACTATAATATTATATATATTTTATCCATAGAAAGTTAAAAATAATAAATTGGTCTTTTTAACTTCTTTTTTAGTCTACTTTGTTTGGCATTTTTAGTGTGCTTGATCATTACCTATGTAATCTGATGTGTTACTTTTTTCTTTTTGTAGAAATGTAGTGATAAACTCAAAGACATGGATAAATTTAATGTGTTAGATCCATATGATAGTGTTGTTGTGGCTATTGGGAGGATTCACTCCTTGTCTATTGTACACGGAGTCAACTTGAATGGAACTGGAGATGCAAATGTAAATATTTTAAAGGTCACAAGTAACTTACCCCTTTCTTATGAAGACAAAACAGATGGGGCTATTCATCTGAAAGAGAAAGAGGGAAGCTTCACACGGTGGCCACTAAAGTATTTGGAAAAAATGACATAGTTGATCAACAAGCTTATTATGTGTTATTTTCTAGAAATTTTGGGTCACTGCTTTATATTACAATATTTTCAATGTGTTGTTTAGAGATTTTAATCATCAAGGTGTATTTGAAAGAGTTGGAAACTCTTAGATAACTTTGACATTTTTTATTATATTTATGTATATACTCTTTAGATAACTTTAATGACATTATAATTTGATATATATTTGCATTAATTTTTCTTATTGGAGATTACCTTTATTTATCATCATGATGTTGAATCAATCTTTTAATTCTAATCTGTCATAGCTTGTTCATGTGTAAGACTCTTATTTGCTTTTATGATTTAGTTCAAGTCTAATATTATGTTTTTTTTGGCATTTTAAAATTTATTAAATTATTCATTTCGTAACTAAATTTACTACCAAATAACATAAATGACCAAATAAACTACCAATTAAATGACCAATTAAATGACTAAATAAATGACCTAATAAACTACCAAATGACCAAATATTTGACCAAGTAAACTACCAAATGACCAAATAAATGACCAATTAAATGACCAAATAAATAACTAAATAAATGACCAAATCAATGACCAAATGATCAAATAAATGACCAAATAAACTACCAAGTGACCAAATAAACTACCAAATGACCAAATAAATGACTAAATATATCACCAAATCAATGACCAAATAAATGACTAAAATAGTTTAGTGATAAATTTGGTCACGAGATAAATGACTGGCAATAAACTACCACTAGTCACGTGACCATATTTGGTCATTTATCTACAATTTTTGGTTGTTTATATATATTTATATATAATTTATTTATTTAATGTGTGTGTGTGTGTGTTTGAATTTTTAATATTTTAATATATATTAAAGTAAAAGCAATATTTTGTTTCTAAGAAAATATTAGTAAAACTAAAACAAAATATTTTTTAATCTAGATATGAAAAAAGTTGAATCACTTAGAAAGGAATATATTAAAGTATATATGCATTTTTTTTGTTTGGCAAATATATGAAACTAATATTGCAAATAAAAATTCTTTGTAACATTTGGCATGTAAAAAATGCAGCTTGAGCTTTGCAACTTGGTGCGCAAAAGGCAATTTGAATTTTCTCCCATGGAAGATGTTTCTGGGGAGGAACCCCCTCCCCTTCCCAGAGACCCACCCATTCCTACTCTTGGTTTTCTTTTGTCTGACTCCAAAAAAGCTACCGTGGAAGGTACTTTGGATTCCCTACCCCTCTCTGGGCCTAAGGGTTTTTGGAAAGGTGTGTTGGTTGGGACCCAAACCACTGAGTCTGATCCTACTTTATGTGTGGCGAGTGTCATGGAAGAAGGCACTCAGATCTTGCTTCTTGACCCCATTGTGGATAAAACAATTGTTAGAAAGTAAAGTCCACCAAGATAACTAAGAGGGGGGGTGAATCAGTTATCAGATAATTATAACTTTTATCAACTTCAACAATATTTAACCATGTAAGCAATATAATTACCAACCATAGAAAGATATTCATACACAATGACACAATAACACAAGATATGTTGACTAGGGAACCTCTTGATCAAAGAGTAAACCCCGGTGGGAATGATGTCTGCAAAAGATGCACTAATATGAATATTCCTTGTGAAAGGATGGACTCTGTTAGGAGTCTTATGAAATACATTCAGTACATATAAATCCTTGTTAGGAGATTTTGAATCCCTGTTAAAAGATTCTAACCTTGTTAGGAGTTATGGAAGACAGAAGGACACACTGCCCAAACAGCTTCAGGGTAAGATCACTAAACTCACTCTCCAAATAATCTTTTCATTATTCAATGGAATAATATGTTACCTCTTCTCTGACTGTGCCAAACTGCACTCACTGCTACATCAGATCTCAATCTCAGATCTCTGTACTTCGCATGTCTTCCTTCATAATTTTGCTCTCATACTTAGCTCTTTTCTTCACTTCATGCATACTGCATCACACATCAACATTCCTTCCTTTATACCATACTCAAATAATTACAAATGAGTCGACACACAATTACAAAATAAAAGTTTCCACACGCTACATCAAAATTACACAAAACTGTCGGCTTCCAAATACAATAACTCTTCACTCGTGTGACCTCAAAGTTTGCACTGTGAACCACGTCACTAAAAATGTGTCTCAAAATTCCCTTTAACTGTGCAAAACCAGATTCCATCCCGATTAGGAGATATCATTCGATTTCCAAAAACCGCTACTCAGGAACACTGCCTGAATACTGCTTCCACCAAAATGCTTATAACTTTCATGAATAAAATAATTACTATCTGCACTCTGAACCATAGACATATAACATATCAAAGAGTATAACCTCAACATCTCATATCTCCAACTGCAATATCCCACGTGCGCTAATCAAAACATTGTCTGCTTCTCTGCAAGTCTCCAGAAGATCACTGTGTTGACATCAATGACAATCATAGTCATGAATGCAACAACAATTGCTATAGAATGACTGCCAAGCATTTAGCATTCATTCATAAAAACAATGGAAAAATTTCACTTGGCTCTGGTTGGGCACTTTTACATCTTCAAGCCCACCATTGATATGGTCAGGAAAGGGGTGGGAAACCACTAGAATTTGAAAGGGAGCATGATTGTCTCAGTTATGCAGGGTGGAATATTCCTCTTTAGGTTCACGGTGACCGAGGAACTTTCCCTTGCCGTTGTGGGTTTGTGGCTCTATGGCAAGCATCTTCTTAGCCTAGCTAAATGGAAACCAAGTTTTGATCCTTCAGCTGACCTAAGCAGGATGGCTCATGTTTGGGTCCATCCACCTAGGCTTCCCCTTGATTTCTGGGATGAACAGGTTTTCAAATGGATTGGAAACTCTTTTGTAAATTACAACTTGGTAGATCTGGTAACCCTTCCAAAGTATCATCTGGTCTTTGCCTGCTTCTATGTTAATGTTTCTATTAACAAGACTCTCCCAAACTTTGCAGTTCTTAGATCTAAGCTGGGAAAATAGACCCAAGCCATAGTCTATGAGAATGCTACCATGTTCTGTTAGGACTGTAATGCTAAATGGAATACAAGGAAGGACTGCAAGGCTTTTAAGATATTAGATCTCAAACTAAAGCAAATTGCTTCAAAAGTCTTGCCTCCTGAAAAGGCTATGGAAGCTATTGCTCAAAAGGCTACCACAAAAGAGGGAATCCCACCCTTGGTGGGTGCCAATTCTTTCATTATTAGTTTGGAAGATGGAGAAATACCTATGGGTAAGGGATCGAAGGCTAGTGGGGATCATTCTCCCAATAGTGAATTAGAGACTAAACACTATAATGGCCCTATCTTGGAGATTCTTCAGATGAAACTCAAGGTCATTGACAAAAACCGAGCAAGGTATTCACCTTATGGGTTTGAGAGTGTCCTTGTGATGGAGGTGGTTCTTAACCCCATTGACACTGGATCTCCACGGGTGACTTGCACTACCCTGCTAGTGCCCAAAGCTACACTAAAGAGCGAGGAAATGAAATGGACAACCCAATAGAAGAAAACAAGGAATAATACAAAAAATTGACATTGGATTTGATACAAAGTTGGGACGCCCGTCAAGTAGGGTTAGAAGACAAAGGAGCATAACATAGAAAATTGCTGCTAGAAGGTAGCAAACCCTTGACCTCACCCAAAAAGGAAATAAATGATTGTCTTCCCCTAGAACATTCAGGATCTAGGTAATCCCCCAAAATAATTTTCAATCAAGCAGTATATTTGTGACTATAGTGTTTATATCCTCTTAATCCAGGAAGTTAAAATGTCTTATAAAAAATTTTATGTTCTTGTGGGGAGACTCTAGCCTTGGGCCAATTTCTTCTACTCTGAGGCTAACAGGGCATTCAGAGGAATTTCCACCCTCTGGAATCTGTCTAATGTCTAGGGGGATGCTCTTAGCTTCTCTCAATACCACCTGACAGTTACCTTCACTTCTTCATTGGCTATTTGGCATTGTTTCAACATTTATGCTCCTAACACCCACCAGGGGAGAAAAGAGGTTTGGAAAGAGCTAACAACCTCCTTTTTACTTCTACAAAACTCTAAATTTCTAGTGGCTGGGAATTTTAAATCCCTATTGTACCCTTTCAAAAAATTCAGAGGCATTATGGATTATATTGATAGCATGGGTGACCAGTCCAGCTTTGTTTTCCTGAATGGACTTTATGATGTGGACCTAAAGAGAAATCCCTTCACTTGGACCAACAATAGAAAAGGGAACCACCTCATCTAGATGTGTCTCAACTAGGTCTTTACCTCCTCCTCCTAGGATTTTGGATCAACTTGCTCCTTAGTTTCTCTTCCCAGAACCACCTCTTATCAGAATCCTCTTCTGCTCAAATGGATGGATGTGAGGCATCCATACCCTATACCTTTTAGATATGAAATTATGTGGGCTTCCTAGCCCAACTTTCAAGAAAGGATATTGCAATGGTGGTCTACTCCTATAAAAGGTATGGCCATGTTTAGGGTGGCTCCTAAACTAGAACTCATTAGAGGCACTATCAAAGGGTGGAATAAATATACCTTCAAAGACATCTTTCATAAGAAGAAGGCTCTAGTTGCGAAGTTGGAATTCCTCCAAAGAAATATGGTTGTTGATAACCTATCATCTGACATCCACATTGAAGAAGAAAATGCTACAAAAAGATGGAAGGATACTCTAGCCAATGAGGAAGTCTTCTGGAAACAAAGATCTAGGGTTTTATGGGGGGACCACCACATGACCTTCTTCCATCAATCTACCTGCAAGTATAAGAAACATAACTCCATCAATACTCTAACAAATAATCTAGGTGATGTGATCTCTCATCGTACTATGCTTGGAAATTAGGCCACTGATTATTTTATCAAATCTTTTACTGATATGAATGATGGGAACCTTGACAACCTCCAAAATCAGCTTACTTCCTAGTTACCTAGGGTTGTCAAAGATAGTGATAACAATACCCTCCTCTCCAAGGTCACTGATGAGGAAGTTCATAAAGTGGTGTTCTCTATGTGATCCTACAATGCCTCAGGCCCTGATGGATTCCCCTTGCCTTTTTCCAAGAATTTTGGGACATTGTTGGTTATGATGTGACTCGTGTAGCTCGAGACTTCTTCAGAACTAAGAAAATCCTTAAGAAACTTAGTGACACCTATATTGTTCTTGCCCCTAAGTGTGCAGAGGCTAGAATAATGGAGGAATTCATACATATTAGTCTATTTAATACTCTCTACAAATTATTTTGCAAGATCATGGTCATTAGAATCAAACCTCTTCTCATCAAGATCATTAGCCCCAACTAGAAGGGATTTGTTCTAGGAAGAAAAATTATGGACGCTGCCATTACTACCCACAAGATCTTGCACTCCATAGACCACAGTAAGGCTACTAGAATGGCCCTCAAGCTTGAAATTTCAAAAGCTTATGATAAAGTTAATTGGAGCTTTCTTTACAAGGTCTTAACAGGTTCTAGTTTCTCTCAAGACTTCATTGCTTTCATCAAAGCTTGTACTGAAATCATTATATTCTTAGTGATGCTCAATGGAAAATTAGGCATCAAATTTACCCTACATAAGGGTCTCCACGAAAGGTACTCCCTCTCCCCCTACCTCTTTATCCTTCTTGCAAAGGTTCTGGGGCACAACATGATACATATGGCACATTCCAGAGAAATTGGGGGAATTAAATTGGCTACTAGCCTACCCCCAGTGGTCCTATAGAAATTTGTGGATGACACCTTCTTTTTTGGGACCTCTTCAGTTAAGGAAGATAGGATGTGGAGATTAATGTTGGATAGGTACACTACTGCTTCAGGTCAACACATCAACTATCACAAAAGTCGAATGTTCTTTTTCAACACTGATCCTATGGTTCAAGGAAAAATCTTGAAGATTCTAGGCTGTCAGGCTAATTCTCTTCCTGCCACTTACCTTAGGCTCCCCTTAACTATCAAAGATGTGAAGAATGAATCCTGGAATACCATTTTGGAATGAACCCAACAGAAGCTGGCGGGATGGAAAGGTAAGCTCTTCACTAGTGCTAGTAAGCTCCAACTCCTTGTTGCTTCTCTTCAAGGTATACCTATCTATTTGCTTTCTATTTTTAAAATCTCTGGTTTCATGGCTAATAAATTGGAAAGGATACAAAAAAATTTCCTTTGGTCTAGATCTAAGGAAAAGAAACATATCCCATTGGGTAGTTGGGAGAAACTTTTCCTTCCAAAATATCTAGGTGGGCTAGGCCTGAGAAAAATTCACATTCTCAATAGGGCCCTACTATCCAAGGGGGCATGGACAATGGTCATGGGATCTACTAACTATTACAAAATTATAGAGGTTAAGTACTTGGATGGTGGATGTTTCCATAAAATCTTCATGGAACAGGGCCACCCCAGAGGATCCAAAATGTAGAACAACATTCTCAATAGTAGAAGTAGTTTGGAGAAAGGGGCCATATGGAAATTGGGCAATGGCAAGGATATCCAGTTTTGGGAGGACCCTTGGCTACCTAATATTATTCTTGCTACCTCCCACTTCTCCCAACTAAGAAATATTCTCACTCTTAGTGTAGGTACACTAGACTCAAACTTTATTACCAATGGTAATTGGATTTATCTTCTCCCTATCTTGCAAGATAGACCAGATCTTGTCAACCTCACTTCCAAACTCATTGAATTATTGCATTCTATTTGTATTCCCTTGATGGATCATCCTGATAGACTTCTATAGCAACACATCCAACATGGAGGCTTTACTGTTAAAACAACTTATAATTTGTTGATCACTGAGATTGTTGACACCACATGCTGGAAGAAAGTCTAGTAGCCCCAATTAATCCCTAAAATGAATTTCTTTTGGTGGACGGTGCTCCACAAGAAATTCCTCACTCTTGACAACCTAACTAAGAGGGGATTTAGCCTTGCCAACAGATGCTTCTTATGTAAAAAAGAGGAGGAAAGTATAAATCACATCTTCTTACACTGTGAATTTCCCATTGAGATTTGGTAGCAAATCCTATCTTGACTCAACATTATGTGGGTTTCTAATAGGGATATCCATGATAGGTTTCACAATTGGTATTCCCCTTCCCATCACCCCCTTATAAAACTCCTTTGGAACCAATCCCTTCCCATCTTCTACTGGATCCTGTGGAAGTAGCGTAATAGTAGGATCTTGAGGGAGATTGAGCTCACCGCTATTGAGGTTTTCCACTTGGGACTCAAATTGTTACAGGATAATTTTCTAGTTTCCCACTGGAAGGCTCTTGGTCTTCCCTCCTCTAATTGTGATAAAAAAATTTCAAAGATATGGGGCATAGCCAAGGGATTTTCCAAATTGAACAACACCAAGCTCACAACTCGAAAGGCTACTGTTTATTCGCCACCCTAGGCTACATGGTACAAACTCAATTTTGATGGTTCGGTCAGTTGAGGGCTCCAAACTAGTGGAGGTATTATTCATGATCACATGGGATGATTATTGGCTACTTATGTTTGTCCTCTTTAGAGCCATACTATCAATCAGGCTGATGGCATGGCTTCTATTGGTTTGCATCTCAACAGGTTACAGTGTTAGAGGCTTGTCAGTCAATTTCCCCAAACCACTCAAGACCTACATAGGCAAGAAATGAGTGATGATGAAATTGGGTTCCATGATGTTTAAACTTTGGACCTTGGTTTGGGTACTAATTGGTGGGGCTGAGCGCTATTACATTTCTACCACTACTACTTGTATTGCTCTAAATTTCCAGATGGCTTGTTTCAAAGGATTCCTTCATCGTAATAGGGGGTTAACGTGGCATAACGATACAATGTTACCTTTTATGGTCCATTCTTATTTGGAATGGTTTCTAAGGAAAGTGAAATCTACAGAGGATTACAAGAGATTTAGGGCAGATTCAAATGATGCCCTTTAATTTTTACAATGTTGTTCCCATGTGTGGATCCCGGTGGATTTTTTGGTGATGATTTACGAGCTTCAAGGTAATTATTACCCTAATTATGGTGCCCATTGTGACAAGGCCTTAAAAAATTTCTACGACCATCACTTCACCATTTCTCACATCTGCCTTGCAAGAAATTTGAGCTTTGGGTTTGGTGTTAGTGGTTTTGTGGGTAACCACCCTGGTTTCGACCTTTGTGGTTTCAAGGGTGACTACAACTGTTGGGATAGTTGCACCTCTGTCTCTATGAATTTTGGGGTGTCGAGTAACTTTCTTTTCAGGAAGAAGATGGGAGGCGACGTGAAGTTGATTGAACCTGACAAGATTCAAGAAGAATTCTCCTCTGACCCCATGGTCATGTACTTTTGCAAAGAGGGAGGGATTCTTCTCTCCATGGAAAATATCACGGGCCATGATGAAATGATCTCTAGGAAATTTGTGAAGACCTGGAATAAAAGCAAAGTTACCATCAATGGGATTACATTTGAGATCAATGAGGATGTCATTGAACAAGCTACTGGGATGCCTACTACTAGAAGAAAGTGGAAGAAAACCTCTAAAGGCCAGAAAAAAATGATGTCATTCATTTTTTTAAGAATGAGGATAGCCTGATATCTAAGAATGAGGACTATAGCATTTCTTACCTCCTGGAATTATGGCAAAAAATGTGCAAGTTGGTCATCAAGTATTTCACCTTAGAGGGCCACTACAATACTTTTCTACAACTACCATCTTCCCTTTTTAAATAATTTTATGCATAAAATAGTGATTTCATTACCTTTTGACCTGTTACACTCCCTAGAGTCCAATGCCAATGATGTTAATGAGGCTATCTCGTTGGGGAAGAAGTCTATCTACCTCCACTAGGGCCTTATCCTTAGACTATATAATTTCCACATTGCCCTTTGCCCTCCTCCCACTGTGCAAGTCACCCATACTATTAGAAAGTAAAGTACACCAATATAACTAAGAGGAGGAAGGAGTGAATTAGTTATCAGATAAATATAACTTTTATCAACCTTAATAGATTTCAAGCATGTAAGAAATGTAACCAACAACCATACAGAGATATACATGCACAATAACACAATGACATAAGATATGTTGACTAGGGAACCTCTTGATCAAAAAGTAAACCCCAGTGGGAATGATGCCCACAAAAGATGCAATAATATGAATATTCCTTGTGAAAGGATGGACTCTTTTAGGAGTCTTATGAAATACATTCAGTACATATGAATCTCTTTTAGGAGATTTTAAATCCCTGTTAAAAGATTTTAACTCTATTAGGAGTTATGGAAGGCAAAAGGACCCACTGCCCAAACAGCTTCAGGGTAAGATCACTGAACTCATTGTCCAACTGATCTTTGTATTAATCAATAGAATAATACCAAAAGATTACTGACCTCAACAATCCAATACTCCTCTGACTGTGCCAAACTGCACCAACTCCTTCAGATCTCAATACCAGA
The DNA here is from genome assembly GCA_027943335.1 of Chamaecyparis obtusa. Taxonomy (NCBI): domain Eukaryota; kingdom Viridiplantae; phylum Streptophyta; class Pinopsida; order Cupressales; family Cupressaceae; genus Chamaecyparis; species Chamaecyparis obtusa. The sequence goes on from BSBK01003194.1 coordinate 274,011, forward strand.
TCTCAGTATTTCACATATCCTCTTTCAAAAATTTCACTTTCACAATACACTTACATTCATTAAATTCCACACTAAAACAAGGAATACATTCCTTCCTTTATACCACACTCAAGTAATTACAAATGAGTCATCATACAAATTACAAAATAAAACTTTCCACATGTTACATCAAAATTACACAAAACTATCAGCTTCCAATCAATATAATTCTTCACTCGTGCAACCTCGGATCTTGCACTATCAACCACATCACTATCAGTATGTCTCCAAATGCTCTCTAACCATGCATAACCATATTCCATCCTGATTAGGAGATATCATCCGATTTCCACAAACCACTACTCAGGAACACTGCCTGAATACTACTTCCACTGATTTCCTCATAACTTCCATGAATAAATGAATTACTATCTATGCTCTTAACCAAAATCTTATAACACATCATAGAGTAATTACCCAACTCCGCATAGCTTCATCTTCAATATCCAAAGTGCGCTAACTCAAACACTATCTGCTTCTCTGCTAATCTTTAGTAGATCACTGTGTTGACATCAATGATAATCATAGTCATGAATGCAACAACAACTGCTATAGAATGGCTGCTAATACTCCCCCATTGGATATATTCAAAATTCATTCCTAAAAATCTCCCCCATTGGTATTGATGGCAATATAGATGAAAAAACATCCAAGTTCCATAAATCAAACACTGCAACATTGCTGCTTTGAAAATGCTTCAAGTCTTCTTAATCAAATCTTGCTTCCTTTTCCTATTCAGTTCTCTCCAATAGATGTTTCAAATGGTTTTCCATGTATACTTCTCCATCATGGACATCAATGACAAAAATTTCATCATTATGTCAACAACAAATTCAATGTCAAAAGACATTGTTCAGAAAATACATTCACTAGAGTCCTCATGACTCAGCTCAGATACACATACTCCCCCATAGAGGAAGTACCAATATACAATCTAGAAGAAAAATAAGGCTCATATACCACTGGATGGATGCAACAATCTACATCACTTCTCAAAAGTAGGCTGGGGCATAAGCCCAAGCATACCTCTCAGATACTCAAATGTATCCTTAGGAAAAGGCTTTGTAAATATGTCTGCAATCTACTCCTTTGTGATTATGTAGTCAAGTCTAACTTCTTTCTCTGCTACTTTCTCTCTCACTACATGATACTTTATCTCTATATGCTTTGTCTTAGAATGTAACACAGGGTTCTTAGACATACTAACTATGCTGGTGTTATGATAATGTATAACAACAGGCTCAACAAATTTTATTCCAATATCCTTCAACATTTTCTTCATCCAAATTATCTGATTACAATTGTTTTCTCCTACTACATACTCTGCTTTTGTTGTGCTCTATGAAATACAATTATGCTTCTTTCTTAGCCAAGAAACCAATCTTCCTCAAAGGAAAAATGCTCCACCATTGGTACTCTTTTTATCATCAACACTGCCTCCCCAATCAACATTTGTATATGCACATAGGGTAAAATCATTAGATTTTTCATACCACAATCCATATTCAATTGTGCTTCTTAAATACCTCATTATCCTCTTTAATGCTACATAATATGATTCTCTAGGTTCAGCTTGAAATCTTATTACAATTCCAACTGAATGTGCTATATCAGGTCTTGTATGAGTCAAATACTACAATTCTCCAATCATAGATCTGTACTTCTTATGTTCCACTGCAAGAGTCTCATCTGTGCTAGATAACTTGTGTTTAGTTACCATAGGTGGTCCAACTGGTTTATAGTTCTCCATTTCAAATCTCCTCAATAAATCATTCAAGTACTTTGTCTGACTTACAAATATACCATCACTTTTATGTGTTATCCGTAATCCTAAAAAGTATTTCATTTCACCAATCATACTCATTTCAAATTCTATCTTCATTTCATTTATAAATTTATCACTGGCTTCATCTTCTCCTCCAAAAATAATATGATCAACAAAAATTACTACAACCAACAAACCATTTTCAATTTATTTTGTATATAGGTTTCTATCAGCTGTGCCTCTTTTAAATCCTAATTTCAACAAATAATTATCCAATCTCACATACCAAGTTCTAGGTGCTTGCTTCAGTCCATATAAAGATTTCTTTAGTTTACATACCATGTCTCCTTCTTGAGTTAAAGGAAAACCTTCAGGCTGCTCAATGCAAACTTCTTCCAATTCTCCATTCAGAAATGCTGACTTCACATCCATCTGATATACTTTGAATTTCTTAAAAGCTGCATAGGCACAAAAACATTCTTACTACTTCAATTCTTTCTACTGGTGCAAAAATTTCTTCATGGTCAATTCCTTCTTGCTGGTAGTATCCTTTACATACCAATCTTGCTTTGTTCCTTACCACTTCTCCTTGTTCATTCATCTTGTTTTTGAATACCCATTTTGTTCCTCTAACATTCTTATCCTTAGGTCTAGGGACCAATTCCCATGTCTTGTTCTTTTCAATTTGATCTAGTTCTTCTTTCCTAGCTTTAATCCAATGTTCATCTTCACAAGCTTCACTAGTAGATTTAGGTTCAATTTGAGAAATCAAACATAACTATTCTTGTACCTTATTTCAAGTCTGAACTCCTCTATCTATGCTTCCAATAATCTTCTCATAAGGATGATTCCTGGATAGATTCCTGTTAGGTGTCACTGTCTCAGATCTTACTTCATGTGTCGGTTCTTCAATGACCTCACTGTGGCTTTCATTCAAAAACTCACTATCAGTTTCATAAAATAATTTAGTAGTCTTAGGGTTAGGTTTAGGCTAAGTTCCTTCATCTAATTCAACATCAAGCATTCTTTCCTAAATTTTGAACTTTTCATCAACTTTTATATTTGCGCTCTCAACAATAGTCTTAGTTCTCTTATTGTAACATCTATAAGCTTTTCTCTTCAATGAATATCCAAGAAATATACCTTCATCACTTCTAGGATCAAACTTTCCAATGTCATCATCTCTCTTAATATAGCATTTGCTTCCAAAAATTCTAAAATAATTAACTGATGGTGCATGTCCAAACCATAGTTCATAGGGTATCTTGTCTGTGTCTGCTCTAATTTGTTCTTTGCTCATTGTATACATCACTGTGTTCATTTCTTCTCTCGAAAATGTCTTCACTAAGTCATTCTCAAATAACATATCTCTTGCTACTTCAGTCACTGATCTGTTTCTCTTTTCTGCAATACCATTTTGTTCAAGTGTCCTAGGGGCTGAAAACTGTCTCTTAATACTATTCAATTCACAAAAGATGTTAAATTATTTAGAAGTAAATTCTCCACCTCTATCTGATCTCAAACATTTAATCTTCATTCCAGATTCATTCTCAACTTTATTCTTAATGATCTTAAACCTATCAAATGCTTCAAATTTTTCTTTAAGAAATAGAATCCACATCATTCTTGTAAAGTCATCAACAAGAATCATAAAATACCTTTCTCCATAGAATCCTCTAGTCCTTGTAGGATCACTCAAGTTTGTATGAACAATCTCCAACTTCTCTTCCATTGTAAACTTCTTGCTAGGAAATGAGCTTCTCTTCGGTTTAGCCATCACACATTCCTTATAAATCATGTTAGTAGGCTTCATAATTTTAGGCAAATCTCTTTCCTGAAGTTCACCATGGATCTCCTTAAGTTGTTAAAATTTTCTTTCAAGGACCTATCGCTCTGATACCAATTGTTACAAAGTAAAGTCCACCAAGATAATTGAGAGGGGGGGGGGGGGGGGGTGAATCAGTTATCAAATAAATATAACTTTTATCAACCTTAATAGATTTCAACCATGTAAGCAATGTAACCAACAACCATAGAAAGATATACATGCACAATAACACAATGACACAACATATGTTGACTAGGGAACCTCTTGATCAAAGAGTAAACCCCGGTGGGAATGATGCCCACAAAAGATGAACTAATATGAATATTCCTTGTAAAAGGATGGACTCTGTTAGGAGTCTTATGAAATACATTCAGTACATGGGTAAGTGCACAAAGATGGCGGACCAAAAAGATGCAAGTTTTCTTTGTGGCCCTGCATCACGCATAGTGCGCATGCACTATAGGGCACACACCCTATGGCTTGGGTTGCCCAAGCCTTAGGCTTGGACAATCCAAAACAAAGCCCGTGCACCCTATAGGGCACATGTGCTTTGGATAACACTTTTTTAGTGTTTTTCAAAGGGCGTACACCCTATAGGGTGCACGCCCTTTGAAAAAACCCTCTTAAAGCTTGTTGCACAGGTTTGAAAGCTCATTTTGCTTTCTCAAACCTGCATTTTCAGCTAAGAAGGGATTCTAAAGTGTGCACGCACTATTATTTTGGGTTGTGAACTGATTGTTTTTGTTCATCCATCCATCAAATGGCTCCATGGTGTCATCAAGTTCGATCTGAAAGAAGAGGTAAGTGTTTTTACAACCCATGCCTCTTATTTGTTTTAAAATTTTAGTTTTGTTGCAATTTGTTTTGTTAAAATTTTTTTTTGTTTAAATTTGTTGTGTAATGAAGATTTTAAAATGTAGTTTTTTTAATTTCCAGGAAGAAATAATCTCCCTCAACCAAACTCTCCACCAAACCCTCGACCAAACCCTCCATCTCCTCATGAAGAACCAAATGAACCTCAATTGCCTCCACCAATCGAGAAACCTCCTCCTGGAATACAACAAAATTTGATAAACCAAATTGAAAGAGGGCAAAAAGAATTAGAATCTTTAATTAATAGGTTAAAATATTCTAGTGGTACAAATCCCAAAAGGGAAAGACTTGCAAAATCATTGGAAGCAATCTTGACCCACGTAAGCACGGTTAGTGGAAAAATTAATTTATGGTGAGATAAAAGAGAAGAACAAAAACAATATTATGCAAATAAATTATCTTATGCAGACATAAAAAATAAAAAAATCACAAAAGATGACATTTGCCAGCTATTTAAAAAACCAGGGGACACAGATACTCTTAGAACTACAACAAGGAGGTTCCCAATTTATTGGTGCATAAATGAAGACATTAAAAACAATTTTTGGGAGGGATGGTGGCTGGTCTTTGATTCACCTCCTTGCAACAATCATGAGGTTCCTATATATTTCTTGAGGAAACTCTATTATGAGTTTGTACTCAAGGAGGTGCCAAATTATTTTGACATTCTGCATTCTTAGGGTAGAGGAGGGGGATCATCATTTGATTAAGAGGGGGCACATTGTGACCCTAACACACCTAGGGCTGCTATTGGAAAGCCACAGGTGGATCATGTTAGTATTCCTTCTGTTGTGAAAGAACATGTAGAGGCAAACACACTAGGCATGATTAGTGCTCTGACATAGACTCTCATTTAGTGTGCCACTCCTTTAGTTGAGGGTGACTATGGTCAATCCTCGAGGGGGCATGTTTTTCGCTCATGTGGATGCTTGTGCACATTTGGTACTGGTGAGAGAGAGGAAGAGGATTCTAGAATGATGACTGATAGCTTTCTAATTATGACATTTGGCATTGACACAGGTAAATATTTTCAAGTTCATTAAATTTCTTTGATCATATTTCATTTATAAAACAATAACTATTTAATTTAGTATCTATTGTTTATGATGAAAATTTAGGGCAAGAGTGTTAGTGGCAGTGGCAATGGAAGTGGCAATGATCCTAATGTCCCCTTTTACACATCGTCATCGATTCCACAAGTATGTATCAAATAAAAAATTTAAATTAACATATTTGATTATTATGTAATTATATGAATAATTGTATCATAACTTATTGTGCATGTGCATTAGATGTGCACTGGTGGACCATCGATGTTCACAACAGATAGTGAAGGGCATCGTGCAACTTTCCTTGAGGTATCTTTATTTGCATATTAATTTGATTTACTTGATTATATTTAATTAATGAATGAATGATTAAATTACTAGACTAATTATGATCAAAATCCAGAGGCACGATGATTTCTTTCACCTAGGTTTGTGAGGTCGCCATTGAGTCCACATGTATATATGTAATAATGCATTATAATTAACATGTTAGTAGTACATTCTTATATGAATGGTTATCTTATAATTTTCCATGTGCACTAGTTGAATGTTGGAGCTTTGACTTCGACACCACACACCAGAGGACATGGTGGAACCTTCATGGAGGTATCATTTACTCATTAGTAGGGTTGCAAAAATATATGCAATCTTGATAACTGCATAATACTTTTTTTGTTTCATTTTCATCTTTTGACATTAGAGACTCCTCCTTCTGTCTGTGATACTTTGGATCGCGGAGTAGCTACAGCAGTAGCTAGTTCTGAAGCACTGACTGAGGTATGAAAGAGATCACTTAACTTTAATTGTTATTTTAATAGTTTGTATTAAATTTTATAATGATATTCATGTATGTATTTTAATTATTATTTTGATAATTATTGTAGGGACTTATTACTTCAGATCACCAGCATGCACCTTCGGTCGATGAACATAGTGAGTATTTGCTAGCGATAAGCGAATATTCAATTTTATGTCATTGTATAATTCAATTTTGATGTATATTAGTTATCTCTATCTAAATTTTTGTTTTATTAGGTCGAGCTATAGAAGATTCTAGACAGGAGGATGAGTGAGTGCACTCAGAAGACTACAACATCCACTGCATCTCCATTGATGCGATGATCAAAGACAGCTCGGGATTTGTTTTCTTCCCCTAGCGAGAAAGGACTAGATTAGGGATATAAATTGTATGCCTATATGGCATTAGTGGACATATTTTTTGTAGATTGTATAAGTGATACGTTGTACATCCATTTGGCTTTGAGGAAGCCAGTTTTACTGTATTGAATATATTCAATGTATGACATTATTGGACATATATATTTGGCTTCATGCCCTATGAATATTTTTTTTTTATGTTTTAAGTATGCAATTCATGTGTTTGGTGTATTGATGTATACTAATTTATGTTTATGTGGATGTCTTATGCTTTGTAAATTTCCCATGCCTTATAGTTATGCTTGTATGTTTATCAATGTATGTTTAACTTGCTGACTATGCTACAAATGCTAGTCACTATCCTCAATAACAATCAATTCCTTGACTGTAATTATAAAAAAAGTAATGAAATGAATGCAAAAATGTATAAATATAATATAAGGCAATATTTCTATGTCACAACCTATCCAAGATCATGTGGAATCAAACATTTATATTTATTGGTGTGTTACCCATTCGACGGGATAGTCACAATATAAAGACATGACCTCGAATAGGTGAGGCAACATATGGAAAGGTTGTTGTCTATTGAACCCAATACCAAGCCCATTTTGATCTATGGGTACCCTAATGTTGGCAAGAGTTCTTTTATTAATAAGATTACTATGGAAAATGTGGATGTGCAACATTATGCTTTTATGAACTAACTTCTAATTGTCCCCTAACTTACTGATTGTTAATGACAAACACTAGAATACATATTTGCACTCATCCTACTGCTCGCCTTGGAGTCACCGGTGTCGTTCGAATGACTATGTGTGCCAAAAAAGGTTGTTAGTAGCATTTATCTAGCCATTCAAAGTTTTTGGAACAAATGGTTCGATGCTACGACCGACGGTTGGAAAGATACACAACATTGGCCATTTGAACTGAGGAACACTTTAAGTTCTGACATTGACCGAGATTGTATTGCTGATTTTAAATGAAGTTGAATCTCTAAAAACTGAGATAGGATTTTGTAGGCCCTGACAACACAGTCTTGTAGCACCTAACAAATTGATTCTACCTCACACGAGCTCTAAGATATGACCCTACAAAGATCATTGATTTCATGCTGAAGGGACCTTGAGGGACACTTTGGCACATAGTCATCGGTGTGGATTGAATGACTATGCATGGTGAATGAGGTTTAGCATTTACCCAACCATTCAGAGTTGTTAGAATAATCAGTTCGATGCTATGACCAACGATTGAAAAGATATGCAACGTTGGCCATTTTCCACTAAGGAACACTGTGAGTTTTGACATCGAATGAGAATATGTTGCCAAATATAAATGAACTTGAATCTCTGAAAACCAAGATAGGCTATTGTAGGCCTTGGAAACACAGTCCCGTAGCACCTAACAGATTCATGCTACCTTGCACGAGCTCCAAGATATTACCCCATAAAGATCATTGATTTCATGCATTTGGGACCTTGAGGGACACTTTAGCTTGGTTTCATCAGTGGGGATCAAATGACTATACATTCTGAACGAGGTTGCCACTAGCATTTACCTGACCATTCAGAGCTACTAGAATAGATGGTTCATTGCTATGACTAACGGTTGGAAGGATATGAAATGTTGGTTGTTTGAACTAAGGAACACTTTGACTTTTAACATTGACCAAGAATGTGTTGCCGATTTTAAATGAACTTGAATCTCTGAAAATTGAGATAGGATTTTGTAAGCCCTAGCAACACAATCTCATAGAAATTGATGGATCGATTCTACATCACATGAGCTTTGAGATATGATCCCACAAAGATCCCCCATTTCATGTTGTTGGGACCTTGAGGGACACTTCGGCATGGAGGCGTCAACGAGGATCCAATGACTGTGCATGGTGAATGAGGTTGCCACTATCATTTACCTAGCCATTTGGAGGTGTTGGAATAGATGGTTTGATGCTATGACCGATGGTTGGAAAGATACATAATGTTGGCCATTTGAACTGAGGAACATTTTGAGTTCTGACATCGACCAAGAATGTGTTACCGATTTTAAATGAAGTTGAATTTCAAAGAACTGAGACAGGCTTTCGTAGACCTCGACAACATGGTCCCGTAGCACATGATAGATTGATTCTACCTCACACAAGCTCCAAGATATGACCCCGCAAAGATTGCTAATTTCATGCTAAAGGGACTATGAGGGACACTTTGGCATGGAGTCGTCAGTGAGGATCGAATGACTATGCATGGTGAATGAGGTTGCCACTAGTGTTTACCTAGCCATTTGGAGCTATTGGAATAGACAATTCGATGCTATGACTGATGGTTGGAAAGATACGCAATGTTGGCCATTTGAACTAAGGAACACTTTAAGTTCTGACATCAACTGAGAATGTGTTGCCAAATTTAAACAAAGTTAAATCTCTAAAAATTGAGAGAAGCTTTTGTAGGCCCCGACAACATGGTCCTGTAGCAACTAAAGGATCGATTCTACCTTAAACAAGCTCTGAGATATGACCTTGAAAAGATCATCGATTTCATGCTGAAGGGACCTTGAGGGACACTTTAGCACGGAGTCATTGGTGGGTATCTAATGACTATGTGCATCGAATGAGGTTTCCACTAGCATTTACCCAGCCATTCGGAGCTGTTGGAATAGATGGTTCGATGCTACGACTAATGGTTGGAAAGATACACAATCTTGGCTATTTGAACTGAGGAACACTATGAGATCTGGCATTGACCGAGAATGTGCTACCTATTTTAAATGAAGTTGAATCTCTCAAAATTGAGATAGGCTTTTCTAGGCCCCAACAACATGGTCTCGTAGCACCTGATAGATTGATTCTACCTCACAAGAGCTCTGAAGTATGACCCCAGAAAGATCACTGATTTCATGTTGAAGGGACCTTGAGGGACACTTCAACATGGAGTCATCAATGGGAATCCAATGACTATGTGTGGTGAATGAGGTTTCCACTATCGTTTACCCAGCCATTCGAGGCTATTGGAATAGAAGGTTCAATGCTATGATCGACAGTTGGAAAGAAACACAACATTGGCCATTTGAACTAAGGAACACTTTGAGTTTTGAAATCATCCAAGAATGTGTTGCCAATTTTAAATGAATTTGAATCTCTAAAAATAGAGACAAGCTTTTGTAGGCCCTGAAAACACAGTCTCGTAGTGTATACACCTAAAAATGGTCACCTAGACTATTAGCCCCTTTTGCTAAATCATAAATTGCTTATTCTTGATCAAATCCTTGTGCTATCATTTATTCGATTATTTTCTATGGGCTAACCATTTTATCCTAAGTTTTTATTTATTTAAAAGGAATATTTCCTCCCCTTTTAATAAATAAAAATCCCACCTTTTCTTCTTATCCTATGTTGCACAAATAAAGCATTTAATTCTTATTTATAAAGAAAAATAAAAATAAAATAAAATAAAAAGTACTTTTTGTCTCACATGGACATAAATTAAATGCTCAACATAAAGTAAATGCTCCTAATTTTCTTATTGGAGGATATTTGTGCACAAGGATCAAGCTTCTTTTTTTCTCCACCGTTGATTAAATCTTTTGCCTCTTAATCTCCATGGCCCATTCCTTTTTCATTCCCTATAAAAGGAGAGCTCTCTTCCTCATTTGCACACCCAAATTTTTATGTTATTGTTATGCTACAGGTTTTCTAGGTCATCTTGGAGCTTTTGGAGACATTCTTGCATCTAGGGTTTGAAGATTTGGAGCATTGTTGGCATTCATCTTGGATCTTCATCAACACTATATCTTCTTGTCTTCATTATTGCATCATCATGGCTTTCTTGCTTCATGGTTAGATTTCATTTCTTGCATCTTTCATTTTCATAGCTTAGCTTGCATTGTACTTTCATTTCCATAGCTTAGCTTGCATCTTCATTCTTAGCTAGCTTGCATTGCATTGCATTTCATTTGATTCTTGGGGATATTGGCATTCTTGCCCTTTTCTTCATTGAATCTCCCATTGCATGGTTTACTAGCAAGGTTATTGGCTAAATAGCTCTAGCTGAGAGCATTCTTAAAACCCTTGCACTCCATGCCTAAGGAGCTATGGATCGATTTGTGAGGCCTCATTCTTGAGTTCCCTTGCATGTAATGATTCATAGAAGTGTGGTCACATTTTCACCATACATTTTTGGCACCCACCATGGGGCAACCCACCTCTTGCATGCTGGTTTTGATTATTTTTGGAGCTAACCCTTGTGCAGATTTGTTTGGAGATGAAAAAAATCCTAGATTTGAAAGATTTGACCATATCTCCCAAACAGCTTGGTGTTCTAGCCTGAAATTTTTTTTGTAGGTTGGCGACATATCAGAGAAGATCCAAAAGAATTTTAAGAATTTTTGGAGGTAATTTGTATTTTTTATGATTTTTTCTTTATTTTTCATAAAAAATCAATTTTTGGTGCAAATCAGCATATTTTTCAGAAATTTTTATATTTCTGGAAAGGTCTTCAAATTCTATAGGGGGTCCATGCACTCTGTTTTTAATTTAGAAATCATATCATAGCTCATTTGGTTGATTTATAAAATCTGGTCTATTTTGGTAAAATGGCTCTCTAGGGCACAAATGAAGAGATTTTTCTAAAATTTTTATATTTTTAGAAAGCTCTCTATTTTTTGACAGAGGTCTCTTTTCTGCATTTTGAGTTTAGGATCCGAATTTATGTGGTAAAAATCAGATCTTGTTGACTAGGTCAAATGCAAAAAAAATAAAATTTTGTGATGGGTATGCACTTATTTTTCATTGTTCATTGCATGATATGAGTTATCATTTGGATTATTTTCTGGTTATCATTGCTCCTAACAATTTATTTTCAGATCTAACCTTAGGGTTTGCATAAATTGGATATATATTGCATATCTTGTTTGCTTGTTCTCTTGTCAAGTTGTGGTTGTAGGTGCTTCTTGCTTGAAATTTGCTAAAATCTCATGTCAAAGAGGGCTACTAATGGTTTTTGCAGGGCTGCCCTAAGCATAAAAACCAAATCAAGTGCTTGTTTAATTAATTTCTTTATTAAGTGTGGCATATACTAGTTGTTTCCTTTCATAGGCACTTAATACCTTGTTGTAGAAATTTTGAGGTGGTAGGAGAGTATGCTTTTCACCCTTGTGGTGAAACAGAAATCTTGACCCATCTTGGGATTTTGAAAGCAAGGGGGTAATTAAATCTTTTCTTGGTGTGTTTGGGAGAGATTCTTGAGATAGGGGAGTATGCTCTTCACCCTTGTGGTGAATCAAAAACCTTAAACCTCAAGAATTAATCCACTCTTTGTTTAGCTTAGGATCCTTTAGCGGACCTGCTCTTGAGCAATCAAGAGGAACGACCCAAGTGGGGACAACCTTGTCATCATTTTCCTTGGTGGTGAGTGATTCCAACTCACTATAATCTCAAGGCTATCGAGGACACAAAACCTTGGTAGACATAGTACTTATCTTCGCTTGATGTAAGTAACTTGTGGGATTGTGACCATGAGGAAAGCATTAAGCAAGAATGCTTAAGGTACTCTTGAGGCCGCGAGGTCCTAGTCCTTTATGAGGAGCAAGAGGGGTGCTATGAATGGAAACCCTTACTATGAACCATTAGATAGAGGCCACCCTATTTTAGCCGCTTAGCTTCTTGGTGCAAGGATTGATCCAAGTGGACTTACCCGGATCACCCCAAGATACTCACCATATGTGCTCCTTTGGTTGTGTTTTTGACACTTCCATGACAACGCCAATATCTCTTGTGGGCAACCACTTGGTGTGAGGCAAGGGAGCATCAAGTTGTGGGCCACGTTGCTAAGTAATGAGCCTTGTCCTTCTAGGTAGTAATTGCTTGAATTGTCTTCGATTGTGCTATACCAGTGTAAACGTTCTCAACATTCAAACAAACGGTAGCATTCATAAGGTTCTCTATTTTGATATCACAAGTGCTTGTCTTGGCAAGGTTGCTTTTGCCCTTGTTTCAAGTGTTCTATGACATGTTTGATCCCATACTGTTTGCAAACCTATCTTTTATCTATTGCTACTGCCTGTCAAACTGAGAAGTTGCACTGATTTGGTCAAAGCGCTTCAAAACTGAGTTTTTCACGTTCACTGGTCAAGAGTCATATGATATTGAAGTATCCTTGCATACATTCAACCAAGAATCCTAAGTCATTTCTGCTGTCCTGTCATTGCTACAATTCGGAGTTGCTAAACTTGCACTTTAACCTGCTGTAGAGTGTCCTTTTATGTTCTTACCTGAAACTGGTTTGTTACTTACATGTTTAGATTTGTTCTAGACTGAAACAAAGGAGCTAAAACTATTGGATTTGAGCTTAACAAATGCTACTCTTGATCACTTGTCACATCACTATTACCTCTCTAGCTACTTGCTTATTGAGCTTCTTGCTCGTTACTCGGCTTTAGTCAATTGATTGCTGTAAGTGCTTGAGCACTTTTGACGAGCCATCTCTCTATTGTTCTACTTTGACAAGTGATCTTTATTAGCCTTGCTTATCTCAAATCTGAGAAACTTTGTCTCATTCTATTAGTCAACCAACATCTCTTTTCATGCCGGTTACAACTCGGTCTCAATTTGAGTAGGAGAGTCATCCTCCGTTCAATTATACATAGTTACCTTCTCCAACTAGACGTTCCAAAGCACCCATTAGCAAAGATAGTTCTAGTTCTGATCAATCTGAGAAATCTAAGGCTACACCATGGTACAAAGGAGGTTTCTTATTTTCTGCGTTCAAGACTCCCAAAAACACAGACAGTGTCTCACTCACTTTGACTAAACAAGAAAAGTTTCAACTCTTGCAAGAACACTTTGAGCGTAAGGATAATCAAGCGTGCTTCGACAAAGAACACAATTAACAAAGGATGGATGCTACTAGGTGCATGGCTTATAGAGGGAAATTTCATGAGCAACCTGAGACTAGTAATCATGAGCATAGACCTCTTTTTAACAATGGCAACAATGACAACAACACGCCACCAAGATCTCCTCCAAGGCCAACTTTTGCTATGCCTTCTTCACCACCTAGACCTCCTCCCTCTCAACATGAGGCAGAGGCTAATGATGAGATTTCTAGTGAGGATCTTATGAGATGTGAACAAGATGTGGATTTCCAACGAATGATGCATAAGCTTTTATAGCGTAATGGTGATCAATATTTTCAATATATGACTTCTAGAGGATACAAGCTTCCTCCCGGGTATGATGTCAGACAAATTGTCCAACAAAGAGTACCAACTAAATTGGAAGTCCTTCAAGAAGAATTACGTCAGACAAATCAATGCCTTACCCAAATGGCATTAGAAAGAGAGCCTCCAAAGGTCTCTTTTGTACAATCAATTTGTGCTCTTCCTTTTGATAAAGATCTATACATGGTCCCGTTTCCTAAGGATATTGAGGTTCCTAAATATGACAAGTATGATGGAAATGGTGACCCTCATGACCATGTGCGTCATTTTTATGCTCTTAGTATGGACTTTCTTCATGAAGACACATATCTTCTACACTTATTCCCTCGAAGCTTAAGAGGCCAAGCTTTGGAATGGTTTGCGAAATTGACACCACCGCTTAAGACTTTTGATGAGTTAGCTCAGCGGTTTACCCAATAGTACTCTTACAACATCCAACAACCTGTCACTGTGATAGATCTCGGTAATCTAAGACAACATCAAGGTGAGCCATTTGCAACTTACTTACAACGTTGGAGGTCATTATATTCTCGATATCCTCGTCAGCTACCTGAAAGAGAAAAGATTGACATTTTTGTCAACACTCTGGTGCCTGAGCTATATTATGATCTAAGGAAACAACTATTCCCTTCTTTCAATGACATGGTTGAAAGTGCATATCGAATTGAGGATGTAGCTATAAGAAAAGGGGCTATTGTTATTAATAAAGATGCTAAAAGCAATGGTAAAGACAAGAACAAACCTTGGAATAAGAACAAGTATGTTGTTAATGATGGGGTTTTTGATGCTCCTAAAGTTAAAGAGCCTGCTTTCAATCTTTCCAATGCTATCTATGCAGCAAAACAACAAGAAGCTGCCAACGCTCACAGTGCTCCTAAACCTCAATATGCAGATAAGCCTAAGAAGTCATTTTGAAAGAGAGTCTATACCAAGTTGGTAGAACCTTACGATGTGATCCTTAAGAATTTGGTTGACAATGGATATCTTACGCTTCCTGATAAACCTGGTAACTGGGATCCGATAAATAAGCCCGATTGGTGGAGAGAGGATCATTACTGCCATTATCACAGAAACAAGGGACATCCAACAGACAATTGTTTTAGGCTTAAGGATGATATTTAGGATCTTATTGAGAATGGCACAATCTCCACTGATGGCTTAACTAAAAATTCTGATCACACGGCTTTCAAAGATCCTCTACCTAAGCATGATAAGGGGGAAACCTCTCAAACACATAAGAAGAATCATGATGCCAAGATCAATTACACGTATCCTTCTAATACGCTTGTGATTAACATGGTAGAGCCCATTGAGAGTGTTCTAATGATGAGGTCTCAAGATGATAATAACACCAATCATGGTAAGCCAAAGTTAGTGTTGCAAACATGTGGTAGTTCATCTTCCCGAAGTGAGACACTGAATGCTGTTACTAGGGGGCAAGCCAAGATTGTCCTTAAAACTGCACAAGATCCCAAGCAAGCTTTTCCTTCCAAACAAGTGGCTCCTTCAGCCACCCCTAGCTATGATCTTGTCCAACATTTACAAAAGACACCAGCACAGATATCTATCCTTGAGTTGCTTCGGTTATCCCCTTTGCATAGAGAGATTCTTGATAAAGCTCTACGTACAACATGTGTTCCCAATGACATTGATCCAGATCAATTTCAGGCTATGGTCAACCACATTTCATCTCCGCTATCTCCCTCCTTTTCTGCAGAAGATGACATATCTATTGCTCACCCACATAATCTAGCTTTACACATTGAAGTTCTAGTCTACAATACCCGAGTCCGCCGAGTCCTGATAGACAATGGTGCAGGGTTAAATATTGTTTCTTTCAATGTCATACAACAATTGGGTTTGTCAGAATTGGTTGTGGATTCCAAGAAGAAGATTACTATAAAAGCTTATGATGAAGTGGAAAGATCTTCCAAAGGTCTTGTCACGCTGCCTGTCCGAGTGGGCCCTATCATGAAATACATTAGCTTCCAAGTATTGGACATCCCACTCGCATATAACATTCTTTTGGGTCATCCTTGGATCCATGACATGCAGGCTATTCCTTCCACTTATCATCAGTGCGTCAAATTTCCATACAATGGCACTGAGGTTGTGATTCCTGGAGACCATACTATTTCTATCAATGCTCTTGCTGCTACTGAAAAATTTGTTCCTCATAATGAACCTTTTGTTGATCCTAGTACATCTCTAGCTGCTGCTGAGAAATCACTTAAGATGATGAGCCTTGGTATGGGTGAATATAAACTGGGTTCTTTTGCTTCTATACCTATTTCTCCTAGGTCATATGGGAGACCTTCTGATCAGATGCAGCCTTCCACTTCTGCTATGGTGATCTTTGATACTTTTGTTCCTTCATCCGTTCCTTTAGAAGCAGAAAGAGAAGAACAAGCTATTCAAGAATGGATCTATAGAGAAGATTCCAGAAATACTCCCATGCTCAGTAATTCAAACACAGATATAGATGAGTCACCACTACACACTATGGCTCACATGGGAGATGATCTTCCTTCTACTTCACTTCTTTGGGGGGAAGCATGTATGCCTACTGATGATATTGCTGAGTCTTCTATGTCTAGAACCTATGTTCCTAAAGAATCATTGCACTATGATAGACAACGTCACAACATTGAGCAACTGCTACAAAGAGGTGATCTATCACATAACGACATGAGTGTTTCTACTTCTTAGCATATTAAGCCTCTTCCAAAAGATTCTTCAATGATAGATATGGATGTTGATGTAGTTCATATTTCTCGTAACCCACCCGACGTAGTTGATGAGTCTTGTGTTGGATCTGATGAGTTTGTTCCCCGTATGGCCTTAGTGGACTACGTTGGTCCTCCTATGACGAATCTAGATCTAGCTACTTTTGGAGCCTACCCTATAGGCTCAACCTCTCTTGTTACCAGAGATGACATCCCTCACATAAATGCTATTGAACCAGTCACTCCATTTCATCTCGCATCAACACCTGTTACTTCTTCCACCAGCGAACTAGCAACAAAAAAGATTGAATCAGAAATCAAGCATCACAGTCATCAAGTCAAAAGAAAAGAGCAATGGTCGGATGGTGAAAACCACATTGTGGCAGTATCCAAACCTAAGAAAAGTAAAGATAAAAATTTTCTCAAAAATAATGACTCCAAAATAAAAGATGAGAAGCTGATTCTCTACAAACAAATGGTGCATTACTTCAAGCATGATCTCATAACTGTTATACTTCAGCCCATTCCTAAAGCTGAGAAAAGAGTTGCTAATGCCTTGGTTACTTTGATATCCATCTTACAAATGAAAAATCATAAATCTCGCTTCAAGTTCCTGGTGGATGAATTACGCTATCCTGCTCACAAATCTTACAATCCTACCATCTTTTCATGTCTTCCACCTCATATTCCTCCTAAAAATCCACCACGCCATTCTTTTCACCATCCCTTACACTTTGCCTTTGTCTCTGGTGACTTGTATAGGAAGGGTCTAGACGGAACTCTCCTTAAGTGTCTAGAAATAGAGGAGTCAGAAAAAGTACTAGCTGAAATCCACGATGGCATATGTGGATCACATTCTAATGATCCTCCACTAACTCAGACATTGCTTAGGGCTAGTTATTATTGGTCGAACTAGTTGAGACCTCCTATCATCATAGCTGTAGCATTTGGGCCTAGGGCCTATCAGTTCTCTACATCAAAGGAAGCAGATCTTTAATGCCCGTTCCTATCTGCGGCATTCCTTGTATATACTTTATGATCCTGAAAAAATTATAAAAAAAATCATATATGATGCTGAAAAAAACCTAAAAAGCATATAAAGTACTGAAAAAATGAGCATCCTAGTGAAAACCTAGCAATAGGCGCTTTGATGTCTCACCAAAAAAATCAAAAAATTCAAAAAATTCAAAAAAAATTTGAAAAAGTGCCTTGGTGAAAACCTGGAAACAGGTGCCTTGGTAGCAAAAATACAAAAAAAATTATAAAAAGTCCTGAAAAAATTGCAATAAATCTATCAAGTGGTGAAAACCTAGAAACAAGCGCTGCTTGAGACCCTCTGCACCTATGTCTATCAGTCTTGTGTGGCGCTCCTTTGCTCCACTTCTCGCTTTGCCTCTCCTAGCCTGGAATTGACTCTTGTCTTAGTCTAGGGGGCATACGTTGTTTTAAGCTTATCTTGGGTCTCTTTGTGCGTCTGGGTTTCTTAAGCACCTCGCAAACAGTGTTTTTCAACACCACCTCAACTATGTTTTTCAACACTACCCTAGTGTCGAGTGTTTCTCAACACTTATCAGATGTCCTACCTGCAGTCTAGTATGATGTGATATTTCTCATTTGCAGCTGCAATACTCAAAGTTTGACTCTATGACCAACACACACGCACTTGACTTGCTGAGATTTGTTTGAATTTATTTCTTTGCATGCTGTCTATGATGATTTCTTTTCTGAGTGGTCTCTCCCTGAGAAGTTTTCGATGATGCATAGCTAGAAGACTGAGGGTATGAGAACATGTTTTATTGCTTTTTCTGCTTGTGGGTATATTTTGTTGATCCTAACTGTCATGAGCATTTATGCTGGTCTTACTTGACACTGTGGATTGACAGGGTATTATCCTTGACTATTTTTGTGCAAGTGCATACTTGTAGCCATCTTGACTTTCCTTGTGTCTCGATGCGAGTATAATCTTGCTATATTAAACTTAGGTAATCTCACTGTGCTAGTCATCTTGACCTACATGTCTTTGATGCCTAGGTGAGATTTCCACATTCCTATCTGATAAAGATCATATTCATATTCACATAGTTATGCTAGTGTGTATTGTATAATCTTGCGATGCTACCAATAACACTCGATGATGATAATTAGATGTCTATTGGCTTTGTAACCTTGCAAGTAAACCACTTTTCATGTAGCTTGCATTCTTAAGTTCATGTTAGTTTAGTTTTGCATCTTGCATATGGAGAGAGCTCTCCTTTTCATCTTACGTGGACTTGTTAATCAACTGTGCTCACCTTTCACTTCTTCCTGATCATGTCTTTCACTTCTTGTCTTTCACTTCTTGTCTTTCATATCACATCATTTTCTCTTCATTTTGGGATCCAAACCAAAATCCACATTCACCTTGACCCTTTCTCCTTTTTCTGCACAGTTGGCTAACCCTTTTGAGGCCTGATCCTTCAATCTTCACTGGGGCATTCCTCACCTCTTCATCTCCATCTCTTTCAAACTTCTAGTCTTTCATTCACTTTCAATCTCAAGTTCAAATTCTTCCCCCTCTCCATGGTGTTTTTGGGTTGAGGGACCAATAGGTTCGTGCCCCGTGTCCCATGTGTGGGGCATATCTTCACTGCTTGATGGTTATTTTGTTCTCTTTCTTCGATTATGATTTCTAGTGATTTGATCATGTCTCTCTTGCTTCTGCTTTCCCTCTACTTTGATTTCGCTTTCGATCCCAAGGGGGCAGACACATCATATCTTATTAGCTATCTCTTTCCTAAGTGTTCAGTACTGTCGCTACCAGGCTGACCATGCAGGATTTGCTATCTCTCTGTACTTCATTCTTTGGAGTCAGATCACTATCTTCTTGCCTTCTTGGCTACTTGCTTTCCTTCTTGGCTATTTTATTCTTTGACTGCATGTGATCCCAAATCGATCTCACATCTGTCAAAATCGCTATTGCTTGCTTTCTTGGTTGTCTGCTTGCCTTCTTGGCTGATCTATTCTTTGACTACATGTGTTCCCAGATCGATCACACATTAGTCAAAGAGGGGCAAAATGTATACACCTAAAAATGGTCACCTAGACTATTAGCCCCTTTTGCTAAATCATAAATTGCTTATTCTTGATCAAATCCTTGTGCTATCATTTATTCGATTATTTTCTATGGGCTAACCATTTTATCCTAAGTTTTTATTTATTTAAAATGAATATTTCCTCCCCTTTTAATAAATAAAAATCCCACCTTTTCTTCTTATCCTATGTTGCACAAATAAAGCATTTAATTCTTATTTATAAAGAAAAATAAAAATAAAATAAAATAAAAAGTACTTTTTGTCTCACATGGACATAAATTAAATGCTCAACATAAAGTAAATGCTCCTAATTTTCTTATTGGAGGATATTTGTGCACAAGGATCAAGCTTCTTTTTTTCTCCACCGTTGATTAAATCTTTTGCCTCTTAATCTCCATGGCCCATTCCTTTTTCATTCCCTATAAAAGGAGAGCTCTCTTCCTCATTTGCACACCCAAATTTTTATGTTATTGTTATGCTACAGGTTTTCTAGGTCATCTTGGAGCTTTTGGAGACATTCTTGCATCTAGGGTTTGAAGATTTGGAGCATTGTTGGCATTCATCTTGGATCTTCATCAACACTCTATCTTCTTGTCTTCATTCTTGCATCATCATGGCTTTCTTGCTTCATAGTTAGATTTCATTTCTTGCATCTTTCATTTTCATAGCTTAGCTTGAATTGTACTTTCATTTCCATAGCTTAGCTTGCATCTTCATTCTTAGCTAGCTTGCATTGCATTGCATTTCATTTGATTCTTGGGGATATTGGCATTCTTTCCCTTGTCTTCACTGAATCTCCCATTGCATGGTTTACTAGCAAGGTTATTGGCTAAATAGCTCTAGCTGAGAGCATTCTTAAAACCCTTGCACTACATGCCTAGGGAGCTATGGATCGATTTGTGAGGCCTCATTCTTGAGTTCCCTTGCATGTAATGATTCATAGAAGTGTGGTCACATTTTCACCATACACGTAGCACCTAACAGATTGATTCTACCTCGCACTAGCTCCGAGGTATGACCTCGCAAAGATCATTAATTTCATGCTGAAGAGACCTTGAGGGACACTTTGAAATGAAGTCATCAGTTGGATTGAATGATTGTGCATGGTGAATGAGGTTGCCACTAGCATTTACCCAGCCATTTAGAGTTGTTGGAATAGATGGTTTGATGCTATGACCGACAGTTGGAAAGATATGCAATGTTGGCCATTTAACTTAGGAACACTTTGAGTTCTGACATCGACCGAGAATGTGTTGCCAAATTTAAATGAAGTTGAATCTCTGAAAATCATGATAGGCTTTTCTAGGCCCCAACAACATGGTCCCATAGCACCTAATGGATTGATTCTACCTTGCACAAGCTCCGAGATATGACCCCACAAAGATTTCTAATTTCATGTTGAAGGGACCTTGAGGGACACTTCAGCATGGAGTAGTCGGTGGGGATCAAATGCCTATGTGTGCCAAATGAGGTGGCCACTAGCATTTACCCAGCCATTCAAAGCTATGTGAACAGACGGTTCGATGCTATGACCAACGGTTGGAAAGATACACAACGTTGGATGTTTGAACTAAGGAACACTATGAGTTATGGCATTGACCGAGAATGTGTTGCTGATTTTAAACAAATTTGAATCTCTCAAAACTTTGATAGGCTTTTGTAGGCCCCAAAAACATGGTCCCATAGCACCTGATGGATTGATTCTACCTCACATGAGCTCTGAGATATGACCCCACAAAGATCATTGATTTCATGCTGAAGGGACCTTGAGGGATACTTCGGCATGGGGTCGTCAGCGGGGATCAAATTATTATGCATGGTGAATGAGGTTTCCAATAGTGTTTACCTAGCCATTCAAAGCTATTGAAATAGACAGTTTGATTCTACGATCGATGGCTAGAAAGATACGCAATGTTGACTGTTTGAACTGAGGAACACTTTGAGTTCTGGCATCAATTGAGAATGTGTTGTTGATTTTAAACAAAGTTGAATCTCTCAAAAATGAGATAGGATTTTGTAGGCCCTGAAAACATGGTTCCGTAGCACTCGATGGATTGATTCTACCTTGCACAAGCTCTGAGATATGACCCCACAAAGATCATAGATGTCATGCTAAAGGGAACTTGAGGGACACTTTAGCATGAAGTCATCAGTGGGGATCGAATGACCATGCATGTTGAACGAGGTTGCTAGTAGTTTTTACCTGGCCATTCAGAGATATTGGAACAGACGGTTTGTTGTTATGACTGATGGTTGGAAAGATACGAAATGTTGGTAGTTTGAACTCAGGAACACTTTGAGTTCTAGCATCGACTGAGAATGTGTTGCCAATTTTAAATGAAGTTTAATCTCTCAAAACTGAGATAGAATTTTGTAGGCCGTGAAAACATAGTCTCGTAGCACCTAACGGATCGATCCTACCTCACACGAGCTCTGAGATATGACCCCACAAAGATCACCAATTTCATGCTCAAGGCACCTTGAGTGACACTTCAGCACAGAGTCATCGACAAGGATCGAATGAATCTACATGCCGAATGAGGTTGTGACTAGCGTTTATCTAGCCATTCGGAGCTGTTGGAGTAGATAGATTGATACTATGACCGATGTTTGGAAAGATACACAACGTTGGCCATTTGAACTAAGGGACACTATGAGTTCTAACATCAACCGAGAATGTGTTGCCAATTTTAAACAAACTTGAATCTCTAAAAATAGAGATAGGATTTTGTCGGCCCCAGAAACATGGTCCCATAGCAACTAATGAATCCATGCTACCTCACATGAGCTCTAAGATACAACCCCGCAAAGATCACTAATTTCATGCTTAAGGGACCTTGAGGGATAATTCAGCACAGAGTCGTCAGCGGGGATCGAATGACTGTGCATGTTGAATGAGGTTTCCATAGCATTTACCTGTCCATTTGGAGTTGGTGGAACTGACAGATCAATGCTACAATTGATGGTTGGAAAGATATGCAATGTTGGCTATTTGAACTGAGGAACACTATGAGTTCTGACATCGACCGAGAATGTGTAGCCAATTTTAAATGAAGATGAAGCTCTCAAAACTGAGATAGACTTTTGTAGGCCCTAGAAACATGGTCTTGTAACACCTGACGGATTGATTTTACATCGCATGAGCTCTGAGATATGACCCCGCAAAGATCGCCAATTTCATGCTCAAGGGACCTTGAGGGACACTTCAGCACAGAGTTGTCGGCATGGATCGAATGACTCTCCATGGAAAATGAGAATGCCACTAGTGTTTACCCAACCATTTCAAGCTGTTGGAATAGATGGTTTGATGCTATGACCGACAGTTGGAAAGATATGCAATGTTGACCATTTGAACTGAGGAACACTTCGAGTTCTAGCATTGACCGAGAATGTGTTGCTAATTTTTAACGAAGTTGAATCTCTCAAAAATGAGATAGGGTTTTGTAGGCCTCGGCAACATGGTCTCCTTGCACCTAATAGATTGATTCTACCTCACATGAGCTCCAAGATATGACCCTGCAAAGATTTCTCATTTCATGCTCAAGGGACCTTGAGGGACACTTTAGCACAGAGTCATTGGCGGGGATCAAATCACTCTGCATGCTGAATGAGGTTGCGAATAGTGTTTACTCAGCCATTCAGAGTTGTTGGAGTAGATAGACCGATGCTATGATTGACGGTTGGAAAGATACGCAACGTTGGCCATTTGAACTAAGGAACATTGAGTTCTGACATCGACCAAGAATGTGTTGCCGATTTTAAACAAACT
>BSBK01003194.1:300000-357500 GCA_027943335.1 Chamaecyparis obtusa
AAATGTTTACAAAAACTGCCATGTACTTGCATGAGGACATTATATATTATAGAGTATGGGGGAGGGGGAGGGAGAGGGAGACACACACACACAGAGAGAGAGAGAGAGAGAGAGAGAGAGAGAGAGAGAGAGAGAGCTTTTACTATTTATCATCACTATATGAATCTATGTCTTACATAGGATGCATGCCCTATAGGGCGTGCGCACTACATAAATTTATGATTTTCATAGCACGCTCGTGCTATGAAAATCATAAATTTACATAGTGCGTACGCCCATTAGGGCATGCACGCTTTGTAAAGGATTTGAATTTACCAATCCTAAGGCTTGGATTTGCCTTGGAGATCCAACCCAAAGGCTTAGACGATTGAAATAGGCTTTAGATGTGTTTTCCAGTAGACATACAAAAAAATGACATATTTTTTTGTGTGCTCCTCGTTAGGTTTACTCGTGGCTCAAGAACGTAAAAATCAGATGACATGATATTGTAGATCTCTCTATTAGCTATCTAAACATATAATTTATTTTGAATTCTAATTATGTTAAGTTTTTCAACTCTAATTTCTTTTGTGTGTATGTATATTTTTTGTAAAAAACCAACATGCAGTATTTTGGGCATAGATTTTGGCTCATTCATTGAATTTTGCAATAAGTTACATTTTTAGAAACAAGACTTCATTCTACAAACTTTAAAAAAAATAAAATTGATTTTTGATTAGTTTTAAATGATTTCTAGAGGGAGCACATAGAAATTTCATGTTTTTAGGATGTGTGCACTTTGTAAATTCATCAAATATTATACATTCATCAAAAAATTACCAAAAAAATCAGGGATAAACTACGTGGTGCTAGCTAACTTTTCACTAGAGCGATTAAAAAAAGTGAACATTTTAGGGGGAGCACACCAGACGCTATGTTAGGTTTTTGGACAAAAAATAGGACCAATTTTTGTGCTGACCCTTTTTGTGCATCTTAATCTACACCATTTTCAAAATAAGTTAGTAGTTTAGGATCTAGATTCAAAGTATTACAACTCTTGTTTTTGTTGCATCTTAAAATTTTGAGTCTAACTATCTTCAATTTCTTTTTGAAGTTCAGAGTTTTCTAATTTTAGGAAAAAAGTGGCATCTTATACCCCCTTTGTGGTCTCCCATCTTTGTGCGCTTACCCACATATGAATCCTTGTTAGGAGATTTTGAATCCCTATTAAAAGATTTTAACTCTGTTAGGAGTTATGGAAGACAATAGGACCCACTGCCCAAACAGATTCAAGGTAAGATCACTGAATTCACTATCCAACTGATCTTTGTATTACTCAACAGAATAATACCAAAAGATTACTGACCTCAACAATCCAATACTCCTTCTCTGACTGTGCCAAACCGCACCAACTCCTTCTTCAGATCTCAATACCAGATCTCAGTACTTCGCATATCCTCTTTCAACAATTTCTCTTTCACAATACACTTACATTCATTAAATTCCACACTAAAACAAGGAATACATTCCTTCCTTTATACCACACTCAAGTAATTACAAATGGGTCGACATACAAATTACAAAATACAATTTTCCACACGTTACATTAAAATTACATAAAACTATCAGCTTCCAATAAATATAATTCTTCACGCATGCGACCTCAAATCTTGCGTTGTCAACCACATCACTATCAACATGTCTCCAACTTCTCTCTAACTATGTATAACCAGATTCCATCCCGATTAGGAGATATCATCTGATTTCCACAAACCACTACTCAGGAACACTACCTGAATACTACTTCCACTGATTTCCTCATAACTTCCATGAATAAATTAATTACTATATGTGATCTTAACCATGATCTTATAACACATCATAGAGTAATTCCCCAACTCCACATAGCTTCATCTTCAATATCCCAAGTGCGCTAACTCAAACACTATCTGCTTCTCTGCTAATCTTTAGTAGATTAGGGTGTTGACATCAATGACAATCATAGTCATGAATGAAACAACAACTACTATAGAATGGCGACTAATACTCCCCCATAGGATATATTCAACATTCATTCCTAACACATACTACCCAACAGCCTTTGTCACCCTTGGTATCCCTCAACTAGGGCTTCCCCATGCCCTCTGAGTCTAAAGGATACTCCACCCCTGCTACTAGCCCTATGTCCTCTAAGACTCAACCCACACCTATTTCGTGGGATGGTCCAAAGCATGTCCTTAACCTTGACTAGTCCTCTCAATCCCCCTACCAAGAATCACAAGAATATCATCATTATCCTAGATTCCCCTTTGAATAGTGACCCCCAACCCAGATCTACCTACCACTCTTCTCGTATTGCCAAAGAGAAAGGAAAAAGAGCTATCAAAGAGCTAATGAATTAGGAGGATTCCTCTATGGGTTCCCCCATTAGGGAGGATTCAGACAATGGTTCTGACCAAGTGGAGGATAAAAATGACACTCAAACCACCAGAGCTATGGAGGCTAAGATGGATAAGGATCCGAGTGCTAGTAAAGACACTACAGGAAGTGGTCTGGTGGGGAGAATCAAATACCAAATTGCTTCCCTGGATAACATGGTGGCCAAACTCACCTGGGACCTCAACAACACCAACAAAAGACTGGCTGATGTCAGCTAATTTTCTCTCAAGGTGATGCATTATTCAGCTACCACTCTCTATCTTCTCAATGAGAAGGCCTCGGAGGGGAAGGATTCTGTGGAAGGAAATTGTGAAATCTTCAAGTTCCTGAATGAAGAGTGGGATGACCTATTGCTTTCAAAATGCTTATGGGATGGCAAATGACTACGACTGGACTAAAGTGGGACTGTAGACGGTGTTGTGGCTGACTCCAAGCCTAATATTTGGTTGGGTTTTGTTAATTTTAGTATTAATTTTAAAAATTTAAGTATTGTTATTATCCCTGTGTGGCATAAGTTACTTTTCATGCTAGATTTTCTCAAAACTATCTCATGGAATTTTGAAACCGAGCGGTTGTGTTGGGTTGGTTTTTGCATTTTTGTTTTTGATAGAGGTAGATGCTATGTGTTCTTTATTACTACTGGTGCTCTCTAAGGATGGATTAATTTTCTATTAATTCTCTTAGTTAGCCATCTTTTTTGCCTCAGGTTAGCACCCTCTTACTATTGCTTTATTAAAAAATAAATAACAAAATAAGAAAAAAATGGAAAGTGACATGTTAAAACTCCTCTCTTGGTTGCCACAAGTACAAATGTGAGGTTTTTTTCTAAGTTATTTTTAATCTACTTCCAAATATTTACCTTCAAATGTTCCTTCAACCTACAAGCTCAAAACTCATAAAAATCTTCAAAGAAAACATATTAGAAGGTTAGTTTGTATAATGACCCATGAAGTAGGTTCCACTGGGTGTGCCAAAATATACTGCATCAAATTATAATTAAAAGGAACAAGCATAATCACATGAAGCCTATTCCTACATATTCATGTACACCTCAAATATATGGTTAACATGCATACGAATGTGATGAAATAAAAATGAGAACAAAATTTAAAATATTTCATCACAAAACATGCAATGCAAACCTCAAAATGACTTAAGTGTTGATTCATTATGTTGTAGAAGTAATGTGGTTTCTCACAAAACCAGTAGGAAAAAAATGGATGAGAAGATGATATGTGGAATGTGGAAAAGGCTCTCAATTTATAGAATTTGAGAGGAATGAACAATTGAGATTCAAAATGAGTTGAAGGGCTAGGATTGCATAAGATCAATGATGTGGAAATGAGGTGGATGTCAAATAGGCAAAATCACTGACCATTGAAAAGGGATGATTTTATCACACATGTGTGAGAAAACTTGAGGAGTGGGATAATAAATGTCAAATCATGGACAAGTGTAAGAGGTGTTAGGCTCAAGAAATCTTACACGTGTGAGAAAGGCTCAAGGAGAAAATGGAAAAAAATGTGTAAGAGAGTGTAACAGTGTGTAAGATTGACAAATGACTTGAGGTTGGTGTGGGGAATGTGATGAGACGGGAGTTGACTTGGGTTTTCTAATCCATTTGATTAGGATTGTGCAAATTATTAGGGAGTTATTAGGTGGGAGATTATGATTAATTAGTGGGAAATGAACTTGGTTTGAGTTAGAAGGATGGGTTAGGTTAGGGAAGTGAGGTTAGTGTTGGAAACAATTGTCTGAAGGAAATTGATACTCAAATTATGTATTGTCTTTGATGTCACACTATGTCATAGTCCACAACATTCAGTACCTACCAAGCTTAGTCAGTCTGCCGGGCAGTAAAATTAGTGCTTACCGAGTCCACTCGGTTATCAAAGAAAAATCAGCATTTACCGAGTTCAGTTGGTTATCGAAGAAAAGATAGCATCTACCGAGTTCAGTCGGTTATCGAAGAAAGTTAGCATCTACCAAGTTCAGTCAGTTTTCAAAGGTAAAGGATTATCAGTGTTTACCGAGTTCCCTCGGTCTCTGAAAGATTGTAGAAAGTTATGGTCACCGAGCACTGTCGGCCCTTGAAGGATTTTTGCAAATAAAGTTTTCTTAATTCAGCCGACTATTATACTAAGTAATGTCGATTTGACAAATCTAAAATCATATAAATAAAAGGTCAAATGTGAAAATAAAATATATACACAGCAGAAGATATATAGAAGGACGCAGGAAAGGTGTGTGCAAATTTGTGAAGGATGATCAGATATCCTTGAGGAGTAGCAGAGATATATTTGATCAGGAAGGATCACACTTATGCAGAACAGAGATCTGTAATCAACAAGGCAGTTGCATTATTATACAGGTCATTTTCATTGTTACCTTTTTATCATTGTAATAGTGAATTCTAAATCTCTTAACCGAGTTGGTCTAATAGCCATATTGTAAATCCTCTAACAAGGTGACAATTCCATTGAATTGTTTTCAAGACCTCTTACTAGGCCACTCCTAGCAGGGTGTTTAAATCCTCTAACAAGGTCACACCTAACAGTGTGTTTTGTAAACCTTTTATCGGGTTGGCTTCTAACCGGGCATCACTTCAGAAAAGTGAAAATTAGTATCTAGATACATTGGTGGTTTTTCCCATATTGGGTTTCCACGTCTTGTGTCTCTAGTGTTCTTAATGGTTATCTTAATCATATACAAGTGCTGATAAATATCTAAAGATAATTTACTAATACTTTCTGCATCTACAAAGTTACTGCAATCTATTTACCAAGTGTTAAACAGATAATATTCATTAAGATATCCTAAGGGATCTAGAAAGAAATAATTGTGAAGTGTTTTATGGTTGACTGATTCACCCCCCCCTCTCAGTCACTTCATCCATATTCCATCAATTGGTATCAGAGCTTGTGGTGCTTGTAGGAAGGGTTTCAAGGACCTAAGCTAAAGATCAGGATGTCTTACAAGAGGGAAATTCCAAAGCTCAACAGAGATAACTTTTCAGCTTGGCAAGGTCTCATGCGACTTCATCTGGCTTCCATTGGTGATTCAGGATGCAAATACATTGATGAAAAATACACAGTTCCTACTAGCGCATTAACTGTTGAAGACATTGCAGAGAAAAAGACTCATAACACCATGATGATAGACATTGCA
This sequence comes from Chamaecyparis obtusa, assembly GCA_027943335.1. Classification (NCBI taxonomy): domain Eukaryota; kingdom Viridiplantae; phylum Streptophyta; class Pinopsida; order Cupressales; family Cupressaceae; genus Chamaecyparis; species Chamaecyparis obtusa. Next base: position 305,587 of record BSBK01003194.1, read on the forward strand.
TCAGCTCTCAGCTATGAAGAATTTGATGATATTAAAGAATGCACTACTGCATATGAAATGTGGATCGCACTGAAGAAAATATATGGTGGTGATGCAAATGTGAAAAGAGCCAAAGCAGAAAGCCTAAGAGGACAGTTTGACAAGATGAATATGAAAGAAGATGAAAACATTGCAAAATATGTTGAAAGGATCAAAGCAAGTGTAAGTGCAATTAGAGCTTCTGGAGGAACAATCTCTGATGAAACTGTTATAAGCAAGGTACTTAGAACATTACTCCCTATCTATGCAATAAGAGTATCAGCTATTCAAGAAAGAAGATGTGAAACAAACCACAATATAACTTTGGATGCTTTAGTTGGAAGATTGACAGCCTTTGAATCAGACAACTATGACAACTATGTTCCAAGTTCCAAAAATATTGAGTCAGCATTTGAAGCCAAGGTTTCACTAAGGAAGAACAAGAAAATAAAAGAAGTTCAGTCAGAAAGTGAAGAAGTATCAGAAGAAAGTTCTGATAGTGATCTTGAAATTGTAGAAGCATTACTTGCAAAGAGGTACTCTAAAGGGAAAGGTAAATATAAAGGTAAAACTCCTTTAATCTATTTTTCATGTGAAGAAATTGGACATATTGCAGCTAGGTGCCCAAACAAGCAAGTCAAGGAAGAGAAGAGAAGTCACAAGTTCTATGGCAAAAAGAACTTCAAATCATTCAAGGATAAAGGTAAGAAAACATGTTTTATAGCTAAAGATTCTGATGATAGTGAAGAAGAAATTGTCTTTATTGCTATAAAAGATGAATCTGATGATGATGAAGATAAGATGGTACTTATTTCTCATATAAGCAAAGATGATATATGGATAATAGATAGTGGATGTTCACATCACATGACTGGTGACAGGACAAAATTTGAATACCTAGAAGACTGTGATAGTGGCAATGTAAGATTTGGAAACAATGAACCTTGTTGTATAAAAGGAAAAGGAAGAATCTCATTAACCAAAGAACTCATATGTGATAATGCTTATTGGGTTGAAGGACTAAAACATAATCTTCTAAGTGTAGCACAGCTAATCAATACTGGTTTCAAGGTTGAATTCATGAATGGTCAAGCAAGACTGCTGGATGAAAAAGGAAAACTCATTGGATCAGGGAAACAAACAAAAGGTAACTTATTTTATCTTGATCTCAGTGAATATTCATGTTTTATTGCTCAAATTGAAGAAATTTGGCTATGGCACAAAAGGTTATGTCATGTGAATTTTGATAACATGATAAAAATAAGCAAATTCAAGAAGGTTAGAGGCATTCCTACTTTGAAGAAACCTGATACTGGTCTATGTAAGAATTGTCAGATTGGCAAAATGAGTAAAACTAGTTTTAAGAGTAAGAACTATCAGTCTACAAAAATTTTGGAAATTGTGCATACTGATTTATGTGGACCTATTGGAATACAAAGCTATACTGGAGATAAATTCTTTATTCTTTTTGTTGATGATTATTCTAGAATGATGACAGTTATGTATTTAAGAGAAAAGTCAGAAGCATTTGAAAAGTTCAAATGGTATTTGGCAAGAGTGGAAAAGGAAACAAGGAAAAGATTGAAATCCTTAAGATCAGACAGAGGTGGTGAATTCATCTCCCATGATTTTAACAACTTTTGCATTGAAAGAGGAATCAAAAGGTAGGTATCAGCTCCTAGAACTCTTGAGCAGAATGGAATAACAGAAAGAAGAAACATATCTATTATGGATTGTGCAAGGACTCTAATGATATAAAAGAACATCGCTATAAAGTACTGGAAAGAAGCTATCAGCACTGCAGTTCATACCTTGAACCGAGTACAATTGAAGAAAGACACATTCAAAACTCCTTATGAATTATGGTATGGCTATAAACCCAATGTAAGTTACATGAAAGTATTTGGTAGCAAATGTTATATTTTAAAAGAATCCAGAAGAAATAAATTTGATGTGAAAAGTGATGAAGGAATATTCCTAGGATATTCTAGCAAAAGCAAGGCATACAAATGTCTGAACTTATCTACTCACAAAGTCATAGAAAGCACACATGTAAAATTTGATGAGTTTGCAGAAAAGACTGAAGAAGAAAGCAAAAGGGAACCTGAAAACTATAGAAGATTCATTTACATTGAACCTGAAACATTGACAGACACAACTATCAATGAGGAAACTATATCTACCGAGCCGAGCATAGTTATCGAGTCACAGGAAGAAGTTCAAACCGAGTCTCAGCCTGAAGTTACCGAGCAAATATCTACTGAGCCTGAGCAACCTGAAGAAGAGATCCTAGAAGACAACAACATGAATCATTCAAAAAGCAAGGAACCTATACTAGCCAAATATGTCAGAAGGAATCATACACCAGATCAAATCATTGGAAACAAATCAGATGGTACTATGACAAGAAGCAAGCTAAAAGGTACATGTCTGCTTATTGATTTTGAACCTAGAAATATCAAAGATGCATTGAAAAATGAAAGTTGGATTGAAGCAATGAATGAAGAATTAGAACACATACAAAAGAACAAAACATGGACTCTTGTACCTATACCTAAAGATAAGAATGTAATTGGAACAAAATGGGTATTCAGGAATAAGCTGAATGAAGATGGTCAAGTATCTAGAAACAAAGCTAGATTGGTATGTAAAGGTTATTCTCAAGAAGAAGGTATAGAGTATGGTGAAACTTTTGCTCCTATTGCAAGATTAGAAGGTGTAAGAACTCTACTTGCTTATGCAGCACATAAAGGATTTAAGGTATATCAGATGGCTATAAAACCTGCATTTCTCAATGGAATTCTTGATGGAGAAGTCTACATTGAACAACCTGAAGGTTTTGTTGATCCAGACAAAAAGGACATGGTCTGCAGGTTACACAAAGCATTGTATGGTTTGAAACAAGCTCCTAGAGCATGGTATGAAGGACTCCATAACTATTTGATTCAGATTAATTTCAAAAGAGAAAATGATAACATCAATCTATATATTAAAGAAGGACCGGATGAAAAAATTGTATTGGCAGAAATATTTGTAGATGATACTATATTTACAAGGAATGAAGATCAGTGCAAAGAATTTTCAGAGCAAATGAACAAAGAGTTTGAAATGTCTATGTTTGGTTTAATAAAATTCTTTGTTGGTCTTCAAATTCAGCAAAGCAAGAATAGTATATACATTACTCAATCTAAATACATTAAGGAAATACTTAAGAAGTTTGGTATGGAAGATTCAAAACCAGTTGGTACACCCATGTGTACTGGACTGAAACTTACAAAAGATGATGATTCAAAAGAAGTAGATCAGACCTTATACCGATCTATGATTGGAAAATTGCAGTATGTAGTACATACAAGACCTGATATTCCCTTGGCAGTCGGTATAGTAGCTAGATTCTCAGCAAAACCTAAGGAAAATCACATGATGGCAATCAAAAGAATCTTAAGGTACTTAAGAGGAACTGAAGAATATGGTTTGTGGTATAAATTTGGAGGCAATCTAGATTTAAAAGTGTTCACTGATGCTGATTAGGCAGGGAACATTGATGACAGAAAAAGTACAAGTGTGGAGCATTTTTTCTTGGAAAAAGACAGGTATCTTGGACCAGTAAAAAGAAAAATTGCACATCCCAATCCACAGCTAAAGCAGAATATGTTGCTGCTGTAGTAAATTGTTCAAATATTGTTTGGTTTAAATAGTTATTACAAGGTATGAAGGCTGAAATCAAAGAACCAGTTGTTATATTTTGTGACAATACCAGTGCAATAAACATTTTGAAGAATCCAGTGATGCATTCCAAAACCAAGCACATTGCTATTAAATATCACTTTGTCAGAGAATTGGTGCAGGACAAGGAAATCAGATTAGAATATATTCATACAAAAGAGCAGATTGTAGATATTTTCACCAAACCATTACCTAAGGATGCATTTGTGTATCTAAGAGGTAAGTTAGGGGTCATTCCCCTATTCGAGGCTCACTAAATACAGTTTTAGTGATTCATCAACCAAAACATGATTGAAAATCAACCAGTTGATGTAGCATATTCAAGGAATCATTGCATATGAATTAGTACTTGAGGTACATTAGTTTACACCGGTAATATGTGAATTGTCTTTGGCATGTGTTGTCAAAGAGGGAGTGTTTGCTATGTCTTTGCTATTACTTCAAGAAATTTTCAATAGTCAGAAGGAAGAGTTTTCAAGAAAATAGGAAGTTTGCTGATAGAGGGAGATTTGAATCTGAACCGAGCTAATTCTTTCAAATTTCTTATGCTATGACATATTATGTTGCCATCAATGCCAAAGAGGGAGATTGTTGGAAACAATTGTCTGAAGGAAATTGCTACTCAAATTATGTATTGTCTTTGATGTCACACTATGTCATAGTCTGCAACATTCAGTACCTACCGAGCTTAGTTGGTCTGCCAGGCAGTAAAATTAGTGCTTACCGAGTCCACTCGGTTATCAAAGAAAAATCAGCATTTACCGAGTTCAGTCGGTTATCGAAGAAAAGATAGCATCTACCGAGTTCAGTCGGTTATCAAAGAAAGTTAGCATCTACCAAGTTCAGTCGATTTTCAAAGGTAAAGGATTATCAGTGTTTACCGAGTTCCCTCGGTCTCTGAAAGATTGTAGAAAGTTATGGTCACCGAGCACTGTCGGCCCTTGAAGGATTTTTGCAAATAAAGTTTGCTTAATTCAGCTGACTGTTATACTAAGTAATGTCGATTTGACAAATCTAAAATCATATAAATAAAAGGTCAAATGTGAAAATAAAATATATACACAGCAGAAGATATATAGAAGGAAGCAGGAAAGGTGTGTGCGAATTTGTGAAGGATGATCAAATATCCTTGAGGAGCAGCAGAGATATATTCGATCAGGAAGGATCACATTTATGCAGAACAGAGATCTGTAATCAGCAAGGCAGTTGCATTATTATACAGGTCATTTTCATTGTTACCTTTTTATCATTGTAATAGTGAATTCTAAATCTCTTAACCGAGTTGGTCTAATAGCCTTATTGTAAATCCTCTAACAAGGTGACAATTCCATTGAATTTTTTTCAAGACCTCTTACCAGGCCACTCCTAGCAAGGTGTTTAAATCCTCTAACAAGGTCACACCTAATAGTGTGTTTTGTAAACCTTTTACCGGGTTGGCTTCTAACCGGGCATCACTTCAGAAAAGTGAAAATCAGTATCTAGATACATTGGTGGTTTTTCCCATATTGGGTTTCCACATTAAATCTTGTGTCTCTTGTGTTCTTAATGGTTATCTTAATCATATACAAGTGCTGATAAATATCTAAAGATAATTTACTAATACTTTCTGCATCTACAAAGTTACTACAATCTATTTACCGAGTGTTAAATAGATAATATTCATTAAGATATCCTAAGGGATCTGGAAAGAAATAATTGTGAAGTGTTTTATGGTTGACTGATTCACCCCCCCCCCCCCCCCCCCCTCTCAGTCACTTCATCCATATTCCATCAGTTAGGTGATGGTTAAAGCTAGGAGCCATGTTCTCAAATAGAATTAAATGCACTATTTAATTCCAATTGGGAGAAAATGGATTAATTAAATAAACAAAGTCATGTACTTAATTACATGAAGGGTTAAGATGCAAGTAGGATTTTTAGGATTATTCAAGTAGATGAGAGGAAATAGGCTAGGTTAGTTTAATTAATTTAGAATTAATTAAACTATAGGGAAATGATATAGGATAAAATAAATGTAAATATATTTAATCAAGGGTAAGGGATACATGTTGTTTTAATTAAATAAAATTAAATCTATTTAATTAAAGGGTAAGGTAAAGATAAAGGATTATTAAATAAATAATAAAAAAATATTTAACTGGCTAGGATAAGGGAAAATATGTTCATGTTTGGATAATTTTGGTTCCTACAAATTGTTGAAATTATCTATTTATTTTATTGTAACTGTAATACCCCTCTAACCCTAATATAAGTTTTGTGTTTTTGAAAGAAGTAAGATCCTTCGATGTTTTCTTACAGCTTAAGTTGTACATAATACTTGTTTGATCTATTCCTATAGTTGTTTATAATAATTTCATAAGCTAGTACTCAATGATTCTAATATCAGACATACTATCTAAAGGTATCATTCTTGTATGTATTTATCTCCATGTATGTATTGAGTACCTACAAGACCTTTATGAACATAGTTAGGATGTTATATGATATGTACTTGATAGATATATATAAGTGGTTATTTATATTTTCTTCTATTAAGGTTACCTTGGATGAATCTTGTATCTCACTTGATGATTTGATCATGTTAATTTATTATTAGTATTGATAAGAGACTAACACAATGCTTGAGATTCTAACCTTCGTTATGATGATGCTACATGCTTTGAGTGTATATATATACATGATGTGTTTTCATGATTCAGGATGAAGTCGTAGTTACTCACATAGCTGAGGTCCACACGATGTATCGATCCTGGTCATCTGTCTGTAATGTTTTCTTTTATACGTATATCCGTGCATATGTATTTCTTCTTTGTGATGCAGGCTTGCAGGTACCGGGCATAGACTTCACCTGGCTTCACAGGTCTGAGCATGCCCTCAAATCCTCGATGGTTGTTGTTATGGAGATAGTACTAAGGCCCCTACATGAGTCTTCCTTTGTCATTATTCCAATTTGGGAATATTAGGGTTCCTTCTTTGTCAGTCAACCTTTGGGTCAAAAACCCAGATCCAACGCACTCGGTTGGGCATGGTTGTAGTTAGTGCCTTGTGGCCACTTGAATTCATTTGGTTGTATGATTTGTTTACTCATTTTATTTATTTCTCCTTCTTGGTATGATTCTTAGTTAATCTTTCTATGTTGTGTTTCAGGAGTTTGGCTTGACTTTCCTTGTTGACTTTGGTTGACCTTGTTTGATCTTATGGTTTTCTCGATATGTTTCATAGATGATTTGTATGGCCTCTTTGGATGATTAGATTTATTTTGAGGCATGTGATTTTATTCTACCTCAGTGTTATATCTTATAACAATTATAAATAAGTAATAATATTGTGATCTATTACTTCATAATCTTATAGATTATAGTGTTTGGTATTTGGCATGTATCTATATAAATATAAATATATATATATATATGGAAATATATATATGGGTGCACACATATATGTATTTATATATATATAATTTATATGTGATTATATGTTAATTATTGTAGATATTGTTGATGGTGTATATTTTGGGATTAATGTAAAGTATAATATTATTAATAATTAAATATTAAATAATGCGAGGTATATTATTCTCAATTATTAATTATTAATAATGAGGATAGGTTATATATATAGATATTGATGTAATTAATGATGGCATATGCATATATGTTAGGATAATATTACATATGTGTATGAATGAATACAAATAATCTTTTATTGTATATTTGAGTAATATAGTTGTATGATATTAAGTTATTTTATAATACCCTTTAGTTAAGAGTTAGTTGGGAGTTGGTTGCTTTCCTCACAACCTTTGGAAATCTATTTATATGCACTACTTTCTCATTTGAAGAGGGGAAGATTTTGGGGCTGAAGCATGGAGGAGAGGATGGCCTTACTTTTCATGGAGATTTTGGAGAGAAAACTTGGAGATGTGAGGGAGATTTTGTAAGCATATGTCTTTAAGAATTTTTGGTTATCTTTGCTTTTGGGAGAGAGATATTTTTGTGAGAATTTCAATAGTTGAGAGAGGGATTCTTTGCTGTGGAATTATTTCTTTCTTTCATGGAGATTTTTGAAAGTGGATAGGGTTTGAAGGATGCATCTCAAGTTTGGATTTGTCTTCTCTTTTGTTTCCTTCCTTCTTCGATTCAACCTTCGTAGGACATGAGGTATGGATTGAATATGTTAGTTACTTTATGTCTCTGATAGATTATGGATCTATTTATATATTATAATTATTTATTATATCTGTACTTTTAATTTCTATGGTTATTTTAAAGTTTTGAGTTTTTGTTTGTAAGAATTGGCATGTGTTTTCCTAGGGTTTTTAGCAACCCGTTTTTGGAGATCTATTATTATAATAATTTAAATTGCATCTAGGATTTTACTAAATTGATTTTCTGGAAGTAAAATTCACAGATCTCAAATGGGTATCTCTCTGATTTTATTTTTAGGGTCGAATTAATGCCTTATTTTTGACATTTTGGCAGACTATGCCTGTCCATTCTCGATTCTGAATTTTCTGTCAAATGTATTCATATGCTACAGGCTGATATGATTATATAAAAGTCTAAATTTGATATAAAATATTCTCTTAAGTCTTATCTTTCATTTTCAATTGGTTTGGAAAATTTTTATTATGTTTTGTGAAAATTACAACCGTTTTAGTGAAGGCAGGTCTGAACCCTAACCAGAATTTTCTGTTTTAAACCAGAAGTCATAACTTTCTTTCCCACCGTTGGATCTTTCTAAAAATCAAATTGAGAGTCCATAATTATGTTAGATAAATCTCCACCAAAGCGATTTCCTTTATTATTTTTTTTGTGGAAGATATGGATGACTTTTCTATGATGACATTTCTTTGCATTTAATCCTTGCTTGAAATAATTCAGTTTAAGAACATCATTAAGTTTTAAGGTTTCGTATGGTCACCAGAGGCTATTAGAATGTTTTTTTGGTTAATTAGATCTATGTATACTCTGAATATGTTTATAATATCACTTGGATGTATTCTTATATGTTTGGAACATTCTGTATGCCATATTGTGTTTAGGGTTGTCAAGTGGACTAGGGACAACATATGTTTTCCTAAACTCAACCAAATGTTGTTATGAAATTAGTATGAATTCTTGATGATGGATCTATTATGTTCTTATGATTTTTATATGTATGTTAGGGAACCTAAGTACACTAGGTGAGTGGCTCATAGTGAGGGGCCGGGGCCCTAAGTGGCTAGTACCAGGATAACCTACTATGAGTTATTTAATCAAGTGATAACCTAAATAAATGAATTAGGAATGGGATTGGAATGGGAAATTACACACTAATCAAGATTAATTGTGCCTCGCCCATGCCTTTAGTGCTAGTAAAGACTAAGGATGGGAGTGGGAGAAGGTACCTATGCATAGGTACGACTGGATGACCTTGTCTGTACGAGAGGCATTCGGTTCCGCATGTGCCTACTTGGGGGCCGGGGCCAAGAGTGGCTAGTACCAGGACAACCCAAGGGGTGAGGGCTATGCGATGACACTCACCTAGCTTGTAGCTTAGAGTCTCTATCAAATTTTGATCATGCCTCTGGTAGTCCTTGTGGTCTTCTTGTCTTTTCTTTTGTGTTGTGACTTTGGGGAAATTTTATCACCACCTTAGGAATTTCCTAGTTGTTACCTCTTGTATGGGCCTTTGGTTCTATCTCCTAGCTCGGGGGAGTGGGCCTATTGGTTCCACGTGGTTGGGTGGTTAATATTTATATCGAGGTATTGTTCGTGATTCTCTGGATGATCCTAGCACATATTCCTTTCCAGATCTGCAGTTGAAGATTTCTTATTGGATATTTTAATATGTTGAGATGTACTTATGTATTTGAATTCATGTAATTTTTAATCTCCTAAAAGGAGTCTTGTAGTATTGATGTAATCTCAATTCAAAGCAATGCATAAGGGAATGGGTAGTTCTAGGTAAAAGAAAGGGAAAATAATGTGAAATATTGGACATGTTACTAGCATTAAAAGAAAGTGTTTATGTTATTTCTCCTATCCTCTTATGTTGTCCATATGTAAAGGAAATAATCTTAAATATAGTTATATATAATGATGTATCACAAAAATAATGTATTCTCTCTTGATGAAAGGATCCAAGGAAATTATTGAGAAATGATAGGTTAGTGATTGAAATTATTAACAATGAATGGTTATGAAACAATGCAATAAAATAGTAACTTGATTATAATGTTAATACTTGGTTCATGTTAATGAAATACTTAGGATAATGCCTACCTTAATGAATATTAATCTCTTACCTAAATTATTAGAGAAAAGTGATATAAAGGATAGTAGATGTAGATGAAATCAATATGAATTTATGGAATGAGTTGATAAAAGGAATAACGATGTTGGATGATTAACCTATGTTTAATAAAAGAAATAAGTTAGGGAACCCGGGAGGACTTAAATTGTATAAATCTTACATTCAAGTAGTAGAAAATTATTTCTTCTTTTAGAAATATGAAGTGTAATGATGAATATTATTCTAGTTAAAATAAATAAATAAATTAAAAAAAAAATTTACTACTTTCATTTTATAGAGGTTTTATGTCTTGTCCTCTTGGGTTGCCTGGCGGGGTGTTACATCTGGTATCAGAGCCCTAGGTTTCTACACTGGGAACTCTGGACTCATAGCTCACCTATGCATATCTTTGAGTATCTTCACTTTGTCTCTTTTTGGATTATGTTGTTATGCTAAAACTTGAATCTTAGGAAATGAAGGCTACATTTCGTGTTCTCATGTTGTATTGTCTTACAAGGGCACACCTATTCCTCTATGATTGAGTTATATTCTAACAATTACTTATGTTTTTGCATAATGAGATCAATGATGTGTTAAGTGTATGTTTCCTATAATATTAATGGAATGGCGAAGAATTCTTGAGACTTGTGTTTGTTTTCTTGAAAGGTAATGGTATCCCTAGAAGGGTCAAAAGTTAAAGGATACTAAATGTTTTGAATCTTAATTATGGTCGTAGATAATATTACCCCCTGATCCTACCTATAATATAATGTTGTGCACTTTATCTTCTTACAAATACCTAGTTGAATTTTATCCTACTCAAGGTATCTTAGAAATAGATTTTTTTTGGATCCTTAAAAGAAAGAAATGATTGTGGTAGTACTTGATAGGAATGATAGGGCAATAATTAGATTACATGGCTAATAATATGTACCTAGGAAAGAAGTGAAAAATAATAATAAATAAATAAATTAGGAACAAATAATTTACTGTCATATGCATTTCTCTCTCTCTTTCTCTCTCCCCTCTTAAGAAATAAGTTTTGCATGACTAAAATTGTTTAGACAAGGCAATAATATATTAGGAAAATTTGTAAATACTCAATTAGGAAACCCTTGGGTGAAGGACCTATGTCCCCAAGATTTTATCATAGGCTATAATTCACATTTTCATTTAGGAAGAGGAATTTTTGTCCCTATCTTGGTAAGAAGTTATATCCTTTCTGCATATCTTATTAAATTGCACAAAAAAGATTTAAGATAACATAATCAAGAAATTCTAGGGAAGAGTATGTGCGATGATGGATTATCTGTACTAATGATAGAAGTGTTTTTATTAAATATATGTCTTGCAAAATGCCTAGTGAATAGTTAGGATCCTAAATGGGTATTTTGGAAACAAATTCATGTTTTGTATACATTGTGATCAACACCATAGCAGTAAGAAATTAACAACATTAAGTGATTGAAAAACTATGAATAAGGAGTTGTTGTGGTAAATAAATGTTATAGAAATGTACCTTACTCAATTTTTACTTAGAACTGATGTTATCTCAAAATTTTAAAGTGTATGAAGGTAATGTTTCAAATAGGTAAAGGGTATAAATTAAAGTAATGTACAGTAGTTAATGTTATTAAATTAGATGTTGTGGTTATAGTAGTAGGACTCGTATACTTCTTTCTCTCTTGATGGATCTATGATCATTATGAAATAAAAGATTTGAAATAACTCTTAAGTAAATGCTATATGGAAACCTCCTGACATGCAAATTAGGGAAAAGTGCATAGATAAATAGTAAGCTTTAAGAAGGGATCCCAACTTAATGAATAATAGTGCAATAAATTGTAAATTGTTTAGATCTCCTCTAGGGTCTGAATGTGTTTTGGAAATCAAGCACTACAACTATTGTGAAAGATGACTTAGAATATGTATATTGTAAAATTTGTGTGTCCTATGTCATGGGAATTCTACTTAAAGCTTTGATGGAAAGGAATATTTCTTATAAAACTATGTGTTAATGAAAATGGTAAGTTTCAAGTATCTAGATTGTTTTATTTTCATGATTACAAAAGTAAATAAAAAATTATTTGATGTATTCCCTTCATGATCATAACAAATATAAATGTTACATACCTCTCTATGTTTGGTATTCATAGCTTGTAAGGAACATGAATTTTGGACCCTATTTGTAATAAGGTCTCACAAGTTGTATTATGTAGGGTTAGATTATGTCTCAAAAGGGAAAATATATCATAAATTCTTTTTTTTTTTTATACTGGTTACCATAGATAGGAACTTGGATATTGTGAAAGGAAGTGATAATTTTAGTTGGTAAAACATGCAATTTTCTAATATATTGATATTAGTGAGTAAACATGAATACCTTAGAGTTTCAACTTGATAACAATAATTTTGATGCAATTTCAAGTATCTTGTTAACAAACTTACAGCATAAAGGGATAGACTCACATAGGTAATTCTTTTTGAAAGTCATTACTAATTGAATTGAGTTAATCTACACTAAAGTTGTAATAAGATAGGATTTACCAAAACTCTTGATAGGAGAAGATGTGTGCAGTCATTAAATTAGGATCTAGAATAGTAATAATATAATTCTGTTAGATAATGTGTGATATATAGTTCACATTCCCGACTTCCAAGAGTAAGTCGAATCTTAGTGGGGGAGGATGTAATACCCCTCTAACCCTAATATAAGTTTTGTGTTTTTGAAAGAAGTAAGATCCTTCGATGTTTTCTTACAGCTTAAGTTGTACATAATACTTGTTTGATCTATTCCTATAGTTGTTTATAATAATTTCATAAGCTAGTACTCAATGATTCTAATATCAGACATACTATCTAAAGGTATCATTCTTGTATGTATTTATCTCCATGTATGTATTGAGTACCTACAAGACCTTTATGAACATAGTTAGGATGTTATATGATATGTACTTGATAGATATATATAAGTGGTTATTTATATTTTCTTCTATTAAGGTTACCTTGGATGAATCTTGTATCTCACTTGATGATTTGATCATGTTAATTTATTATTAGTATTGATAAGAGACTAACACAATGCTTGAGATTCTAACCTTCGTTATGATGATGCTACATGCTTTGAGTGTATATATATACATGATGTGTTTTCATGATTCAGGATGAAGTCGTAGTTACTCACATAGCTGAGGTCCACACGATGTATCGATCCTGGTCATCTGTCTGTAATGTTTTCTTTTATACGTATATCCGTGCATATGTATTTCTTCTTTGTGATGCAGGCTTGCAGGTACCGGGCATAGACTTCACCTGGCTTCACAGGTCTGAGCATGCCCTCAAATCCTCGATGGTTGTTGTTATGGAGATAGTACTAAGGCCCCTACATGAGTCTTCCTTTGTCATTATTCCAATTTGGGAATATTAGGGTTCCTTCTTTGTCAGTCAACCTTTGGGTCAAAAACCCAGATCCAACGCACTCGGTTGGGCATGGTTGTAGTTAGTGCCTTGTGGCCACTTGAATTCATTTGGTTGTATGATTTGTTTACTCATTTTATTTATTTCTCCTTCTTGGTATGATTCTTAGTTAATCTTTCTATGTTGTGTTTCAGGAGTTTGGCTTGACTTTCCTTGTTGACTTTGGTTGACCTTGTTTGATCTTATGGTTTTCTCGATATGTTTCATAGATGATTTGTATGGCCTCTTTGGATGATTAGATTTATTTTGAGGCATGTGATTTTATTCTACCTCAGTGTTATATCTTATAACAATTATAAATAAGTAATAATATTGTGATCTATTACTTCATAATCTTATAGATTATAGTGTTTGGTATTTGGCATGTATCTATATAAATATAAATATATATATATATATGGAAATATATATATGGGTGCACACATATATGTATTTATATATATATAATTTATATGTGATTATATGTTAATTATTGTAGATATTGTTGATGGTGTATATTTTGGGATTAATGTAAAGTATAATATTATTAATAATTAAATATTAAATAATGCGAGGTATATTATTCTCAATTATTAATTATTAATAATGAGGATAGGTTATATATATAGATATTGATGTAATTAATGATGGCATATGCATATATGTTAGGATAATATTACATATGTGTATGAATGAATACAAATAATCTTTTATTGTATATTTGAGTAATATAGTTGTATGATATTAAGTTATTTTATAATACCCTTTAGTTAAGAGTTAGTTGGGAGTTGGTTGCTTTCCTCACAACCTTTGGAAATCTATTTATATGCACTACTTTCTCATTTGAAGAGGGGAAGATTTTGGGGCTGAAGCATGGAGGAGAGGATGGCCTTACTTTTCATGGAGATTTTGGAGAGAAAACTTGGAGATGTGAGGGAGATTTTGTAAGCATATGTCTTTAAGAATTTTTGGTTATCTTTGCTTTTGGGAGAGAGATATTTTTGTGAGAATTTCAATAGTTGAGAGAGGGATTCTTTGCTGTGGAATTATTTCTTTCTTTCATGGAGATTTTTGAAAGTGGATAGGGTTTGAAGGATGCATCTCAAGTTTGGATTTGTCTTCTCTTTTGTTTCCTTCCTTCTTCGATTCAACCTTCGTAGGACATGAGGTATGGATTGAATATGTTAGTTACTTTATGTCTCTGATAGATTATGGATCTATTTATATATTATAATTATTTATTATATCTGTACTTTTAATTTCTATGGTTATTTTAAAGTTTTGAGTTTTTGTTTGTAAGAATTGGCATGTGTTTTCCTAGGGTTTTTAGCAACCCGTTTTTGGAGATCTATTATTATAATAATTTAAATTGCATCTAGGATTTTACTAAATTGATTTTCTGGAAGTAAAATTCACAGATCTCAAATGGGTATCTCTCTGATTTTATTTTTAGGGTCGAATTAATGCCTTATTTTTGACATTTTGGCAGACTATGCCTGTCCATTCTCGATTCTGAATTTTCTGTCAAATGTATTCATATGCTACAGGCTGATATGATTATATAAAAGTCTAAATTTGATATAAAATATTCTCTTAAGTCTTATCTTTCATTTTCAATTGGTTTGGAAAATTTTTATTATGTTTTGTGAAAATTACAACCGTTTTAGTGAAGGCAGGTCTGAACCCTAACCAGAATTTTCTGTTTTAAACCAGAAGTCATAACTTTCTTTCCCACCGTTGGATCTTTCTAAAAATCAAATTGAGAGTCCATAATTATGTTAGATAAATCTCCACCGAAGCGATTTCCTTTATTATTTTTTTTGTGGAAGATATGGATGACTGTTCTATGATGACATTTCTTTGCATTTAATCCTTGCTTGAAATAATTCAGTTTAAGAACATCATTAAGTTTTAAGGTTTCGTATGGTCACCAGAGGCTATTAGAATGTTTTTTTGGTTAATTAGATCTATGTATACTCTGAATATGTTTATAATATCACTTGGATGTATTCTTATATGTTTGGAACATTCTGTATGCCATATTGTGTTTAGGGTTGTCAAGTGGACTAGGGACAACATATGTTTTCCTAAACTCAACCAAATGTTGTTATGAAATTAGTATGAATTCTTGATGATGGATCTATTATGTTCTTATGATTTTTATATGTATGTTAGGGAACCTAAGTACACTAGGTGAGTGGCTCATAGTGAGGGGCCGGGGCCCTAAGTGGCTAGTACCAGGATAACCTACTATGAGTTATTTAATCAAGTGATAACCTAAATAAATGAATTGGGAATGGGATTGGAATGGGAAATTACACACTAATCAAGATTAATTGTGCCTCGCCCATGCCTTTAGTGCTAGTAAAGACTAAGGATGGGAGTGGGAGAAGGTACCTATGCATAGGTACGACTGGATGACCTTGTCTGTAC
This sequence comes from Chamaecyparis obtusa, assembly GCA_027943335.1. Lineage (NCBI taxonomy): Eukaryota > Viridiplantae > Streptophyta > Pinopsida > Cupressales > Cupressaceae > Chamaecyparis > Chamaecyparis obtusa. Next base: position 321,496 of record BSBK01003194.1, read on the forward strand.
GAGAGGCATTCGGTTCCGCATGTGCCTACTTGGGGGCCGGGGCCAAGAGTGGCTAGTACCAGGACAACCCAAGGGGTGAGGGCTATGCGATGACACTCACCTAGCTTGTAGCTTAGAGTCTCTATCAAATTTTGATCATGCCTCTGGTAGTCCTTGTGGTCTTCTTGTCTTTTCTTTTGTGTTGTGACTTTGGGGAAATTTTATCACCACCTTAGGAATTTCCTAGTTGTTACCTCTTGTATGGGCCTTTGGTTCTATCTCCTAGCTCGGGGGAGTGGGCCTATTGGTTCCACGTGGTTGGGTGGTTAATATTTATATCGAGGTATTGTTCGTGATTCTCTGGATGATCCTAGCACATATTCCTTTCCAGATCTGCAGTTGAAGATTTCTTATTGGATATTTTAATATGTTGAGATGTACTTATGTATTTGAATTCATGTAATTTTTAATCTCCTAAAAGGAGTCTTGTAGTATTGATGTAATCTCAATTCAAAGCAATGCATAAGGGAATGGGTAGTTCTAGGTAAAAGAAAGGGAAAATAATGTGAAATATTGGACATGTTACTAGCATTAAAAGAAAGTGTTTATGTTATTTCTCCTATCCTCTTATGTTGTCCATATGTAAAGGAAATAATCTTAAATATAGTTATATATAATGATGTATCACAAAAATAATGTATTCTCTCTTGATGAAAGGATCCAAGGAAATTATTGAGAAATGATAGGTTAGTGATTGAAATTATTAACAATGAATGGTTATGAAACAATGCAATAAAATAGTAACTTGATTATAATGTTAATACTTGGTTCATGTTAATGAAATACTTAGGATAATGCCTACCTTAATGAATATTAATCTCTTACCTAAATTATTAGAGAAAAGTGATATAAAGGATAGTAGATGTAGATGAAATCAATATGAATTTATGGAATGAGTTGATAAAAGGAATAACGATGTTGGATGATTAACCTATGTTTAATAAAAGAAATAAGTTAGGGAACCCGGGAGGACTTAAATTGTATAAATCTTACATTCAAGTAGTAGAAAATTATTTCTTCTTTTAGAAATATGAAGTGTAATGATGAATATTATTCTAGTTAAAATAAATAAATAAATTAAAAAAAAAATTTACTACTTTCATTTTATAGAGGTTTTATGTCTTGTCCTCTTGGGTTGCCTGGCGGGGTGTTACAGTAACACTTTGTTAGACTTATCTATGGGTCTTTCCATCCTTATTGGGTAAACTTTGTCACTTCTTTTTTGTCTTTGAGTTGTAGACCATAGAGTTTTTATTTGTCAACTGCATTAGGAACAAACAAATTTCATCCCTTGTCATGATCAAAAGTTTGGTTTGGTTTTCTAGATATATAGTCAAGAGGTAATTGATGTCATTTTTATGATTTTAGAGAAGAAATGACTCAAACTAAATTCTCATGGTTTATTTTCAAAGGTTTCCTCAACATTCTTGACCATATATGTATGGATCATGTGTAGGATTCACATTTGGTTTGAGATTAGGAAATAACTTATATTTAGAATAATGTTTTTTCTCCTTCTACCCTAGGATTTTATTTGCAACATTATAAGATTGATTCAATTGAATACGTGTGTAGGGGTTTCTTTACACTTTTTGACATTACTAAATATGGTGCTCGCGCAAATATTTTTATTGTCCATTAATATTTGATAGATATATAGGAACACTATCAGGAGACAATCAAGAAAATTAGTGAGATTACTAAAGGAATGGTGGTTCCTTCAATTCTTGTATCTTTTGATTATTTTAAAGGAATCGACAAGCTTCCTTCCTTGCTTAAGATTATTTTAGTACTTCCTCTCTCCATTTGACCTATTTTTATTTCACCCTCAAATATTAGCTTAATTTCATGGTGGTTAAAATGTGATCTTCTTGAGTCAGATATGAAGACTTGATTAGAAAAATTCACCCTTTATTTTTCTTATTTTCCTCTTTTCTTTTCCTAACTTCTACCTAATGCTCTACATTTTTTTTTGGTTAACTGATCACTCTTTTTTAGTTATCATAAGAATTATATGTTATTATACCAAACTTGAAATATTTTTCTTTCCATGCATTTACAGATGGAAAAATCACAATGTTGGATAAGGGCTTTGTGTTGATTTGGTTCTCTAACTAGTGGGTGGTAGGACAAATCATTTTGAATTTTCTATCCTAGTTTCTCAAACCATGTATTTATTTATTTCATTAATACAAAGTTTAATGGATTCCCACTTTTTCTTTTTTTCTTTAAAAAATATAGTTAATGAGATACTAATATGTATCTTAATCTTGTGACTCAATAAACAAAAAAGGATGAGCTACACATGCTTAAGCATGCTAATGTGAATAAGTAATAATATAACTAGTAAGGCAATTGTATTTTCTAATCTGCACTTGTTTGCAAATGTAATTGTAACACTTCTTCAAAGACTAATGTTTAGCAATGGCTGAGGTTTCTACACAAAATGAAGGGAGTTGTTTGATAATGATGGTCTAAATTGAGAGCTTGTGTGTGTATTCAAATTGAAATATATATTTATATACCTTGTACGCATGTATTAAACATGTATATGTATCTTGTAGTATTATTTTTATCTCACATTTTTGTAAGGTTCTATTAATCTACTAGAGCATTATTCTCATTCCAAGGATCACTCAAATAGAAGCCAAATTGATTATCAAATAATCTATCTTATATCACTTTCATATGCACAAATTTTTTTACACATGATCACAAAAGCTTTTTTACTTTTTCAAAGCTTTAAAATACTCATTTCATGCTATTGTATAAAGATACAAATCAATAAGTAATCATACAATATAATACATAATATTGATAAAGATGTTGATGCCACATTAAATACTTTTGATGTCTTGTAATGTATGCAAGAAGTATTCTTTAAAAAAATCTAGTATTTTAAATTTTAAATGAATTAGTTAACCATTATACATAATACTAAATATTTGGGTATAATATTTTCTATTTCATAAAGATTTATAAAAAAATATTAAAATTGTATATTTATCAAATACAATTCATATATACTTAAATTAAAGTAAGATTATGTTGGCGTGTTGATCTAGCTCGATTAGCGAGAAATTCTTGTTGTAATGTATGAGGCCACGAGGTCTAGTCACCCTCCAACTCATGTGATACTAAAGGAGGTGTCGAGGCACATACTGGTCATGTTGAAATATATAATTAATAAAAAAATTAATTGAAGAAGAAAAATTGAATAAAAGATTAAGTAATTTATGCGACCAATAAAGAAAAAGAAAGGAAGAAGAAAAAGTGATTAAAGAAAAATATTTTATTATAGAATCAACTAATTGCTATGATCAATAAAGAAAAAGAAATGAAGAAGGAAGAAGTTGAAGAATATTATTTTAACATAAAATTAACTAAATTGGTATGACCAAAAGAAAATGAAAGAAAAAAAGTGGAATATTTCAATATAGGAGTAACTGAGTTAATGTGACCAAAGCTCAACATAATTACAAAGTAACTATTAATGTCTTCTAAAATCCTAACACTACACAACCAAAGATAATTCTATATTAATATTAAAAGTAATGACCGCCAACTAATTATTTATTAGCAATTAAATTTTAATTGTATATTTTTAAAAAATTAAATGAAATACTTTCTTAACAATATATTATTAAAATTGGTAAACACTAATATATTTATTATTTTTAATAAATATATTTTTATTTCTGAGAGAAGGTGGTAGAGGCCACTTAATATATTTGTATTATAATAATATTTTTCTTTACACTGGTTTGAAAGGAGGTCCCAGAGAAAAGAACCAAGAAGAAAAACTTCATTCATAGCCCCATAACGTAAGAGGAAGAAGAGAAGAAGCCCCGCATAGCTAGATACAATAAGAGATCCAAGTGATAAGGGAGCATAGTGCTCAACCATGCTATGATAAACAGGGTGGAACCAAAGAGTACCTACATCCTACTCCAACTCGAGAAGAAAAACTTTATCCATGATTACAAAAGATCCTATGGCTAGATAGAAGAAAGGATACAAGATAAGAAGACTGTATTATAAAAAGTGATCACAAGAGAAAGGAATGCTACCAAATAACACAAAACAAAACCGATAATGATCAGCCTGAAAGAGATAACATTGCATAAAATCTTGAGAAGGACCAATCGAACCTAGGTGGGGGTCTAAATATGCCACTGCCAAAGGGGCTTCAATACCATGAGAAGAGTCATGATGCATCAAAGGATCAGGGAGGGCATGAGGAGATGAGTTCTTAAAATCATAATTGAGAAGATAAAGAAGAGAAAAGACCATAGATAGGATATTGTTAATAGATATCAAATTCAAATGGTGCCCATGGAGTTGCAAGGCAGATCTCACAAGACAAAAATGATGGTGTTCTAGAGCTTTCTTTATGCTCATATAAACAAAGAACATTGCATAGTTATTGAGAAAGACATGATGATGAAACAAATTACCAACCAAAGTAGCCCCATTCCACAAGTCGTACCTCTGCAAAGCCTTAAGAAATTTGTGGGAACTCAAGAATTACACCTTGACAAACTTGTTAGTATTAATTTCAAGATGAAATGGAGATTACAAAAGATCAAAAGAGTTAGATAGAAAATTAGATATAACTTGAGAAGGAAAGATCATATGCTTTCCTTCTAGAAATAAAACATCTTCCCCTACAATCCTCTTGATTTCCCTTCAGATATGGATATGGTCACAAGGGAACATAACTGCCAAACAATCATCATTAATATATCCAAGGAACGAATGATCCCAATCTTCTACTTCTAGAAGAATCATGTAATTGAGATGATAAATTTCTATATTGAGGGACTTGCAAACTGAAAAAACCTTCATCAAAGCTCCCAAATATAATAGCTAAGAATAATGTTGAGCTTGTCGAGCCATTTAAACAATAAAACAAAAAAAACCTAGACAATAACTTCTACAAAAGGAAATGCATAAAAGAAGCCACCCACAACAAATGAATACACAGAAGGATGCAACACATATGGGATAATACTCGCACTTAAACTCATAGCCTGTAAAGAGCTCAAGAAAAGAAATATTGCACGTGCCAATGTACTAGGAGGTGACACCATAGAACGCACTAGATCTCTACATAATCCCAAAATGTAGCCAAAGAGGGAAAACAATAATGACATGAATAATGCTAAGGAGAGGCAAGTACATAATTCAAATAACCCAAACCCAAAAGGATAGCATGAAAAGAACAAAAAGAAAGACAAAATAAATAACGTGATAGATACAAGGAGGAACATCAGCCAAATACAAATATTTAATCAACAATACCAAATCTCCAAACCTAAAAACTAAGGCCAAACCCAATAAAGTAGGAATTAATTTGAGGAAAGATAAGAAAAAGAGGTCCTACACACATATAACTATCTAGATTATCGCATAATCAAGCACACCAAGTGAACACATAATGAGGCAAAGTACTTAACTTATGAAATCTTGAGAATATCCTAGTGATGGGGAAAACTAGAGAAGAAGGAAAATGAATTAATTTCCAACTAGAAACTACAAAATTATCCCAAAATGTAAAATCAATATTAGGATTAAAATGAGATTGCACATAAGAGTTGACATGTTATGATATATGTTTTGGCAAAATGGCCAGTGCTCCCTTCGGGATTCGTGACATGGCTTAACCGCCTCTTGTGTCTTTTATAGGTCTAGTGGTTGTATCAGGCATTAACAAGTCGATCTTTTGGTGCAATGACAACCACTACTTGTAACAAGTGGTATCATGGCTTGGTCACGGGTTCAAATCCCCTTGGGTAGCGCTGAGGGGGAGATTGTTCGAAAAATGGTCAGCACTCCCTTCAAGATTCATGACATGGCTTAACCACCACTTGTTTCTTCTATAATTATAGTGGTTTTATCGGGAATTAACAGGTCAATCTTTTGGTGCAACGAAAACTACTACTTGTAACAATATGATTTTCAATTAAAGAATAAACCTAAGCCACATCTAAATATGTTTTCCTAAAACTTCATTTATTATGTTCCCACCAAATAGACCAGATAATAGGAGAAGGGATAATAATTCAAAAGACAAGAAAAAAGTGAAGAAGAATACAAAGTTGGCCAAGACTAAAACAAATCCCATAGAGAAGAAATGAGAGGGAAAGAGATTAAAATTTTACCCATAACAAAAGACCAACATTGTGCAGAAAATTCATAATGGATAAAAATATAATCCACATTCTCAATACACATGCCACAAAGATCACATAAAAAAAGGAATAGCAATCAAAAAATGAGATAACCTGTCATTAGTAAGGATCCTTTTTTGTAGATAGAGCCATGAAAAGACACATGCCTTAGGAAGATATGAACTATTCCAAGAAAATAAAAAATCATGATGATGTAAAGACTGATTGTTGATGTGTTGGATAGCTTTATATCCATCTTTTACTGAATACTTCCCAGTTTTAGAGGGGCACCACAGTAAATTATCTTTACCATGAGATAGAAAAACTATTCTAGATCCAATAATTGAATTAAAAGTTTAAATCTGAATAGGGGATAAAGGGAGAGAAGAAGGATCCTTCTAGTAAAATTTGTATGAGATGCAATTCACAAAATCAATGTAATTAATAAATTTTAGTCCCTAATGAGAGATAAAGATATCAATAGAATCATGAAGGATCACTATAGATATAAGAGGGGGGAGGCCATTCCATGAGTCATCTTAGAACAATACCTCATCCCCACAATGAATTTTCCAAGACAAATTATTGGAAACCACATCCCTTGAAGAAATCAGAAAATTCCAAATAATTGAACCAGTTGGAGGATTGGAGATAGTAAATATCCTAGTCGGATTAGAAGAATCAAGATATTTGGCTTGAAGTATTTGAAACAATAATGAGGAAGACTTAGCATAAATATTCCAGACCAATTTACCACCAAATACTTTATTTCTACAAGAAATATCAAATAAACTAGCTCCACCCTCATTCTTACTAAGGGATACTTTCTCCAAAGAGACCAAAGGAACTTTATTAACCCCAGACAGATTGGATTTCCATATGAATGATTTAATAATTTTCTCAATTTGAGAAATTGCAGACTTGGGAGCATGAAGAACTAAAATATAATAATTTGGGATAGCCGCCAAAATAGTTTTAACCAAAAGAATCCTCCCAGCTAAAGATAAGGCCATCTAGCTTTCCAATTAGATATTCTATTTTTCAGCCTAGAAATGATAGAGTTCCAATAAGAGGATTTATCCTAACCCATAAAAAAGGGAATACCTAAATAAGTTGAGCGAAGAGAATCCAAAGAGAAACCTAGAGTAGACATGATGTTGTCCTAAATGATAAGAGGAGTGTTAAAAATAAATATCTTAGATTTCTGTGGATTAATAATCTGACCCAATCCTAAAGAATAAGAGTCCATCTTTTTTTTAGAAGTTTAGCTTCCTGAATGATAGAAGTAACAAAAAGAAAAGTATCATCTACAAAAATATTATGAGTAACCTTAACATGAGTATTGGGAATATGAATATCTCTCCAGAGACCCATGTCATGGTGAGCCTGAATAGTCCTACAAAGAGCTTCTTCCATAATAATGAACAAGAAGGGGGAGAGATGATCCCCTTGCCGAATACCTTGAGTAACAGAAAAAAAAACTCAAAGGGAAACCATTAATAATAATTGAGAACGAGGCTCCGAAAATGAATTTCTTAATCCAGTTACACCACTTACCTGAAAAACCAAACTTATGAAGGACCTTAATTAAAAAAACCCAAATAAATTTATCATAAGCCTTTGTCATATCAAGCTTTATAATAAAGGAAGGAATATCATGGGATTCAATGGAATGTAAAACCTCATGAGCAATCAGAGCCCCATTAGAAGTTTCCCTTGCAAAGAAAAATCCACCTTGCTATGGAGAGATAATGAGAGGGATTAAATTCTTAAGTCTTAAGTAAATGGCTTTAGTGAAAAATTTATAAACTAAATTACATAATGAGATTGGCCTCAAATCAGAAAAATATTGAGGATCATTAACCTTAGGAATGAGAGCAATATGAGTAATATCATATTTTTTTAGATCAAACCCCTCTTTCCTAGATTCTTCAAGAGAAAGAAGTAAGTCAAAACTGACAACATCCCAACATTTTTGAAAAAAATAGAATAGTAATACCATCTGGGCCAGGAGATTTATCTGGAGCCATAGAAAAAACTATAGAGTGCACCTCCTTCAACGAAAATGGATGCATCGGGAGATCATTATTTGATTCACAAATAAGACAAGGGATATTTTGAAGATGAAAGTCTATATTACCCTCATTTATAGTAGGAGGAACTTTTGGTGCCAATAATTTTTTGAAAAAAGAAACCCCTTCATCACTAATCTAATCTCTATTAGAAAGGAAAGAGTAAAAAACATATGATTTAATATTAAAAATGGTGGAAGAAGCCCTTCTAATCTTAGCTGAAGAATGGAAGAGCTTAGTGTTCTTGTCCCCATCTTTAAGCCAAATTTCATGAGACTTTTGTCTCCAATAAATTTCTTCTCTAGAACATAAGAGTTTCCAGTAAGACTGTAAATGTCTTCGTCTATCATTTAATTCTGAGTTTATCCCAAAATTAGAAATTTTCTCATTAATATCATTAAGTTGAGATTCCACTTCAACCTTCTCATGAAAAATACTCTTAAATACATCTTTATTCCAAACTTTAATTTTAGACTTGGCAAACTGTAATTTCTTATAAAATTGAAACATTCAATTACATTTGAAGAAAGGGGCCAAAACCCACCATTGTTAAAGAAGAGCATGAAAGTGTGGGTGAGTGAACTAGATATGTTCAAATTTAAAAGAGGACTTACGAATAATCCTACGATAATTACCAATAATGTTAACAAAAATAGGGAAATGATCAGACTCCACATTTGAATGAACCATAGAACTAAAAGATAAATTTTGAGATCTAAGATCATGTGAAATAAGGAATATATCTAATCTCAAAGTAATTTGATCATGAGAGCTCCTATTAGTCTAGGTAAAAAAATCATTGGATGAAAGAACATATAATAGAGCATTCTGTGATATAAATTAAGAAAAGTCCTCTGTAATTCTAGGGGAAATCAAATTACCCCATTGTTTCTCATTAGAAGAAACTATACCATTAAAAATAGCCTCCTAGAACTAAGAAAGCACCATCATATTGATAAATATATTCAGAAAATGAATTCCAAAGATAAAACTTATCACTAGGATAAGCTAGACCATAAATATTAAATAGAACAAACTTAAAATCAAACCATTCAAATTTTAGAATCTGCCAATTCGAATTAGAATGTAAGAGATGACCTTTAACAGACTTAGGATTCCATAACATCATCAAACCCCCTGAGGAACCCGAAGAAGAAACATGAATTGATTCCCAAAAGGACCATTTGTGAAAATATTTATTATAAGAATCCAAATAAAGTTTAGTTCCGTGTAAATGTATGATATCATATTGAGAAGAGACCATTTTTTTTTTATTCTCCCCCTTTTGTCAGGGGCATTGTGCTCCCTGACATTCCAAGAAATAACTTTCAAATTGACCTAGGAGAGTGAGAGCCCTCCTAGTCTTAATTTGCGGAACAAATTTATCCAAGATAGTGAATTGAATACCTACATCAATCTCCTCCTTAGTATTAACAATAAGTGGTTTCTGACCTCTTCTTTTGGGAGTTTTAGCAATAGTAACTGGAGGAGAATCTAAAGGGTATTGATCTAAGGCCAATTTCTGAGAAAAATCAAATCTAGAAGAAATCTTCTAGGGAGAGGAGGCAATACGAACCATGTCTTGAATAGGCGGAGAAGAAAACAAAGACAATGGAAGTTCTTCTAGAGAAATTTCATCAATTAAATTTGAAGGCAACCGAAACTAGGACTTCATTAGCCAAGAGGTGAATTGCATCATCTGATATGATAGATAGAAAAGATAAATCAAAAAAATGTAAAGAAGGATATTCGTTAAAAATAGATCAAATTTTGAACCAGACAATCCTTATCCAAATGGTTAGAATAGAGTGGGGTTTGAAGAAGAGGGTTAGGCTAATAAGAAGGATAATCTGGTAAAAGATGTGGAGGAGGAATAATATTCTTAGGAATAAGATAAGATAATGGAGGAAGATGAGAACTCTGCGACACTCAAGACCCAATGGAGAATGATAAATTACCCAACTTAACCGAAATTGAAGATATACCTTTAGAGAATTTAAACTTATTTACACACACAAAATTCATATAAGATGTTTTATCCCATAAACCCAAAGGGCATCCAAGAAATCTAGAATGATGATGTAAACCTTGTGAACCTTGATCCATAGACAAATCCAAATTAAAGTCAGGCTTGAAGACCAATGAAGGATTATGAGAATCCTCAAATGGAAAAGGTGATGGGAGATCAGTCGAAAATTTGCCAAAAATGGACAATTTCAAAAATTTGAAGAATGATTAGTACAAACTTTTGAAGATACCACATAAGTGTTAGGAATAAAAGTCTACAATACAACTCAGAGAGGGGGGTGAATCAGTTCTATAGAAGATTATTAAACTTTAAACTTTAAGTAGCAGCAATATCAGATCCAATGAACATAATGAATTCCAACACAATAACACAATATTTTGGTCTTAGGGAAACCCTATTAAAGGTAAAAAACTCAGGGGGAATTAGCACCCACAAATGATGTACTCAGAGTATAGTATCCTTGTTAGAAGATTTAGCCCTATTAGGAGATTATTGAAACATTATAGTACATAGTCCTTGTTAGAGGACAAACCCTATTAGGAGTCCAGAAGAAAGGGAGGGCTCACTGCCCAAAGAAGGTTAAATCCACCTTCAGAACTCACTGTTCACAACACAAGTGTATATGAAGGAATACACAATCTTTTTGAGCTATTCAACAACAATTATCTTTTCTTGATTAGTTGCAATGAATTCCACCAATAAACATCTTCTCTACATACAACATACACAAGCTCGCAGCATTCACAACTTCTTTATAAACACCTTTTTCCCTTCCATGTCTTTTCCAAATAAAAGACCTTTCATTTATACCTTATTACTATTCTCATGATCAGGTCAGTTCATAAGCCTTTCCTAATTACAAATAATTACATAAACCCTTGCTAAGATACACACGGTATCTAAAAAAAGTATACAATGATTTCATTACAATAATTAAGGATTGACATCCTTAATTTACATTTTCAAAACAAAATGCACACTACATCTCCTCAGTCGGCTTCCAAATAAGTCTTTTCCAGAACACATGCCATAGCCGATGTCACCAATATATCTATACCTTGCACTTACCAATGAAAATCCTTCAATATCTTGTTTGTCATCCCTCAAGATCACATACCTTGAATACATATCATCTGGAAGATATACTAGAAACACAAAGACTAACTCTGGCATTTCTCACTGTCACAGTCCAGTGACCAGTCTTCACCAAAACATTTGTAACTCATCCAATATGAAACATTGCATGATGTGATCTTGGATATAAAATAAAAAAAACCTTCTTGAACTCTCATCTATCTTTACAGCATCTGAAACATCTGTACAATACCCATACATTGTGATAACCATCCTGTTGTCCTCACAGAAACATATGTTGACATCAGTGACAAAATATAGATGAAAACAGTATGAGTACCTATTCAGTAACGTAGTGATTCAACATATTAAATATCTCAATCACTTCCCCATGCATTAACAATATCCAACAATAAGACCCTTGGCATTGAAAATTAAAATGACCCTTAAAATTAGAGTGAAGTGTTAGGAATGGGAACACTGAGAGGGGTGGGGGGGGCGTGAATCAGTGTTCATTGTATTTTAACTTTTCACTTTAATCTTTATGCTGAACTTAAATAATTAAGTACTGAAATAAACATTCACATAAACATGAAACACAACACATGACACCAATATGGTTATGGGGAAACCCAAATGGGTAAAAACCCTGATGGGAATTGACACTCACTAATATTTTGCACTAGTGTTTTGTGATCCTTGTTAGAAGATCCTTAACCCTGTTAGGAGTTTCTTTACAATGATTTAAGTACTCTAGACCTTGTTAAGGGTCAGACCCTATTAGGAGTCTTTTAAAATCATCCCTATTATGGGAGAGGACACACTGTCCAAGAGCTCACTGCTCAAGTGGTGAAGGCAACAACCTTCTGATCTCATATACACACTATATCTGTAGGATGAACTGTCACTGTGACACTGCTTGTTAGATTAGTCCCTTTGATTTGTTGATGCTTTGACCTCTAGAAAATCTCTAATACATCTTCTAGTGTCTTTGCACACTTCTTCACTACTTATTATAATTCTCTATCAACTTCCATACCGAATACAATGGGCGCACCTTATATTTATATGCTCATACAAAATAAACAACTAGGTTGGCCCTTAGACCTATTACATACAACTCTTCCAAATGAATTGGCTTAAGCGTGCTTACAAAAAAAAAAGTATATATGTCAGAAACCTAAATATAGTAGGTGCATGGCCTTTACAACATTACATTATATCTGCAAACCAAAATACTATCGGCTTCATGTACTATTCTCTGCTGGCACACACTGGCTGTGCAACTTCAACTGATTGTAACTTTCTCATCCTTGCACATCTTCTTATGCATTCATAGACTAAGCATGAGTATAGTATAAAAAACTTAACTTCCATGGTGCATACCATAATTCATCTTTACAAATGTGTGCTGATGCTATGAGCTGCAGGAACTCTATACACTGACCAGTCTTCAACACTTAACTGATTTTTGATCTTCTCTTCAAGTGTGCTGACTCCAAACTGCTATATGACTTTGTTTCCATAATGAAAACACTATATCATGTCATATACATTAGTATAGACAACTTTTCAATAATCTCCCCCTTTTTCATTGATGGCAACAAAGGAATATGGCCAAGTTGCTAACTGTCCCTTAACACAAAAAACTTTTGTCTTCTATACATTTCTTATACATAAACTTATATCTCCCTATACATTTTATACTCCATATTCTATACACAACTCCTCCTTTGACATTAATGAAAAAGGTGTACCAAAAAATTGTATCTGCACATACTTACTTAGGGAAAACATTCGGATATGCAATCTTAAGGTTCTGGATCTCCTTCTTCCAAAAATTTATCAAAGAGTTAACTATCTGGAGATGGGTGCATAAAGCATATTGAAGTTTCTCCATCTTCTTCAAATTTGTGCTTAGACCATGATCATAGGTTATCATGGTGGCATCAATCTCCTTTATGTTTTGATTGAGAATGTCTAGTGAGTGCGCAAGAACATTCCTCAACTGATTCTATCTAGACCTTATCTTTTCCATCTCTTTCTCTGCCTTCTCAATTTTGTCCAACTGACCTTGGTAGACATTGTTGCACATGTTAACATCAGTGGATGTGTCTTTCACTGAACTCTTCACTTGCTCAATCATAGCTTCTACCTCTTGTATTTTCTTAGGATGGGCATTAGTAAGCTTATCCTGATCCATGCAATTTGCAATGAATTTTCTTCCTTGATCAACAAATTCTTTTAAGGATGCTTGTCCTCTCTTGAGTGAATTCAAATCTAGTGAAAAGTTTCTCATCAACTCATTCAATCTCTTCTTCAAGTACTTATCTTCTGCAACTTTGGATGTAGATTCTTCAAGGCTTGAAAAATTACTTTTGAACTATGAGATAACTATACTCACATCATCAACCGAGTGTACCTTATACACTTTCTTGTCTTCTAGCAATAGACTATTTAGTATGTTCACAGATTCCACAAGGAGAGGATTTATCATGACTTTTTTCTCCTTTTCCTTCTCCATTGCTAAGACACTGAACTTAATCAAGTCTTCTTCTCTCCATGAGTCCAAATTGGATGTGTTAGGTGTCAAACTTGACAACAATGATGAGGAGGGAGTGATGGGAGTGCTATCCATCACTTCTAGTTTTACCTTGGCTAGATCAATAGAAGTTTCATCTTTCTCTTGTTATTTTTCTTCCATCTTATCTTCTTCTTTCTTTTCTTCCTCTTCTTCTTCTTTCTCATTAGATATATCTTCAATGTGTACTTCTTATTGATGAGTGAGGGGTGAGTTGCTGCAAAGATTTTAAGCTTCTTGTGTGCTTACAAAAGCTTCTTCAAACTTGTCCAATTCTATGTCAGTGGCCTCCATGGCTATCTCCACATTATAAATGATAATGGTGTTGTCCTTGAGTGATTCTGACATGGGCGTAGACTTTTCTGCCTCTGACTGTACTTCCACTATAGGCACTAAATCCTGAGGATATGTAGAATGTACTTTGATGGTCTCTGACCCTTTGGTAACCTTTATGGGTACATTAGCTATGGGTGTAGTAGGTGGATACATGTTTCTATTCATAAATACCTTCTCAAAGGCTTTCTTTGTCTCTTTTGTGATTAAATCATAATTATTATCCATTATGTTCAAAGTTCTTGTCTTAGTTTTGAGGTGAGGCTTCCCCAGATCTAATAGAAATTTCTTCTCTTCTAGCTCACATATAGGAAGGGTATCATCAAGAATCTTTTCCCTTATCCTTTGATCTTCCTCAATGGCCTATCTCTTTTGGAATTTAAGGATATTCCATACTTTGTCAGGAATCATGGTTTTAAGTTCCAAGACTATTTTCTTGAACTTTAGCATGTGCTTGACCAACATACCATGAATCTTAGATTTGTCTATTTCATTGTACTTGTCATATAATTTCTCTACTTGGTCAATTCTTCCCTCGTCAACTATTCTGGTACTTAGCACACTGAGATTGGGTTTGAAGCTTACTTCAGGAGGTGCTTGGGTGTTCCTTCTGTTCCTTGTGACTCTCAAGGATGCATGACTGGTGCCAACCTCTTTCTTTCTCTTAGGCATTTCATTATACTCAGGAGGAGTAGTAAGGTCAATGGTTTCCTTAGGCCTAGAAGAAGTATCATCTTCTTTACACTTCTGACTATCATCTTTTTCAATTTTTATCTTCTTCATCTTGGGGTCATGTGGTTTTGCCTTAGCTGCATCTGCACTCTTTAGTTCCAAAGAAATCTTTTCATCCCTTTCTTTATCAAGGTTTGATTGAGACACACCATGTATTCTCAATATTTTTGATGTGACTTTAGCAACCTTCCTTTTTGTTGCTGCGTTGTTTAGCTTTGCATCTACTTCTCTTGTTTTTGCCTGATATGTTCCCCACCTAGGTTCATTGGGATCTTTGGGGCATGAGAGTAGTACCTGCACATATGCTTCAAGGACCTATTCCTCTACCTCATAGACAAGTGGATGAATCCACTTAGTTCCTAGCTCAATAGCTTCCATACTGTTGTGTCTGTCTCCGTGATAAAAAAAAATTGTATCCTTGTACTTTTCCACAATGCTCTCTAGAATCCTATACCTCATTTTGATCTTGACCCTAAAGGTCTTCAATTCCAATGTTATATATTCTCTTAATGTGCTTTCAATGGATTCTTTGTTGGATATTTGAGGCATGGTTGGCGTGGACTTGTCCAAATACAAGTCCGATATCTTCCCAACTATATGAAGGTACATGTAAATGATTAAAGACCCAAACTTGAATATTTTGGTCTTATCATGCTTGATGGCCTTGATGTTATCAATCAAATGTGTGCACAAGATCTCACACAAGTTGAATTCCCCATCTTCCTTCACAAGTATAATGGCTGCTAGAATAGTGCCCGCAGACACACTATTCACCCTGCTGGTGTGATGGAACTTGTATCCTAGTATCATTGACTTCAATTTGATGTCTGCTTGTTCAATAGGCTCAATAGTCATTCCGCACCTATCACTCCTTGACTTACATGTTTTCTCAACTATCTTTCTGACATCCTTGCCCACAGGAAGGACGATGCCTGTTCTAGAAAGGCCTATCATCTCATGTATCAAGTCACTGGTGATTCTTACTGGCACATCACCAATCCAAAACAAATCATCAT
The DNA here is from genome assembly GCA_027943335.1 of Chamaecyparis obtusa. Lineage (NCBI taxonomy): Eukaryota > Viridiplantae > Streptophyta > Pinopsida > Cupressales > Cupressaceae > Chamaecyparis > Chamaecyparis obtusa. The sequence goes on from BSBK01003194.1 coordinate 337,545, forward strand.
GAATTATGCTCAATAATATTTTTATCCATTCTATCTCATAGAAATCATATGCCATAGCATACTCAATAATAGGGTGATCATTCCATTTGACATATTCATCCATGAATGTTTTATCTAGTTTCAACATGGTATCCATGTGCACCCTTAACCTATCCAACCCTACTCATTCTTTCTTGCAGTAGATATATGCCCTAATATCTTCGACATGCATGACGCTCATAGGCGTGCGGGAGAAAGCTCCCTCTAAATCATCTAGGGTTGACTTGAAATTATGTTTCTTGATTACATATCTCTTCCTCTTAGAAACATCAAAAACTATGGGAGTGGCCATGACTTACTTGTTTTAATTGCTTTCCAACTGATCTCCAAGATGATCTGAAGACTTCTGAATCGACACATCAATCTAGGGTTTCTACAGCCAACCAAATGTACTGATAATTACTAATAGATCAATCTCCAAGTCTTCACAATAGCTTCCAAGGCTCTTTCTTCTCTTCAATCACTCTGAGTTTGAGTGCAATGAGCAATCAAATAACTTTGTGTGTACTTAAAGTGAGAATTCTACCATTAATGCAAGTCGCGTAAACTAGGCTATCACTTCAAAATTTCCAACTTGTGTTTTGTCTACAATTAGCATGTGCACTCTTGCACATAGGGACCTTTATACTCCAAAAAATTAAGTCCAAAGGTGCATACTTTGAGGATGAGTATACCAGCTGCGCAGGGGTCTAGAGCTAAATTAGCTCCCCCTATGACCCTGAGGGCCATTCATCCAGATGTAGAGTGTGCGTCCACTGCGGATGCATCCAATGCATTCTCATTAGTCATGTCTTTATTTTTCTCTAAATAAATCATGCTTGCATCATCTGAGGCTTTAACAAAATTAATTTCTCTTATGGGATCGAAAAATGATTCTTCAGCCTTTTTAGGGCTTCCCTGACCTTGCGTCCTTGATCTATAGAACCTTGAGATATGTCTAGCCTTGTTACAAGAGTGACAAATGACTAGAGGTCTTATATTCCTCGGTGCATTGACATGAGTCACCATTCTGTATTGTTTTGTTGTGTGACCATTATAGTTACATATCTGGCATGTACCATTCTGAGAACTTCTTACATTTGTCTGATTCTGATTTCTTTGATCTTGCTGAATCCTATTCTTCTTACTAGTCTTGCAATTCATATCTCTATGACCAAATTTATTGCATGAATAACAATAGCCATTAAAAGGTCTTACATCTATACAATTCCTTGCAATGTGTCCATGTTTGTTACAAGAAAAACAAGTGCGAGCTATAGTCTTGCACTCAATCTTAGGTGGTTCACCATTATCTTTGGTTTGATCTTCAATCTCCTTCTATCAGTAGAGTCCTTTTGTGAATCTTGTCTTTCTCGCATGTTGTCAATCTGATTTTGTACTTCATTGTATCCAATACAACTGGTGTCTCCTTTGGCTCTTCTCGCATACAACTAAGATTCTATCAAATCAGAAATGGTTTGTAATTTGTCAATGTGATTCTTTGCTTCTTTCAATTCAGACTCCAAGCTTTCTTTGCTATTCCTTAGCTCCAAGATTTCCATGTTTTCTTTCCTTAGTTCTTCATTTACCTAAAGGTTCTCTTTGATCTGTTCATCATAGACTTCCTGATTATTAGTCAAATTATCATCAAACTCTTCAAGTTGTTCTTTTAAGGATTTGTTTTCTTCATTTAGCTTCTTGACCATTGTCCCTAGATCACTGGTAGAGAATTCTTTCAAATATTTCCTTAACTTTTTGATGACTAATTGAGCATCACTGAGTTTATCCTTTAGTTATTCAGATTCTCATTCTAACTTGTCTAGGTCTTCAAGAGTAGCCTCAAGATTTCTTTTCAGATGTTTCATTTCTTCTTTGTCCATGATCTCCTCAAGTGGTTAAACTTCTTTGCTGAGGACCAAAGATCTGATACCCAATTGTTAGGAATGGGAACACTAAGAGGGGGGGGGGGGGTGGGTGAATCAGTGTTCACTGTATTTTAACTTTTCACTTTAATCTTTATGTTGAACTTAAATTCTTAAGTATTGAAATAAACATTCACATAAACATGAAACACGAAATCAACACATGACACCAATATGGTTATGGGGAAACCCAAATAAGTAAAAGCCCCAGTGTGAATTGACACCCACTAATATTCTTCACTAGTATTTTTTGATCCTTGTTAGAAGATCCTTAACCCTGTTAGGAGTTGCTTTACAATGTTTAAGTACAGTAGACCTTGTTAAGGGTCAGACCCTATTAGAATTCTTTTAAAATCATCCCTGTTAGGGGAGAGGATGCACTATCCAAGAGCTCACTGCTCAAGTGGTGAAGGCTACAACCTTCTGATCTCAGATACACACTATATCTGTAGGATGAACTGTCACTATGACACTACTTGTCAGATCAGTTCCTTTGATGCACTAATGCTTTGACCTCTAGCAAAGCTCTAATACATCTTCTAGTATCTTTGCACACTTCTTCTCTTCTTATTACAACTCTCTATCAACTTCCATACTGAATACAATGGGCGCACCTTATATTTATATGCTCATACAAAATAAACAACTAGGTCAAACCTTAGACCTATTGCATACAATGCTTCCAAATGAATTGGCTTAAGCGTTCTTACAAAAAAACAAGTATATATGTCAAAAACCTAAATACAATAGGTGCATGGAATTTACAACATTACATTATATCCGCAAACCAAAATACTAACTGTCGGCTTCATGCACTATTCTCTGCTGGCACACACTGGCTATGCAACTTCAACTGATTGTAACTTTCTCATCCTTGCACATCTACTTATGTGCTCATAGACTAAGAATGAGTATAGTCTAACAAACTTAATTTCCATGGCGCATACCATAATTCATCTATACACATGTGCGTTGATGCTCTGAGCTGCAGGAACTCTGTATACTGACCAGTCTTCAACACTTAACTAATTTCTGATCTTCTCTTCAAGTGCGCTAACTCCAAACTACTATATGAATTTTTTTCCATAATTACAACACTATATCAATTCATATACATCAGTATAGATAACTTGCCAACATGAAGATCAATAGTCAAAGAATCAAGAACATGAACCTGATGCAACCATTCACCATACTTGGTGCAAATCAAAATAGTGGAAAGGAGAGGTTTTGAAAGACTATATATAATAAACAAACCCTAACCAATAAATGTACCAAATCATAAGACACAAGATCATGTCGACTAAAAATCCCCAAGTTAAATGAGACAAAATTTCCACAATATCAAGGTCCCTATATTTTAATGGAAAACCAGGGTAAGAAACCCGAATGGGATTAAAATAAACAAGAATAGAAGAATGATTGAAATGTTGAATCCACACTGAAGTGGAAATAGAAATTTCAATTGACAAGTTGACTATACTATTGTATATGACTTAATATAGTGTTTTGGAGTCAGGGCACATCATCAAAAGATCATAAATTGGCTAAGTACAAAAGATTGGACAGTTAACAGAGCACCAGTAGTTTAGAGCATCAACGCACATGCGTATAACAAAGTTATGGTATGCACCCTAGAAGATAAGATGGTAAGAGTATATTCATGCTTAGTCTAAGAGCGTATGATTAGAATATTGAGTATGACAAAGATATAGACAGTTCAAGTTACACAGACAGTGAATGCAAGAACATAGGTTAAAAGCACAAAGTCGTATCACATTTCAGGACAACTTATCAGCACAGCTGAATTTGAGTATTTCTAACTAAAATTATTTTTTGTCAAACATATGGTCTAGCTAGATTCATTCAAGCTAAGTTAGATAAGTGATTCAACTTTTCCAATTGGAAATACCTATTAAATGCATGTTTTATACCAATTACTAAAGAAATAAAATTATTTCAAAAAATTGATGTTTCAATAACTCCTACTCTTTTTAATGATATGTTTTTACAAATATAAAAATACCCTTTTTAGAGCATAGAGTCAAGATTCTCAAAATATAATTTTTATTGTATTTTAATTAGATATAATATATTATAATTTCAAAATACTGCAAGTAAGTATTTTAACATTCAAGAATAAGCTTTTTCAAAAATAGAAAAAAATTGTAAAGCTTATCAAAAAAATTGAAATTTTATATTTATCACTAGAGGAGAGAGTTATCTGCAAGAATGTGTAATTTTTTTTCTGAATGCTGTATATTTCATAGCGGAAATTTGGTGGGAGATGAAAACTGTCGATTTCAGGTATGTTTGACTTTGAGTAGTTATAATGGAGAAAATATACATTGAAAACTAATTTTTCTTCTTTTCTGCACTAGATATACATTTCATCTATAACATATTTTGAAATGAAAGGAAAAAAAGATTATTTGCATATAATTTTTTGGTGGGAACAAGACCCTCATTTTTTGACATTTTTCAGAAAGTAAAAAATGGACTTCAAAAATTAAAAAACTATGTGAAATATTGTTCAAAAAAATTTAAAAAAATTATAGGCATAAACTTCATCCACTTTTACACATTTCATTAGTTTACATCATCTCCAAATTCTAAACATAAATGTTATTTTTATGTCGTTAAAGTTAAAACGTTTGTGTGTTGTTGACCTTTTCCTTTATAAAAGTGTGACACAGCTTTGTACTTTTACCCCAGAACAGTGTATGCAGCCGACAGTTGGTAATTTGTTTAGAGATGATAAAATTGTTTTGTAAAGGCTATGCGCCTATTGTATTTATTTTATAGACATGTAATTATGTTTGTATATAAACACGCTTGAGCCAATTCAATTGGAAGTGTTGTATGTAATCAGTTATAGGTCGACCTAGTTAATTCTTTCGGTAGCACATATAAATATGAGATGCACCCTTTGTAATTATGATGAAAGTTGAAATAGAGAAAAGATAAGCAGAGAAGAAGTATGTGAAGAATTGATAAGATATATTAGAGCTTTGCAAGAGGTCAAAGCATCAGCACATCAAAGGAACTGATCAGACAAGTAGTGTCACAGTGCCAGTTCATCCAACAGATATAATGTGTATCTGAGATCAGAAGGTTATAGCCTTCACCATTTGAGTAGTGAGCTCTAGGACAGTGTGTTCCCACCCCTAATAGGGTTAATTGTAAAAGACTCCTAACAGGGTCTGACCCTTGACAAGGTCACTGTACTAAATGCATTGTAAAGACAACTCCTAATAGGGTTAAGGATCCTCTAAAAAGGATCATAAGACACTACTATAGATTATTAGTGGGTGTCAATTCCCACCAGGGTTTTTACCTATTTGGGTTTCCCCTTAACCATATTGGTGTTATGTCTTGTGTTCATCTATCTTGTTTATGTTAATGTTCATTTTAGTTCTTAAGAATTCAAGTTAAGTTTAAAGAGTAAAGTAAAAGATTGAATATAGTGAACACTCATTCACCCCCCCCCCCCCTCAGTGTTCTGATTCCTAACAATTGGTATCAGATCTCTGGTCCTCAGCAAAGAAGTTTAACCACTTGAGGAGATCGTGGACAAGATAGAAATGAAACACTTGAAAAGAAATCTTGAAGCTTCTCTTATAGACTTGGATAGATCTGAAAAAGAAATTGAAGAGCTAAAAGAAAAATTCAGTGATGCTCAATGAGTCATCAAAAGACTAAGGAAATATTTAAAGGAATGTTCTACCAGTGATTTAGTGATCATGGTCGAAAAGCTAAATGAAGAGAACACATCTTTGAAAGATTAGATTGAAGAATTGGATGAAAAAATAACTAACAATCAGGAAGTCTATGATGAACAGATCAAGGTGAACCTTCAACTGAATGAAGAATTGAGGCAAGAAAACATGAAAATCTTGGAGCTAAGAAACAATAAAGAAATATTGGAGTCTGAATTGAAAGAGGCTAAGAATCACATTGAAAAATTACACACAAGAAAGGATCTAATTGAATCTCAGCTGTATGCTCTAAAACTTAAAGGAGATACCAGCGACATTGGATTCAATGAAGCACAAAATCAGATTGATGACATGTGAGAAAGGATGAAAGCACCAGAAGACACCATAGATGCTAAGGACACTAGAATTTAGACTAAAGATAATGTTGAACCATCCAAAGATGTGTGCAAGCTAGTAGACCAAACTTGTTATGCATGTAACAAACATGGACATATAGAAAGGAATTGTAAAGAGGTAAGACCTTTTAATGGTTACTGTTATTCATGCAAGAAATTTTTTCATAAAGCTATGAATTGTAAGACAAGTCAAAAGAACAAGACTCAGCAAAATCAAACAAATAATAATCAACCAAATGTAAGAAGTTCTTAGAATATTACATGTCAGATATGTAACTATAATGGTCACTCAGCTAGACAGTGCAAAATGGTACCCCATGTAAATGCACCAAGGAATTTTAGGCCTCCAATTATTTGTCACTCATGTAATAAGGCTGGACACATCTCAAAGTTCTATAGATCAAGAATGCAAAGATGGGAAATCCTTAAAAAGCCAGAAGAATCAATATTGGATACCGAAGGAGAAGTCAAGTTTATGAAAGCTTCAGAAGATGCGAGCTTGATTTGGTCAAAGGTAAAGAAGGATAAGGTTTATGAGAATGTATTGGATGCATCCACAATGCACATAACCTCTACATCTAGATGAATGGCCCTTAGGGTCATAGGGGGAGCTAATTTATCTCTAAACCCCTACGTGGCTAGTATACTCACCCTCAGAGTATGCGCCTTGTTAGAAAGTAAAGTCCACCAAGATAACTAAGAGGGGGGGGGGCTGAATCAGTTATTTGATATTATAACTTTTATCAACTTCAAAAGCATTTAACCATGTAAGCAATATAATTACCAACCATAGAAAGATATTCATACACAATAACACAATGACACAAGATATGTTGACTAGGGAACCTCTTGATCAAAGAGTAAACCCCGGTGGGAATGATGCCCACAAAAGATGCACTAATATGAATATTTCTTGTGAAAGGATGGACTCTGTTAGGAGTCTTATGAAATACATTCAGTACATATGAATCCTTATTAGGAGATTTTGAATCCCTGTTAAAAGATTCTAACCTTGTTAAGAGTTATGGAAGACAGAAGGACCCACTGCCCAAAAAACTTCAAGGTAAGATCACTGAACACACTGTCCAACTAATTTTTAGATTATTCAATAGAATAATAGAAAATATGTTACCTCCTTCCTTATTGTGCCAAACCGCATTCTCTACTTCTCCATATCTCTATTTTAGATCTCTGTACTTCGCATGTCTTCCTTCACAGATTCACTTTCATAATTAGCTCTTTTCTTCACTTCATGTGTGCATCAACCCATCCAGCCATATTAAAACAATGAAAAATATTCCTTCCTTTATACAACACTCAAGTAATTACAAATGAGTCGGCATACAATTACAAAATAAATGTTTTCACACGCTACATCAAAATTACATAAAACTGTCATCTTCCAACTACAATAATTCTTCACTCGTGCAACCTCAAAGTTTTTTATGTCATCCATGTCACTATCAATGTGTCTTCAACTTCCATTTAACTGCACAAAACCAGATGCCATTCTGATTAGGAGATATCATCCGATTTCCACAAACCGCTACTTAGGAACACTGCATGAATATTGCTTCCACCATAATGCTCATAATTTCCATGAATAAATAAATTACTGTCTGCACTCTTAATCATAAACATATAACATATCAATGAGTATATCCTCAACATCACATAGCTCCAATTGCAATATCCCACATGCGCTAAAACACTGTCTGCTTCTCTACAAGTCTCTAGTAAATCACTGTGTTGACATCAATGACAATCATAGTCATGAATGCAACAAAAACTGCTACAGAATGGCTTCCAAACATTTAGAATTCATTCCTAACAATATCCCCCATTGGCATTGATGGAAACATAGATGAAAAAACATCCAATGTTCCAAAAATCCAAAACTGCAACACCGTTGCTTCAAGAAAATATTTCAAATCCTCTTCATCAATCAAATCTTGCTTTGTTTTCCTGTTCAGATAGTACACATAGTTTTTTCATGTACACTTCTCCCCCATTGAAATCAATGATAGAAATCTCATTATTATGTCAACAATAACTCCAATGTCAAAAGACTCTATTCAAAAAATACATTCACTAGATTCCACATGACTCAGCTCAGATACACATACTCCCCCATAGAGGAAGTACCATCATCCAGTCCAAAAGAAAAGTAACGCTTATATACCACTGGACAGATGCAACCTACTGTATCACTACTCAAAAGTAGGTTGGGGCATAACCCCAAGCATACCTCTTAGATACTCAAATGTATCCTTAGGCAAACACTTTGTAAATATGTCTTCTATCTACTCCTTTGTACTTATGTACTCAAGTCTGACTTCTTTCTCAACAATTTTCTCTCTTACAACATGATACTTAATCTCTATATGTTTTTTCATAGAATGTAATACATGGTTCTTAGACATACTAACTATGCTGGTGTTGTCACAATGTATGACAAAAGGTTCAAAAAACTTTATTCCAATATCCTTCAGCATTTGCTTCATCCAAATTATCTGGTTACAATTGTTTGTTGTTGCTACATATTCTTCATATGCTATGCTCTGTGAGATAAAATTCTGCTTCTTGCTTAGCCAAGAAACCAATCTTCCTCCAAGGAAAAATGCTCCACCACTAGTGCTCTTCTTATCATCAAAACTGCCTACCCAATCAACATATGTATATGCAGATAGGGTAAAATCATTAGATTTTTCATACCACAATCCATAGTCCATTGTGCCTCTTAAATATCTCAGTATCGTCTTTACTGCTGCATAATGTGATTGTCTAGGTTCAGCTTGAAATCTTGCTATAATTCCAACTGAATGTGCTATATCAGGTCTTGTATGAGTCAAGTACTACAATCCTCCAATCATAGATCTGTATTTCTTCTATTCAACTACCAGTGTTTCATCTATGCTAGATAATTTATGTCTAGTTACCATAGGTGTTCCAACTGGTTTACAGTTCTCCATTCCAAATCTTTTCAACAAGTCATTTAGGTACTTTGTTTGACTCACAAAGATACCATCATTGTTCTGAGTTATTTGTAATCCCAAAAAGTATTTCATTTCACCAATCATACTCATTTCAAATTCAGTCTTCATTTCATTAGCAAATTTGTCACTAGCTTCATCTTCTCCTCCAAAAATAATGTCATCAACAAAAATAACTATAATCAACAAACCATTTTCAATTTCTTTTATGTACAGATTTCTATCAACTATTCCTTTTGTAAATCCGAACTTTAACAACTACTTGTCCAGTCTTGCATACCAAGTTCTAGGTGTTTTCTTTAGTCCATATAAAGCTTTATTCAGTTTATAGACCATGTCTCCTTGAGTCAAAGGAAAACCTTTAGGCTGCTCAATGTAGACTTCTTCTTCCAACTCTCCATTCAAAAATGCTGACTTCACATCCATCTAATATACTTTGAACTTCTTATAAGCTACATAAGCCAAAAACATTTTTACTACTTCAATTCTTGCAACAGGTGCAAAGGTTTCTTCATAGTCAATTCCTTCTTGTTGTGAGTATCCCTTACATAGCAATCTTTCTTTGTTTCTTACTACTTCTCCTTGTTCATTCATCTTGTTTCTGAGTACTCATTTAGTTCCAATAACATTCTTGTCTTTAGGTCTAGGGACTAATTCCCATTTCTTGTTCTTTTCAATTTGATCTAGTTCTTCTTTCATAGCATTAGTCCAACTTTCATCTTCAAAAGCTTCACTAGTAGTTTTAGGTTCAATTTGAGCAATAAAAAATAACTGTTCTTGTACCTTATTCCAAGTTAGAACTCCTCTTTTAATGCTTCCAATAATTTTCCCAATAGGATGATTTCTTGATAAACTCTTGTTAGGTGTCACTATCTCAGATCTCACTTCAAGTGTAGGTTCTTCAATGACTTCACTGTGGTTTTCATTCAACAAATCACTATCAGTCTCATAAAATAATTCATAGATCCAGTGTTAGGTTTAGGATGAGCTTCTTCATCTGATTCATAATCAAGCATTCTTTCCTAAATTTTAAACTTTTCATCAACTTTAACATTTGCGCTTTCAACAATAGTCTTAGTTCTTTTATTGTAACATCTATATGCTTTGCTTTTCAAAGAATATCCATGAAATATACCTTCATCACTTCTAGGATCAAACATTCCAATATCATCATCTCTTTTTATGTAACATTTTCTTCCAAAAATTCTAAAATACTTAACTAAGGGTGCATGTCCAAACCATAATTCATAGGGTGTCTTGTCTGTGTCTGCTCTGATTTGTACTTTGTTCATTGTATACACTGTTGCGTTCACTACTTCTCTCCAGATATCTTCACCAAATCATTCTCAAATAACATAGCTCTTGCTGCTTTAGTCACTAATATGCTTCTTCTTTCTACAATACCATTTTGTGCAGGTGTCCTAGGGGCTGAAAACTGTCTCTTAATGTCATTTTCTTCACAAAAGGTGTTAAACTCTATAGAAGTAAATTCCCCACCTCTATTAGATCTCAAACATTTAATCTTCATTCCAAATACATTCTCAACTTTATCTTAATGATCTTAAACTTATCAAATGCTTCAGAATTTTGTTTAAGAAATACAATCCACATCATTCTTGTAAAATCATCAACAATAATCATAAAATACCTTTCTCCATAGAATCTTCTAGTCCTGGTAGGACCGCTTAACTCTGTATGAACAATCTCCAACTTTTCTGTAGATGTAAACTTCTTACTAGGAAAAGAACTTCTCTTCTGTTTAGCCATCGCACATTCTTTGCAAATCATGTTAGTAGGCTTCATAATTTTAGGCAAATCCCTTACTGCAAGTGTAGTACTTACTTTCACAATGTTGTCAAAGTTTATATGACAAAACCTTCTATGCCATAACCAACTGTCATCAATTTTAGTAATCAAACATGTCATCTCAGTAGGATTCAACTGAAATACATTACCTCTGGTTCTAGATCCAATTCCAATCAGATTTCCATCTTTATCCTTTATCACACAAGTTTTCTCAGTCAACCAAACTTGATATCCCTTATCAACTAACTATCCAACACTTAAAAGATTATGTCTCAATCCATCCAAAAAATAAACATCATCAGTATTAGTCTTTCCATCAAGAGTAATAGATCCTATACCTTTAATCAAGCAAGGTGCATTTTTTCCAACTCTAACAACTCCTCCATCATAATCGTTAAACTTTATGAACTTTTTCATGTCTTCAGTCATATGATGTGAAAAACCACTGTCTATAATCCAATCAGATTTCTTTTCAACTTGAGAAACTAAGGCTTTTTCTTCCTTAACATCAGTTTCAAGATTCTCTTCTTTAATTGCTACAAATCCTATGTCATCATTATTCTCAGTATCACTTTCACTTAGAGTTCTTTCTACACTAGTTTCAAGATCTTCATCATTAGCATAATAACATTCCTTAGATCTTCTAGGTTTGAAATTGTTTCTGTACTTTTTAATTCTCTTAGGGCACTTAGATGCAAAATGACCATATTCTTGACAAGTCCAACATTTAAAAAAATTCTTACCGCCTAGTTCTCTCTTCACAAGCAAGGCAATACCTTCTTCAATCTTCTTGTCTTCTTCATTTCTAGATTTGTTGCTGCTAGCATAATCTCCACTCACACTGATGCTTCTTGAAAATTTAGGGCGAACACTAACAACACTAAATGTTGTCTCCATTCTAGGTAAGTCTCCTAATAACCTTAGGTTCATCTCTATTGCTTCCAATCTTCCAAGAATAGTTTCTCTTGTAAAGTTTGTAGTACAAGATATAACTTGTTCAATCATCTGTGTTGTCTGCTTAAATACAGGAGTCAATGTTCTCAGAATTTTCCATATCACTTCATTCTCTGTCTTTGTTCATCCACAAGATTTTATACCTATAACAAGATTTTATAGAACTAAGAGCAATGAATGTTGTCTCCATTCTAGGTAAGTCTCCTGATAACCTCAAGTTCATCTCTGCTACTTCCAATCTTCCAAGAATAGTTTCTCTTGTAAAGTTTGTAGTACAAGATATAACTTGTTCAATCATCTATGTTGTCTACTTAAATATAGGAGTCAATGTTCTCAGAATTTTCCACATCACTTCATTCTCTATCTTTGTTCCTCCACAAGATTTTATACCTATAACAATTTCTGACATTCTACCAATATAGCTTCTCACAGATTCATCTTCCATCATTCTTATATCTTCAAATGAACATATCCAATTATGTAATCTAACTCTTTTTGCATGTTCATCACCTTCAAAAGTAGAGTGTAAAGCTTTCCAAATTTCATAAGATTTTTTCAAACATTTTACCTGACTATACTCATTCTTTGGAAGGGCTGTCAAAAGTGCTTCTCTTGCAAGTATGTTACACATGAATAGATCTCTCTCATCACCAGTACATGTTTCAAGATTGTCCTCTTCAATGCTAGTCTTATCATTCTTTGTAATCAACCAATAAACTGGTCTTAAACACAGTAGGTGAGTCTTCATCTTTTCTTTCTAACTGTCAAAATTTACTCCATCAAACTTAGGGCTTTCTTTTCTAAAATTCATCATGGATCTCCTTAAGCTGTTAAACTTCTTTTTCAAGGACCTTTTGCTCTGATACCAATTGTTAGAAGGTAAATTCCACCAAGATAACTGAGGCGGGGGTGGGGTGGATCAGTTATCTGATAATTATAACTTTTATCAACTTTAACAACATTTAACGATGTAAGCAATATAATTACCAACCATAGAAAGATATTCATACACAATAACACAATGACACAAGATATGTTGACTAGGGAACCTCTTGATCAAAGAGTAAACCCCGATGGGAATGATGCACATAAAAGATGCACTAATATGAATATTCCTTGTAAAAGGATGGACTTTGTTAGGAGTCTTATGAAATACATTCAGTACATATGAATCCTTGTTAAAAGATTCTAACACTGTTAAGAGTTATGGAAGACAGAAGGACCCACTACCCAAACAACTTCAAGGTAAGATCACTGAACACACCATTCAACTGATCTTTAGATTATTCAATAGAATAATAGAAAATATGTTACCTCCTTCCTTACTATGCCAAACTGCACTCTCTGCTTCACCAAATCTCTATTTTAGATCTTTGTACTTTGCATGTCTTCCTTCACAAATTCGCTTTCACAATTAGCTCTTTTCTTCACTTCATGTGTACATCAACACGTCCAACCATATTATAAGAAGTAAAAACATACGTTCCATTATACCACACTCAAGTAATTACAAATGAGTCGACATACAATTACAAAATAAAATTTTCCACACGCTACATCAAAATTATATAAAACTGTCGGCTTCCAACTACAATAATTTTTCACTCATGAGACCTCAAAGTTTGCACTATAATCCATGTCACTGTTAATGTGTCTTCAAATTCCCTTTAACTGCACAAAACTAGATTCGATCCCGATTAGGAGATATCATCTGATTTCCACAAACTGCTACTCAGGAACCCTGCCTGAATATTGCTTCCACCAAAATGCTCATAACTTTCATGAATAAATGAATTACTGTCTATGATCTTAATCATAGACATATAACATATCAATGATTATATCCTCAACATTGCATAGCTCCAACTGCAATATCCCAGGTGCGGTAAAATGTTGTCTGCTTCTCTGCAAGTCTCTGGTAAATCACTGTGTTGACATCAATGACAATCATAGTCATGAATGCAACAAAAACTACTACAGAATGGCTGCCAAACATTTAGCATTCATTCCTAACACACCTTTTGATTTAACCTTTTGGACACTAGCAGAATCTATGTGCAAGACCGCACTAGCTGATTAATAGCATAATGAAAGTTGGAGAGTTTCAATGAAAGTTTGGTTTACGTGACAAGCATTAATGGTGGAATTTTTACTTTAAAGTACACAAAATATTTTAGATCACTCATTGCATTTGAGTTCAAAGTGATTGAAGAGCATAGAAGCCCTAGTAGTTGATTGTGAAGGATTGCAGACTGATTCACCAGCAAAGCAGTGTGTTTGATCATTTGCGGAAGCCCTAATCCATCACAATGATTCAAAAGTTCTTGAAAACCATTAGGAAAGAGATATACAAGTGATGACTACTCCTATTGTATTTGATGTTGCGGAGAAGAAAATATATGTCTTTAAAAGGAATCCATTTAAATCTACATTAGATGACCTAGAAGGGGCATTCTCTCGCACTCCTATTGGTGTTATTTATGTCAAAGACATCCATGCATACATTTATTGTAAGAAGGACCTAGTAGGACTTGACAGGATAAGAGCGCACTTAGAAACCATGATGAAATTAGATAAAACCTTCCTGGATGAGTATGCGCAATTTGAAAACCACTCGATAATTGAATATTCTACTGCATATGAGTTTTATGAGTCTGAATGGATAAATATTCTACTTAGCAGGATTCATGATGACCTATTCTGGATAGGTGAAGTGTTGGTTAGGATTATAGGAGACCTAATACATGATATGATAGGTCTCTCTAAGAAAGGTGTCATTCTTCCAGCAGGCAAGGATGTTAGAAATTTTTTTGAGAAAACATGCAAATCTAGAAGTGATAGGTGCAGAATGACTATAGAGCCTATAGAGGAAAATGACATCAAATTGATGTCTATGATACTAGGGTATAGGTTTCAACACACGAGCAGAGTGAACAGTGTGTTAGCGGCCACAAATCTTCCAGCAATAAGACTTGTGAGGGAAAATGGAGAGTTTAATCTGTGTGAGATCCTATGCGCACAATTGATAGACAACATCAAAGCCATTAAATATGAAAAGACCAAAATATTCAGGTTTGGGTCTTTGATCATATACATGTACTTCCACATTGTTGGAAAGGTGTCAGATTTGTATTTAGACAAGAGTATTCCTACAATGCCACATATATTATTTAAGGCAACCACTGAGAGTACACTGAAGGACTACATGACACTAGAATTGAAGACATTTAGGGCCAAAGTGAAGATGAGATATAGGATTCCGGAAAGCATTGTTGAAAAGTACAAAGATAGCATTTTATTTATGGTAGAGACTGATACAACATGCATGGAAGTAGTTGAACCAAGGACAAAGTGGATTCATCCACTTGGATATGAAGTTGAGGAGCCAATCCTAGAGGCATATGCACAAGTACTATTATCAACTTCTAAGGACCCTAATGAACCAAGATGGGGGACTTATGAAGAGATAACAAGAGAAGTTGATGCAGTCTTAAACAATGCATCAACTAAAAGAAAAGTAGCCAAGGTTACTTTTGAAATATTGAAGATTCATGGAGTAACTCAAGAAGAATTGGACAAAGTAATATAAGAAAAGATTTCTTTGGGAATTGAGAGTGCATCAACAGTAGAAGTGAAGGAAGATGATCCTAAGTTGAAGAAGATCAAGATTGAGAAGACTGATGATCAAAAAGATAAACAAGATAAAAATGATGTTATCACTCATGTGCCTACTGTTACAATTGACATTGAGACCACAGATGCATCTGCCAAGATGCCTAAGAGAATAAAACAAATTACTACAAGACAACCTTCAACTAGATCCACAAGAAGTAGAGTGAAAAATGTGCAGCCACCTCCAAAAGTAGGATTCCTACCTAGTATTCTAGTGTTAAGGACTAGAGTAGTAGAAGAAGGAAGGGTAGATCAGATAGCCAAATTTTATGAAAAACACCATGAAATTGACAAATCAAAGATTCATGAGATATTGATCAAACACATGATAAAATTCAAGAAGATAGTTCTTGAATTGAAGACAACTATCCCAGATAAGGTATGAGAGAGTTTAGATACCTTGAAGAGACAAGCCACTGAAGAAGATTTCAGAATCAAAGAACAAACACTGGATTACAATCTTCCAGTATGTTCTGTCGAAGAGAAGACACAATTAATGAATTTGGTAAAACTGCACTTAAGGACAAAGATTATGAACTGGTGACAAAAGAAACAAAGAAAGCCTTTGAAAAGGTATTCTTAGAACAACACATGAAACCTTCATCTGTGCCCATCACTCAAACATCTTATGAGAAGGAAAAATTAGTAGGGATCACTAATGTACCAATGACTAGTCCTCAGGACTCAGCGCCTGCAGTTGAAACTCCTACATAGGTAGAGAAGCCTGCACCCATGGCAGAAGCACATATAGATGATACAATTTTTATTGACAATGTTGAGATTGCAATGGCGACCTCAGATATTGATTTGAATAAGTTTGAATAAGATTTTGTAAGCACTCAAGAGGCTGAGAATCTATGTGGTAACACTCCTCCTAATCAACAAGAAGTATTGATTGAGGATATGACAGAAGATTAAAGGAGAAGAATAAGAGATAGAAAAATAAGAAGAAAAGAAAAAAGAAGGTAAAGAAAAGAAAGCAGAAAAAGAGAAAGGAGAAGTAGAGATAAAAGATAGTGAGCCAATAGATGAGCCATCTATTGAAAATACAATTAGAGTAAAACAAGAAGTATTGGATAGTACTCCTATCACTCTTGTATCATTGTTGTCAAGATTGACACCAGACACCACTAGTCTGGATTCTTGGGGAGAAGAAGACTTGATCAAGATCAGTGTCTTAGCTATGGAGAAGGCCAAAGGGAAACAAGTAATGAGGAATACCCTATTTGTTGAGTCACTGAACATCTTAAACAACTTGTTACCTTCAGACAAGAAAGTGTCTAAGGTTCATTCAGTGGATGATGTGAGCACAATTCTTTCAAATTTTAAGACAAATTTTTCTAGCTTGGAAGAATCTGCATCCCTGGTTGTAGAAGAAAAGTACATGAAGAAGATGCTTAGTGAATTGGCCAGTAACTTTGCACTTGACCTAAGTTCACTCAAGGTTGGTCAAGCACCCTTAAAAGAGTTCACAACAAATGGCAGGAAGATCATTGCAGATTGTATGGACCAAGACAAGCTAACTGATGATCATTTCAAGAAGATACAAGAGGTAGAAGCAATGATAGAACAAGTAAGGAAATCAATAGAAGACCCCTCCACTAATATAAATATGTGTAAAAATATATATCAAGGGAAAATTGACAAGATTGAAAGAACATAAAAAGAGATGTCTAAAATAAGGGCAAGGCAAGCACAGCTAAGGAATGCTCTTGCACCTACCCTAGATGTGCTCAATTAGAATATCAAGGAGATTGATGCCACCATGGTGATATATGATCAAGGTCCTAGCTCAGATTTGGAGAAGATGGAGAAGCTGAATTGTGCATTATGCGCCCATCTCCAAATAGTCAATGCATTGATTACATTTTGGAAGCAAGAGATCCACAAGTTGCAGATAGCATATCTAGATATACTTTCCCTGTAAGTACTTGTAGAGATTCATTTTTTAGCACCTTTTTCATTAATGTCAAAAGGGGAGTATGTATAGAATATGGAGTTATATATATGCAAAGAAGATGTATAGAAATAATACTAAGGAAGATATAAGTTAGAGTTTTTGTATAAGAGGACAAATAGTAAATTTTCCATATTCCTTTGTTGCCATCAATGAAAAAGGGGGAGATTGTTGGCAAGTTGACTATAATGTTGTATATGACTTAATATAGTGTTATCATTATGGAAACAAAGTCATATAGTGTTTTGGAGTTAGTGCACATCATCAGAAGATCAAAAATTGGCTAAGTACGGAAGACTGGACAGTTAACAGAGCACCAGTAGTTCAGAGCATCAGCACACATGTGTATGACCGAGTTATGGTATGCACCTTAGAAGATAAGATGGTAAGAGTATATTCATGCTTAGTCTAAGAGCGTATGATCAGAAGATTCAGTATGACAAAGATATAGACAGTTGAAGTTACACAGATAGTGAATGCCAAAACATAACAGTGTATGCAGCTGACTGTTGGTAATTTGTTTAGCGATGGTAAAATTGTTTTGTAAAGGCTATGCGCCTATTGTATTTAGTTTATAGACATGTAATTATGTTTGTATATAAACACACTGGATCCAATTCAATTGGAAGCGTTGTATGTAATCGGTTATAGGCTGACCTAGTTAATTATTTTGGTAGCACATATAAATATGAGATGCGCCCTTTGTAATTATGATGAAATTTGAAATAGAGAAAAGATAGGTAGAGCAGAAGTATGTGAAGAATTGATAAGATGTATTAGAGCTTTGCAAGAGGTCAAAGCATCAACGCATCAAAGGAACTGATCAGACAAGCAGTGTCACAGTGCTAGTTCATCCAGTAGATATAGTGTGTATCTGAGATCAGAAGGTTGTAGCCTTCACCATTTGAGCAGTGAGCTCTAGGACAATGTGTCCCCACCCCTAATAGGGTTAATTGTAAAAGACTCCTAACAAGGTCCGACCCTTGACAAGGTCACTGTACTAAATGCATTGTAAAGACAACTCCTCATAGGGTTTTAAGGATCTTCTAACAAGGATAATGAGACACAAGTACAGATTATTAGTGGGTGTCAATTCCCACCGGGGTTTTTACCTATTTGGGTTTCCTCGTAACCTATTGGTGTTATGTGTTGTGTTCATCTATCTTGTTTATGTTAATGTTCATTTCAGTTCTTAAGCATTCAAGTTAAGTTTAAAGAGTAAAGCAAAAGATTGAATATAGTGAACACTGATTCAACCCCCCCCCCCCCCCCCCCCCTCTCTCAGTGTTCCCATTCCTAAAAATTCCTTTGCAGAACCAACCCTTAAAATTATGCACAGTATCCCGATCAATTTTTGATCGAAAATAGCTACGAAAGAAAATAAGTTTTTATCAAAAATAAATAAATTTGTCAAATCCACCCATGCCAATTTAGCCCAAGCCAACAAAGATGGGAAGAAAACAGGGGCAAAGAGGTTACCAATAATGGTTCAAGATCTTAAGAATGAGATCGTGGTTTGAATCATATGCTTAGGAATAACATGCCCAGAATCAAAGGAAGTTGAACAACTATGCCTACATTCATGAGTACTTGAGTCTTCAAGCACCCGAGAAGCAAATGACAGACCTTTTGGAGTGAAGAGAGTCGTAGCAGCCTTAGCCCTAGCATGAGAAGGTGATGAATGAGAAGGATATCCTTGACAAATATCAAACGGAGGTTGAGGGCCTTGAATTAACCAACGGCGATCACGAAATGATTGTTCAAACATGATTACGTGCAACTCCAGGAAACCCTAGTTTCTGAGAAAGTGGAGGAGGGCCAAGTAAACCTTCAAAAATAGGAGCCCTAGGAATCACATGACGCTGATGAAAACCATGATGAGACTGTTGAGAAAAGAAACAATGAAAGTAAGCCGAAGTGGGACGCTTAGGAGCAAGATCCACCCATTCATCATTTTTAAAAACCCATTGAGATATATGGTCATAACAAAGCTTATCCAGAGATCCATTAAACCGACTGTGAACTGCCATATCCCTTCATTTCCCATTCCTAAAAGCCTAATGTGGCGTGTGCGAAGAATGAAAGAAGTCATTGTCATCGAGAGGCACATCAACTCAATTAGGGTTTTTTGAGTAATTGTCAGTAGATAACCAGCATGCAGTCGCCTATCTAACAGATTCCACCTAGCTATCTTTTCGACATCCTGATGCAAGAGGAGGAAAGTGCGAATCCCCTAACCCTAACACAATGTGATTTTTCACTGATGCAGACATCATGTTTTATATAAACTTAACATAACAATAAACTTAAAAATATTTGTACATTTTTTGTGACTATATGTGCTTTGTCTTTTTTTTAATAGTTGTATTTTATTTTTCTTACTTAACATAATTACACATTAACTAATCTACATTGTTCCCATTCTCTTTTCAAATTTATCTATCTATGAACAATTCGTTACACATATTACAAGACGAATAAAGAAAAAAGAAAAAGTGTTTAAAGAAAAATATTTGAATA